>VZRO01006031.1:0-13789 GCA_013397915.1 Daphoenositta chrysoptera
ATCATTATGGCATCAATATGAATTGTGGATGTATAACTGGAGCCATTCATCTTGCAGCTACATTTTAAGTTCATAATAAAATTATAATAAATTCAATATGCATATTTTCCATGTGAAAAAAATACAGATAAGGTAGCTGTGAAAAAGCCATGGTGAATTTTTATTTTTCTGAAGATAAATTTAGCAGTCCCCACTCAGGTTTTTGCAGTTTGTTGGAAATGCAGAACACTGATTTCCTCACAGCACCATTCATAAAGTCATTAAAACATAAATTCTAGGGGCCACCCAATATATTCAGGATTTTTTGCATTTATTGTGCTTGTTGACTCAAGTAAACCAATATTCACCAAAGTGCATCTTGATTAAGTCTGGGTCAAAGTGAGGGCCAGAAAGAAGGAAAGATCTTACGTATTGACTGCAAAAACTTATCCCATGAAAACAAAATGCTGCCATTCCATAGAAAAGCTGTTTTTGCAAAAAGAAACCTTCACATTTGCCCCAAAAGAACCAAACAATTTGAAGGCTCTGAAGGATACCAGCAAACTCAGCCAAAGTTGTGCATTACTTTTTCCTCCTTCACATTCCTGCCACAGAGTGAATTCTTGTCTGGGCTATGAAGTAAAGTGCTCATTACTCTGAACCAAATTATACATGCTGCAGGTTCAGTAGTTTAATTTTACTAAATTATGCAAATTAGAAAAAAAAAGGAATCTATGGGAACAAAGGGATTTGTTAATCTTATTCTTTAAATTTATTCAAGTGAGGAAGTGTTTCCTCACTTCCTTCTACCCTTTCTTCTCTGCCTTACAATGCTTTGAACTACACAGATGTCACCTCTGGCTCCAGATTGGCAGCCACGGGTCTCTGGAGACTGCAAAAATAACCTTAATATGTTTGGCTTATTCTTATGGTCTTCCCTAATTTTCTCCTACTGTCTCCTGTCAGGAGCACACTGGGTCAGATGGCACTTGGAGTGGACAAAATGGTCAAATCACACACAACTTCTTCAGTGCCACACAAAGTTTTATGGAGAGGAAAAATCTCTCCACATTTGTTAATTTTTCAGATTAGAGAGTTCTAGGCTACTCAGCCATTGCCTGAAAAGGAACACGTAATCATTCTTGTCACCAGCTTTTAAAACTTTCCAGGTTCTTCTATGTTCTTTTTGAGACAGGAGGCTCCAAGTCAATGGCCCATCCTATATCTCTAATGCCAAGTGATGACGGTTTGTTCTCTATTCCTATCCTAATAACTCCAAGCACTAGATTTCTAGCACTAGATTTTTTTCCCCTCATCATTGCTTTAGTATTCTCATGGAGCTATCTGTCATAATCCCAAAATATTGCTACCAAATCATAACAACTCTGGTTTTGTATGTGAAATTAGGTGTCTTTGTCACCATTCACAATGCTTTATGTGCATGGAAGTACCAGACATTTTATTACCAGTCACAGTTTTATAAGGTTCTCCTATAGTGTTCCTCTGCCCTGTCTTCACATTTCCAGCTAACTTAGTACCATCACAAAATTTTGTTTCTTCACTGCTCCTCTCCTTTTGCAGGTAATTTATTAAAAGTATAAAAATCTTCCAGTGCAGAGCTCTGCAGAACTCAGATGACCTCTCTCTGCTGTAAGAACTGGCTATTTGCCCCTGAACTTTGTTTCTTACCTTTTTAGCATTTACCCTTCTATTCATGGACCTCCTTTCTTACATGAAGGTTTCTTAGTTTTCCTAAAGTCTTTGATCAGGGGCTCTGTGTAAAGTCTTTTTGGAAATCCAAATAGACTCTATCAAGCAGATAATTCCTGTTCCATTTCAATTACCATCTCATTTTCTTTTGCTTTTAAGTTGATTGAATATCCTCTACTGCTGTTTAGAATTTCAGTTTTATTTCTCAGTTCAGTTTCTACTGGTGAACCTGCTCTCCATGTCTAAACTAATATATTTTTATGTGCTCTGGTATTGAAGGTTCTGTACTGCTTATTTTCTCCTGAGATATTGATTATGGTCTGCACCCTATTCTTGATAACAGATTTCAATGCCCAAGTGAGACAGATTGTTCTAAAATCTCTTCTCTTCTTCTTCCTCCCAAGTATTTTCTCAAGTACTCCAGAAACATTGGGCTCCTTTAGATTAAAACTCTTTTTTTTTTTTTTTTTTTAAAGTGTGTTTAAACAGAGAGGGATGAAGCTTTTAAGACCATTATCTCTAATTCTCACAAATGCTGTCTCACTGACTTTTTGTGGGTCTCCACCTGTCTCTTTGCAGATATTTGCCAGTTCTGGTCCTTGAATGGGATGAAAATTGGTTGAGACAGTTCTCTTAAGAACTTCGTAGTATCGTGTTTTACAGACCTCCCGCACACCATGAGTTTTCAGTCTAAGTCTACAAAAATAAACAAATAAATCAGCACTTTTTAATAGTATTATAGATTATTAATACCAACATCTCTCTCAAATCTGGTTAGTGAGGTTTGTACTCAAGCCCTCCTGCATCCAAGTCATACCTCCCTCACACCTCAGACAATCTGCTGAGAGACCAGGGCTTAAACATGGAAATATTTTATTTTTAACTTATTTATCATAGGTTTTGTCACCTCAGAACCATAAATGACCCATAATAAATGAAACTTACTGTGACAAAACTCCTAAATACTGTTCAAAAAATCACCCACTGGTGGAGAAAAACAGCTTCTTTCTTCATCAAGCAGTTGAGCAAGCTCTACCAAACACACTGGGTAAAGGGGGAAGGGAAATAGTCAAGATTCTCATAGAATCAATAAACTCAGAGATATGCATCACTGCTAACACCTCACAGCAGAATGTCTCAGGAGTTAAAGAAAGGACAAAGCAAGGGAGCTATTAGGGACACAAAAGCAGTAATAAAGTTTTTTTTTTCCTTCCGCTTGCATTTCCATATTGATTCTTAGCTGAAACTTGCTCTTCTCTACCTTTTTTATCTGTCTGAGTGCAGCTGCTGGGTTCTCAATACAAACATACATCATGCCCTATCAGACAGCACTGCCTTCAACAGGTGATGAAGTGTGGTCAAGCCAGGCAGACACCAAAGCCCCTCATAAATCTTCATGTGTGAGAGTAAGAATAGAGCATGAGCAGGATCATAAGAGAGGACAAAAAACAAACTTCACCTCAAGTCAGTGGTTCGCAATTAAAACTAGATTACTGGTGGAAATAAAGTCTTCTTCTTGCTCACTTGAGCTGAAATTAAGAGTAGGGGATTGCACAGATGTGCTGCTGTGTCATGGAGATAATCTACCAGACTGAGCAGCCCTGGCACAGGTAAAGCTAATAAAGTGGGGACAAAAGGAAAAAAAACCAGGATAAACAAAAATCCAAACACTTCTTGTACTAGTTTGTCAAATGCATGTCCTCTTGTAAGATATATGGAATGAATTTTTAACCTGAATTGCATGTTTTTCTGTACTCACACATGTTGTCATCTGTGCCGGGTCGGCCAAATTAGAGGAGAAATATCCTCTGAGGGAAGGCAGGTTACCACCACCCCTCCCCCAAACCCAGGTTCGGGAAAGAAAAAAAAATTCCTCGAAGGAAAGAGAAAGAAAGAAACACTATTTATTAAACAAACACCCAGAAAGGATAACAAAACTAAATAACAAAACAAAACAAAACAAAACAAAACAAAACAAAACAAAAAAAATCTCTCACTGTGGAGAGAAACCTGGAAAAATTCAGTCTTCTTTGGGTGTGGCCTCTTCCCTCCTCAGAGATGGGTCGATGGGCCCCTTCCAGGAGGCCTTGGAAAAGGAGTTCTTCCCCGGTGTGGTCCGATGTTGTAGAACAGTCCTGAAGAGAAGAAGGAGGAGAAAAAAAACCCAAGAAAAGGTCCCAGGAAAACTCTCTCTCTGGAGAAAGGGAGCTGAGAGCTGTCTGAAGAGCAAGGTCGCTGCCCTCCACACTCTGCCGCCGAGCCCAGAGAGAGCTGCGTGTGTCCTTGAGAAATTGTTTTGAAAAGTTCGCTCAGTCTTTTTTCCTCTTGCACCCAGTCTTAAAGGCACAGGATTCATCTTCTGGGCATAGAGTGGTGATAGGGGATACACATCATAAAGTCATCCCAAGACATCATCCTTAGGAGCTGGGGGCAGTGAGGGCAGGGAGGTGGAAAAGGGACATAATTCACTCCCCAGGTTACTGAGGGGAAGTTACCCTGCTCACATGCTGATAAGTAACACTGTGAGTACTGCTGCAGTTTCATATTCTGACTAATATTGCACACAGCCTGACAGCCATTAGCCTGCCTTTGAAGCATTTCCTCCCCCTCTAAATGGCTAAAGGGTTGTTCTTGATAATATTCACTTGACAGCACAACATTAGGCGTGTAAGCTATTGCACCTCTGTGCCTCCTACACGTTTGGTTTTTTGTTTTGTTTTTTTGAGACTTAGCCATCATAAGGTAATTTTTAAGATTCAGAGAGCTTTCTTCAAATATAAATAATCAAAAGGAAATTTTGCTGACTGAAAGCTTAAAGCTTTTTGGGTTTTTTTCTAAGTTTACTGAATTGTCAAAGAAAGTTACAAAATATTTGTAACAGATGAGACCCAGGAATTATGAAATTCTGCTCAAATTTAACTGCAGGCTTTGTTACAGTAGTGTTTCTGCACTTGTTCTTTACTTACTCTGAGGAAGCTCTGAGTACAGCGTTACCCAATTTTGAACATTTTCCTCTTGCAGAGTCTCTTCTCAGAGATAACCAGGGTGAACATCAATGTCTACCAGGACTTTTCCCTGGGGAGGAACATATTTAGTCAAAGACATTATTGGAAAAAACCAGCCTCCTGTATATATTGTAACTCAAAATTTTTATGGAATACTCGAATTTTACTAAATAAAAAGCAAACAGGCACATTTCGCTTAGGGAGCATAAACAAAAAAAGGCCATACAAAAATCATAAGAAAATAGCCTTGGATTCATTCTAAAGTTTCTTTTTTTTTTATTCATTTATTAATATTGTCTTACTAAGCCAGCTAGCAGAACTGTGAGGGCTGCTATTCAGAAATATCACATAGGAGATGCTCCACAACACAAAAACTGCATTTTCTCTACTTTGCATATTTACTTGCTAAGTTGCTCTTTGCCACGTTAATTAGTGCATTAAAATTTAATTCATATTAGCTCCTGAAGTCAGCTGGCAAAACCTTTCTCAGCAAGCATTATCCCATTATCAAGTTTATATTACCGAAATTTAACATTAGCTGGTATTTTTAACCACAAACAGTACAATATAACAAAATACTGTGTGTTTATTTTTCCTGCTAACAAACAATCAAGGTCAGTCAAATTTTTCTAGGCAGGTAATAAGATAATTACCAAAGTGTGTACAGTGTGAGTTTTCATGTTCTAGGTAACCCTTTCATGGAATTCCTTCTTTCCTTTATTGTTAATTTCTCATTAGCACACATATTAGGTTTACTAAACGGCTTTTCAAGGTTCAAGAAAGAGCACCATTGCAATGGAGTGTCTTACCACAGCTTGTGTGTAAATCAATTTAAATCAAGCAGATTTACATAGGTTCAAACAGCTCTCAGGAATACACTAAGGATAGACATGTTAACAATGTGATCCTTTTTATTACAAACAAATTGGGAAAAAAAAAGAGGAGAAAAGAGAGAGAAATAGCACCTTGGAACAAAAGAAATAGGAATAGAAAACAAATCCTATCCTGCTCAAAGCTGAATTGCTGTAAATATTTAAGTAAAATTTTCCCTAAGGTTTCAAGTATTACTCAGAGGATGCAAATGTTTAAGAAAATCACTTTGGGAGGAAAGCAAGACATTTCCCTGACTTTCAAGGATTTCTTAAATAGCTTTAAAGAAAATTAACATAGATGGGAAACTATTTTAGAGAAGCTGGACAAAGAGCATCTTCTGCTAAACATGGTCGTGCACAGTGAGGGCGTCACTTTTTATATTTTAGAAACCATTGTACAGAAAAAGGAACAAAAAAGCAGAAATTACCTAATTGTTAATGCTGCTCAGTGCAGAAATCATGGGTGAGACAATTAAACCCAATGATTGTTGTGAACTGTGTCTTCTCTTGAAAAGAACTTGGAAAATGAAATATTTGTTTACTTAGAACTATGTGCACTTCTTGAAAAATCAGTGGAGGTTAATAACTTTTCTGTGGTTATTAGAACCAGAGAGGAATAATTTGGGCAACTATTTAATGGCCAATTTGCTTACTGCATCAGACACCTGGTGTGTTGGGTTCCTTGCAGGGGGGTGGGAGGGTTTGTACTTTTGCTTCCTGTGGTACCACAGTTTTTCTTTCCTTACAATTTAACAAGGCTTCAGTTAAATCTGTAAATTTACTCTTAACTGGAAGCTCATAAACAAAGGAATGTGCTTTTATACTATCATGTAAGGGGATTTTGAGCACTAAAGATGCACAAAAAAGACTGGAGTCTATCACAAGAGATCAGTAAACATCCTCCAACAACCAAAACTGGGTATTTATTATGGCAATTATTAAATTGTGTCTGAGATAATGTCAATTTTCTGTAATTTTATTTTAAGAAGAAAAGCTGAAAATTCTGATTTTCTAAGCAAGCAGCAAGATTAAGAACCTATAGAATGAATCTGTGAGGTTTATTCTTGAGCAATTGTGGGGAATTATGGTTACCTTTATGGGGAAGTCCTTCCTTGAATCTCATTTCCAATGTGTAAATTAGTTCCTATATATTCACCACCATGTTTCAGAGAGGTCCAGGGTGACGCCTGCGAAGAGAAATAAATTTTACGGCAAGATTTCCTTCCTGAATCGGAATCCTTCTTTCTCCCAGCAAGGTTGCATGTTGCCTTTTTTATAGGAAGATACTTCTGGTATTTTATATCTAGCTTGCTTGTAGTTGACCTTAGAATTTTTAAAAGTACACTAAAATCTGCATATGAATTAATTTGCTTTTCAGGAAAACAAACAAATTTCTCCTATGTAATTACTTCAATGTAGAGGATTCTTTCTGAATCTATAGCGACTTGATATGATGGAAAAAAAAAGAGGAAGGTGAACCATTAATCTGACAAAGGCAGCAGAATACTGATATAAATCATAGAGGAGGCACATATTGCTTAAAAGGTGATGAACTTCACATCAAGATAAATAAATAATATCTTCAGGCTTTGAATAACATCTTGGTAAACCCATTAAAGTGTTTGAATAGCTTCATACAGGTGGCATATCTAATTTTCTAGTACAGGAAATTATAGCTTGGATGTCTTTCAAGTCAGGTCTCACATGCTGTGCTGCTGGTTTAAGTTCCTGAGTCAGACATCAAGTGCAAATACACTGTTTGCAATGGAGGATCACGTTCCTTTCCATTTCATTGCTCACAAAGAAATGGTACCACACAGAGGAAATTGGATTCCTACTCGGATACCACTCCCTGTAAACGTGGCAGAAAAGGCTACAAGAGCCTCAACAAAGTGACGATTGAATAATGCAGTTTAAAAAATCTTATCTAAGCGTCTTTCTAGAAACATTTTTCAGAAGCTGGTGTTCAGTTCCAAACTGGAGTCAGAGAGTCTCCTCCTCCAGGTGTTCCCAGTTCAAAATTTAATGTCTCTGAAAGGCTCACTTTACACAGATTTGCAATTATCTTCGTTCAACTTAGAGAAGAACAAGAGATGCAAAAAAACACATGAAGCCAAGAATACATGAGTTGATGACTTCTGGCCCCAGACTTTGTGAATCCATTTAAGATAAAACATTATCCAGAGAAGGCAGGATGCTTTGCTCTAAAAAAATTTTTGAAAAGCATAATTAATAATCAGTAACAAGGAAAGGCTGGGTGAAAAGGTTACAATTTCTTCAACCTTTGCACAAATGAACACATTAATTCATGACAGGTACCTTCTTACATGTGCTTGTTCATTTTGTATGAACATCATACAAATGTATTTCTTACTGTACAAGAGACAAAACTGGCAAATACTTAATTTTAAGCAGGTTATATTCAGGGGAATGAATTCCAGATTCTGTAAAGATCACAGCCTCAGTAGAAATTTGATTCTAGCAGTTATATTTGCCTAGTGAGCTGATGAAAGCAGATGATCTCTGCTGTGAGAGGGATTCTCCAAAGGGCTGAGTGCTGATCTAACTTTGAAATTACACTCTGAAATCTACTTCAACAGCATGCATGCTTTCATTGAATATAATCAGAAACTGCCAACACAAATTCAGGTTTTATGAACAAGTGCTGACAGCCACTTACAGATATTGAACACACCAGCAACAGTTTGTAACTACTTTATCCAGTATAAAATTTAAAATAATCAAATGTGAGAAACAGGGGAGCAGAAAAATCTTAGTTTACTCTTTAAAAACTATCTTCTCAATATCAGAAACAAGTAAGCAAATAAAGTATGGCTATTCTGATTTTACTCTATCTTGCTAAGAACCAAGGGAACCTAAAAAAAAAAAAACAGGGAAAGAAAAGCATTCACTCTATATACTTTAATCTCCAAAATAAGAATAAGAAAAGAAACCCTAATCTCTGTAAATTAAGATTGGTTTACTCATTTTTTAGCCTTTTGGGGATAAGACACAATCAGTTTTTCTGAGGAAATTACATTAATTTTATATTTATTTATACATGCATATAAGTGTATATCAATATAGATACTATGCAGTCTATAAAGTGAAATCATGGGGTGAGCATATTTTATTAGTAAAAAGCCAAAATAATTTATATTATTCAAGTTTTTCATCTTCTTTACAATTTAGGAGTGTCAAATCACTGAAAGTAATTCATTCAGTGCATACCAAGCTGTAAGAATTGTGTGATAAATATCAGCCTGAGACTCAGGAAACACAAGATTATTAAGAAACCAATCTGATGATTTTATTTTAAAGTCATGAACTTAAAAAGACACGTATTTAATTACTCTATCAGAAAGGTATGAAAATTAACTTCTAAGGAAAGAGGAGATTATACCATGATTTCCCCTTTGCTTTAATTAAGACTAGCAAGGAAACTATGTTTCTTTTGTTAAGGGAATAAAGGAATTTTGCCTTTACCTGATGCTGTTTCTATGCCTGTGTAAAATATAATTTTAGAAGAACAGATACTTTCTGTTCAACAGTCCAAGGACACTTTCCAGAAATAAGTCTTTTGAAGTGCCAAATCCTCTCTGAAATTCAGGATAAAGCCTTAAAAGGAGAAATTTATTCCCTTCTACCTTTGAGCATCTCTAGCCTGTAAAAAGAAAAGACAATGGAGAGCTAAATGGGTGAGATTATTAATTAACAATTTCCAAACACTCCATGATTTGCAACACAAGCAATTGCAGGTTTTACGCTATTACTGAATTACATTACTGAAATAGCTCATTCAAATTTGACAGTCCAAATAAATGCACTGAGGTCCATAAGATAATGACAACATAATAAGCATTATTTAATGACATCACCTAACTTCATGATGTTAGGAAAAAAATAAATAAATAAAATGTCTGAATTCCAGAAATCCGTTGACATGTATAATTAAAATATCATGTCCATCATGCTTGTACTCACCCATTTTCCCCTCTCTTCCCCTTTACAGTTACAGGAACAACCAAAACTCAATTAAACAATACCACAGGACATGTTTAGGGCTGGAAACTACAGGAAGCCACAAAGAATATATTGCCTGCTTTAGAGACTGAAACAATTTGCTAGCCATGATGTGAGCAATTCCATGACTTTTTCCCTTAGAACCAGAATGTTTTCCAAGGTATATTTAATTTACTTGCACAGACTTGGCACTCCTCGTGCCTTTTCCTTCAGCTTCCTATGGAAATCTGTGTCACCATCTGTCCTTTCACTGAGCAGCTCTTCCCTAATTGTCTCTTGTGTAGGCACACAAGGTATTTACCAGGTTCTCCTAAGTTTCTCCTTTTGGAAACTGTTTTTTCTCTGTCTTACCATTCCACTAAGTCAAGCAGGAAGCTTGCAAGAGGCCTCCTGTTCCAGATGGATGAGACTGGAAATCCCTGGATAGCTGAAGAAGTCTCTTTAGGGGCTTCCAGGACACCAGATTTAAATTTCACATTTCAGCTTTGTACTTCTGTTCTAAGTGTGGACAATCCAAGTGGGTTCACAGTGGTTACATGTTTTAGAGGGAAATTGTGACAATCAGAACATTAAACAAAATTCATCAAGTGGCCCATTCAGAACACCTGGACTACATCCACTTCTTGAAAATAAGCCTTCAAATGATAATCCCTACTGTTGTTAAAACTTTACAATAGACCTAGACAATTAAATTTCTTCACATTACATTAAAACCCGTTATGTACTTCAATTATTTAGTTTTTAAATTCTTAAATATTGAATGACAGTTTTTCACTAAGGTATTCATACATTTTTATTCCCTCTAAACAGGATCATGAACTGATAGAAATAATTTCAATAATTTCATATATTTTATTAATATGTGTGTATAAGAAACACTGAGAAACATTCTGCTCTAGATTTTTTTCCTAAGCCACAAGTTTGTTTCTGATTTCATTATTGTGGACAGTGGGAGAAATGAGTGGTCAGTAGTACATTTAATTTCTTTGGCACTAGTGTGTTTCACTGTTAATTAAAAGATGTTAGCATATTTTCATTTTCCCACAGGAAGACATGAAAAAAGAAACAAAAGCAGAAAAATTTTTATGTTGCTTCTTTGAGACTGTATTTTCTTTATGTGTCTTTGGAAACTCCATCAATGTTATTTACCAGAATAAAATGTGGTGCATCAAGGCGAAAAACAAACACTTACTTCTCTGTAGAGTACAGACACTAAATACAATTTTTAAATTTATCTCAGACACAAATTATTTCGGAGGAGAGCCCAACAGCCAGCCGTGCATGATCCCAAACCAATATCAAGCTTGATGGGATATAGAGCTATTCAGCTCCGCCAATTCTTCAGGAAATATTCCTCCTCCCCCTATGAAGTGATGAAAGAAACAATATCAATACCACTCTGACAAATCGGCAGTGGAAAATATGATAGGAAATAACCTGTTTCAGAATGTTTCTTGCCATTTTATTAAAGATCAAATCAAACTTGTCTATCCTCAGTGCATCCACTTTACCCCAATACTAGACACATAAAAATCATATTTTAAAGCAAGGGAGAGTACCCATGTGTTGCACAATGATTGACAGAAATCCCATTTCTGAAAGCTGAAATGGCAGATGGCCTTTCCTGATCCTCATCAGATGGATTTCTCATAAAAGGAAATGTGTCCTTTCATTTGACATGCTCTTTCCGATTGATTTCCAGATGACAAATAACTAGGAAATGCACTGAGAAATAAACAAACCATGGTCTTGGACTTAGTTTCATAAGGGCTGGGGATTTTCTTGAGTTTCAATTTAATTTTCCATTAAATGAAGATATACTGTAATATAGTCAACTTCAGAGGGGGTTTGAAGTGGGTCCTTTAATTTCCCCATACCAGAAATGCATTTAAAAGCTGAACTTTTGCAGAATGCCAATGCAGTTAGTGGTGGAGAGTTCAGGCTGAAGTTGTGGGCACATACTGTGGTAAAGATATTTACCTTCTTTCCGTATTATTACTTAGAACATGGCTTTTTCTGAACATCTCTTTTTCTGAATACTTCCATTTACAAATACAATTATCTATTTAGAATGGTCAGATTTTAGGTTTTACTTGTATTTTGAAGAAGGGGGAAAGTTTCTGCAGAACACTACAATTTCTTAAAGGGTAAAAAAACTTCATCCATGAACATGTTTAATCATTAAAGACAAGTTACTGTCCAATTCTGCTACCTAGAAAAAACAGTTTCCTCTACACCCAGCTTTGGTACTAATTCCAGGAATTTCTACTGATTGGTTAATACTTCATAGTTCTTTATAACACAGGTATGTCATGCCCATTAAATTCAATTATTAGTGCCAGTTTTTGGCTAATTTTAAAGTTCCATCTTGAATTTGTTTGCTCTTTAAAACTCATTTATTCCTCATCTCTTCTGCATGTGGGTCTTAGAGACCCACCAGACGGGTATCATCATCAAAATGTAATTTATCTGAAGACCACACAGCAATTTTGATCTAGGACTTCATTTTTTAAAAGGTTTTTGAAGTGGATACAAGGAATTTCAAAGCTATTAGGCTGAAAAAATTTGATAATACAATTCATTATTTAATTGAGGACAACATGTTTCCAGGAAAGTGGAAGAATTGCCTCATAATCCAATCTGTTTCCATCAACCAGATGAGACCACTAGAACTTTTCCAATTGAAAAGATACAGAATCTAAGATGTAATTGTGATTTATTTATATACAAACTAACTCTCTGAAATTAATCTAACACTGTAGTTGCAGAAGTGCAGAACTCCAGCATGGACACTCTTATCAGCAGCTATGGCATACAAGAGAGCTGCAGTTCCAATTCTGGGCAAAAACCAAGTGATTCTTCTGCCTGCAGCACTTACAGAAAGCATTATTTTCTGGCAAAGGCTGACAAGAAGAATTCCAACCTGAAAAAAAATCCAAATCGAGAGGGCTGTAAAGATATGATAAAATCTTCACGTATTTAAGAAGCAGAAGGAAAAAAGAGAAGTTTTTCTTCCATGTCTACAGCGAATGAGCTGGAAAGTATTGGCCCAATGTTGTAGCACAGAAGTTTCTGAATTGGTGTATAAAGAAAAGCACTGGAATCAATGAGGATAAACTGCTCCATGAATGGAGACCTCAACAAGTGGTTTGAAAAATCCATCACTGAGGACTGATTGACATCAGAGCAGAAGCTGGACTGTAAATTCCTCAGAGACCCTCCCAGCCCCATGATTTACATCCAGACAAAAGAAAAACGTATCTTAAAATGTATGTAAGCATGCTGGTCTGTTTAAATCCACACAGCTTTACTGGCAAATATATTTTCTCTCACACTGTGCCTGTGAAAGGCAAAGCAGCAACTTATTGATGGGAAAATCTTGTTCTGGCAACCCTCTGCAAAATTTTGAATGACCTAGAAATTTTAAAAAATGGATTTGAGACAGAACAAGAAAAGCCTCGGTCCTGGCATAACCTAACCAGAGTCAACCTCCTGTGTCAAATAGTTCCTATTTTTCTTCTGTAAATTGAGAGAGTTTAACACCTTTTCATTTTAGCAACATCTAGGGACAATTTTTTTTTTGTAAGAGTGGCAAAGCAAACCAGATCTCAAATGCTGGAAGGAGAGTTGTAGAGAAAATCTCCTTCATTCATCTCCCCAAAGAAATTAGGACTGATTTTAGGAACTAGGGAGCAGTGGTAATGTACACATATAAGTATAAAGCCAAGAAAGTATTATAAGAACAAATAAAATCTTATGGGTCTGCTAATTAGTAGTCCAGGTCTAGCCATTACAGGGGAGGAAATAATAATGTAGTTTAAATTGCTATATTCTTTGATTTCTCACCCTTTCCTGAAGTCATTCTCATGCTTCTTCAGCTCCACAGGTGATTTTCTCACTGCTGTGGGGTCCTGCCAAACCTATGTCCCATCCTTTATAACCTGATCCCTCCACTCTTCCTGTGCCTCCACTGCTCAATATCTGCCCTTTCTCTCAAACTAGGACTGTATTTTTCAAGGCTGCATTGCAGTGTTAGATTTGTAAAACCTCCCTCAACACAGAAAACCTACTTGTTGCATTATCTTAATAAAGATATATGTATAGATAGATATAGATATAGATATAGATATAGATATAGATATAGATATAGATATAGATGTAGATGTAGATGTAGATGTAGATGTAGATGTAGATGTAGAT
>VZRO01006031.1:14204-52021 GCA_013397915.1 Daphoenositta chrysoptera
GGGGGTCTCCAGGCTGAACCCCGAGCCGCGTCAGATATAGATATATAGATATATAGATATAGATATAAAATTCCACCATGAAAAAAACAACCAAAAAAACCACCAACAACAACAAAAAAAGAAATCCCCAAATAAGTTCATCATCATTGTCCCCCTCTCCTTCCCCATCAATGATTACTGAAAGCAAAGTGACACACAGCAGTTGAATTCTGACTACTTTTCTTTATACATTGCCCCCTCCTTCAGGTTTTGGCTATCAAATCCATTCCTAATTATCTCCTCTGCCTTGGGATCTCTCATGAATGGCTCTCAATCCATGGGTTATTCATGACTTTTTTTGGTAAATAGGTGTGAACACAAGGCAGTGGAGCAATTCCTTTGAGAATGCATCAGATTTACTGCTCACACACAAGCTGTCTGCACAGTGTGTCTGACGTGCAGCTGTGCAGGGCTCAGGCAATGAACTGAAGAGCTGATCTCCAGAGTATCACTGCTCAGGAATTCAGGATGTGGGTGGTGCCAAGCAAGCTGCTGGATTCCTATAAATCGTACATTTTATCAAATAAATCTGGGTTTGAGGCAAATGCTCACATGTCCTGGGGTAAGGCAAGAAAAAGGACATGGACATGGACACAATATTATCACCTTGAGTTACATCTATTTCTTTTCATTCTCCAGTTCCTCTACAGGATTTGTCAGCTGTGCTTCTGCCACAAGGACAACCAGCTGCCAGCCTCTGGATCTGCAGCTGGGAGTCCTTCTCCCACACATACAAAGATACATCTCAGTTCTCTCCTACTCCATAAACTCCTCCTCTCTGGTCTTATATTCTACTGGACACAAAAACTTCTCTTCCCTTTCTCCATTCCACAGTCTTTCTATGAGACCTCCCTTTAATGCTTGCTCCATTCTTGTTGGGATTCAAGACACAGCAAAGCTGCTGTCTCTGATGTGTAAACAGCAGAAGTGATTCTTGACCCTAAAATCCAGATGGTTTGTCACCTCCCTGCTGATATTCCCCTAAACACATTCTCTATTTGGTGTGAAAGATGGCAAATTTTTTAAAAAATCAATTAGATCATGTTATCCAGCTCCTCAAACTTCCACTGAAGTTACAAAACTGATTAGTTTTAAAGCCATTGTGTTACAAAGAAAAGGAAGTTCCATTGAGGCAAGGTGCATTCCTCCACCTCTGCTTTTGACTCAGCCAATTCTTTTTTTGAAAAGAAAGAGAGTCCCTTTTTATTATGCACTTACAAACAACAGGGTCTCCCTCTGGGACTTCAAAAATAAATAAATAAAGCCAAGTGAGCAACTAAACAGAGGAAAGAAGAGTAAACACGACAAACGACTGGGTTTGAATTAACAGATAACAAGGTTTATTTACTTACATAACCAAATGTGAACATGCAAATAGAGTTTAGAGCTTTTATACAGCTTCTGCTGGTTAGAGATCTCCACCCAACAATGTGTAAAATAATTGCACACTGTCAGTCCATCTGCAATAGTATGTTTGGCTTGACAGTTCATTAGTCCTTTTGAGTTCAAATGCTACAATTCTGCATATTTACAGGATTTTTCTTCTTGTATTATTAACAGCAACAGAACACTCAGGTACTAAGAAAACAAGGAGACAGCTAAAGCATTAGCTCTGGAATGATGTAAATATATAATCATTCACACAGATAGCTCACTGCGTAGTTTGCTTTGCAGATTGCTTTACAATTGCATCTCTTCATTATTTGGTGTCCCCCACCCAATTACTGACAGGAACCATTAGACAGGCAGTCAAACAAAATACGCCAACAGCATCAAGGAGGTTTCAGTGTCAGGAGGAGGAAATGAGAGGAAAACCAGAATACTCTACCTGACTGGGATTTTCAACTACTCGTATTATGAAACATTAAATTACAGGTGGCAATCTCTGTGGCCTTTCAGTAATTAATATTAGATCTTTAACAAGAGTTTAGCTCCTTAGAGAATGAAAAGGATGGTGCCTCTGTATCTTCTGAAGTGACCACAGTCATACATTAGCAAACGCATGTCTCATGGCTGAGACAACCAGCTGGCCTTCAATAAAGTCCCCTTTTGGCTTGTGCTCTTGTATGCCAAATAAATGATGGAGGTCTGACAACTGCTCTGCCAAAGGAGAAAGTGATGCCCATGGATTCCACTTTTGTGTAGGACTTATTTAGCATATCAAGGGATTCAATGTGGAAGAGGACTCAAACGATGGGCTCTTATGAATAGACACTCTAAGTTATGGTAAACATAGTGGAACACCCCAAAGCCGAAATAATTACGAGGAAGATTCATTGGAAGAAAAGCTAGAAAATGCATGGCCCCCAAAAATATTTGGTTTTAAAGAGGAAAATCTCTTTCTCTCTGTGTATAATATAAAACAATTCTGGAAGATTCCATACTTGCAAAGGTGAAGTTCTTTATGCTTTATAACACTGTAAATGTTACCAGATCTATGAAATGTCATAGGAATGTAATTTTAGATGGATTCAAAAGATGCAGTGGCATTTCCAAGAGTCCTGTCTTAGCAATAAATCCATAAACGGACTTCAGGGTTAGTTATTGCAGTGTCTATAACTGGTCTGACACTGTCTTAAACTTGAGTTATGCCTCCTGATCTTGACAAAGCACAGACAAAAAGTTAAGGGCTGCAAAGGTGCTGTCAGGGAGGTCCTGAACAATTTGAGCACATCGTGGATCTTGTGCACTCTGTCTCTCCCTAGGAAGGCATCTAGATTTTCCTTGTATCAAAAGGGTGGAAGAGAATCAACAAGAAGAATCAAATGCCCAGGAAGTTTGCATTCAGGACATAAAGAGTCCTTATAGTTAGACCTAGGAGATGAGAAATGCTCCCACACCTGACTACTTACAAAATTGCCAGCCATGCAGAAGTGCAACTAAACTGCCAAAATACAAACACAAAGGAGAATTCTAACCCCTAGTCACAATATTTTAGTTCCTATCTCTTTCCACTTCTGAATTTTCTTATGCGTGTAAATCCCACAACAAAATGAGGATTTCGCAGTTAAGACAAAAGAGAAATCTAAAAAAGCAGGAATCAGCAAGGTAGAATATCTGTTTTCAACTCACTGCTTTCACAGAATTAGAAAAAAAAGGATTGCATACTCTTAAATTTGGAAAGTCTCATAGGAGCTTTTCTGGGAGCTGCTCTTCAGTCTGCTCTGCTGAAGTGGCCCCTGATTTCATAGTGAAAAGACTTCAGCATGGACCCTGCTATCCACAGGGCCAAGAAACAGGTGGTGCTTAGGGTTAAATTCACATGCCTCATAATTATTGGTGTTAGCATAGGCATCAAGACATTGTAAAGCCCCATTTTAGAGCTAATGGCTATTCAGAAACCCTCATTGTCAGCGAGCTCCACCAGGAGACAAGAGTCTTCAGCTCAGCAGTGAGGTGACCACGTTTTGGGAAGGTGCTGCTCATTTCCTGCTATCATCAGAATGCAAGTTTCCCCCACCTCAGCAGACATCCTGAATCACTGGGCCAGGGGCAGCACACATTTCTGAACTGAACCTTTCCATTTTCTCTCTCTACAGCCCTGAAAGACCTTCCCAGAAAGCTTCATCCGAGGCATTTGCATTTTCAGGAAATGTTTGGCTTTACCACTCACTGTTTCTTGCCAGTAGCGCACACCTAAAAAAATTCCTGACTGTGTCTAGATTCTCTACGTAAGCAGCACATATTAAAAACTTGTTTTTCTAACATATGTAGTTCCATTCAGGACACTAACTACACATTCCTAGGGACATGACTGCACACCATACAAGTACATGCAAAGAAAGCCAGCTTAGGGTTGTTAAAAACCACAGACCCAGCTCTGACAGCTATTCCAAGGGAAACCAAGGATCAGAAGTTGTTGGAAAAGGTCCAGATTTCTGTTAGCAAGTTGATGTCTTCTTTATTGCTTCAAATAATGAAAGAAGTATTCAATACTATTCATAAATGTTTAGATTTTCAGAGAGGCCCAGATGAGGTTTCTTCCTAAGCAAACCCCAGCCAAAAATGCTAACATTTGAAAGCAGTTGAATGCCAAATATTGTGCCCTGGAGTTTTGCCATTTACCTCAGAGGGTCCAGCAGTAGGCACAAAATCCTCAGAAAACTACTACCCCCTGCCAATCACTGCATTTATAAGGTATATTTTTGGTATGAAGAACAAAATACACAACCCTAGGTATTTTAATAGCTCCATTTCAAATATTAAGACAAACAGACCTTTTAAGAATAAGCACAGAGAGGAAAGCAAATATCACCAAGGCAGCCTACTACGAAAAATGTGAGCTGACCTGAAGAAGAACAAATGCACCAAAGAACAAATGCACCAATGAGCGGGACATCGGTTTGAGCACTGCAATGACACAGTCCTCATTCTGCAGTTCCTTAATGGTGGTGGCCTTGTTGGCCTTGACAAGAGATATGATAATTCCATCATAAAACTTTATTTTTGATGGTCTGGGCCCCCAGAAAGCTTTCCAGTGTGCCGTAAATTGATGGGCACATGTTTTACTGCAAGTTGCTGACTAGTTCCTTTGCATCCAGAGAGATTGCACGCTTGCATAAAGGGGGGATCTTGCTTAAGACTCGACTTTCATGTGGCATTACAGTTGCAGGTAATTTATCTCTTAATAGGACACAATGTATCATAGAAGATGAGTTAAACAGAGGTCAAATAAAGACTGGCAACTACAGACAAGTCCCAGTGAAGCAGCAGCAAAGTTTCCCTACTTTTTCCCTACTACTTCCCTTCCTTCCCTGAGATCACATCCCATCGAAAAACACACGTTTCTAAGAAAACCAAGTAAATTTTGTTGTATTGTTTCTTTCCCTTTTCTTTTCTCTTTTCCCCTTAGAAGAAAGCAAACACAGATGGAGATAAGTTGAAAATGACGGCCTGTCTGCCAGCAAATATCTTGATGCCAGTCTAGCTAGGAACGACTCTTTGAACACACAGGAAAGGAACAGTTTCCTTAGCAACCAGGCGAAACCTCTGAGAACATCTCTTCTGCTCTGTGCTGCTCTGCCCTTTCCCAGCTCAGTCTGCCACCTGCCACTTACGGATTTCATTTAGTTTAGCATTTTATGAGGTTCAGAAGGGACAATTCCTGCCAGTGGAATAGGCAGCAGTGCTAAAAAAAGTTGGGAGAGGGAAGCCGGGGAGGAAATCCATGCTCACAGTGAGGGGGGCATGTGGCTTGCACACCCTGGGGTGTAGAAGAGGCCTTGTGCAGGAGCAGTTCTCTGGTTTATCAAGCTAATCCTGTCCTTCTCAAATACCAGATCTCTCCTCCACAGAGCCTTGGCTCTGCCCCAGGTTTTGAACCTCTTCTGCTCACCTGCCTTTGCAAAGCAGCTCAGGGGCTCAGCTGCTGTTTCCTCGCTTTTTATACAGCTGCTACCAGAACATGCAGGAAATAATACCTACATCTTTTTGTGTTTTCAAAGTTCTAGCCAAATGTTAATCCATGCATGCGATCTTTAGATACCAGAACATTCCAAACTGTCCTGGAAAATGAACCACCTTGGTTTGAATTGCAAGGAGAGGCAAGGAGATGGAGAGGAGACAACAGACCAATTTTATCACCAAAAGCTCCCTGCATTCTTGAATAAAAATAATATGGTTTTTATATTTTAGCTCCCCCTTTTTCTTTTTCCAAATCCAGACTTCTTAACTCTTTTTACACTTTCTCTCTTTCAACTTGAATGAATGAATTCAGATTGCCCCACACGTTTTTAAACCTTTAGCTAATATATGTAAATATTTAATTTTCTTCACTGAAAAATTTGGTGAAAAGCCTCTATAATACAAGTTATTTCTCTTTATCAGATGACATTTTGATGTGGGACTGTACAACAGGCAGCATATAGACCAGCAACAATACTAATACATGCTAAGGCTGGAATTCCACAGCAGCTTGATCCCTTTTATAAGGGAACACAAAGGAACTAAAATTGCTGGCACACAACCAGCAAGGAATTCATCTCCTCTTCCTGCTTCTGAGAATGTAAATTGGTTGCATCCTTCCCAAGAAATCTTACAAGGAAGGCACCCTGTGTAAGGAAGATGTAATTTTAGGAATACAAAGACTTAAGGTACATGAAACTCTCTGCTTTCCAGACCTCTTAGAAATTACCAGATTCTGTTAGAAATGTCCGAAATAACCTATGAAAATGAGATGTACCTGACCTTGTTTTCACACCTGACATGTGGAAGTCTTACACAGGGAAACAATTTCCATTTCAAAACCTAAACTGAGCTTCCTCCTCAAGTTTTAAAAGTGAAGCATCCCACACGATGTGGTAACATGCTGCAAGTCTGTTGTAAGCTTCATTGAATTTCATATATTAAAATCAAAAGCCACATAAACCACTGAAACTTATTGGTTTTAATCACACAGCAGTTTTTGCTAAAATCCTGATGCTTCTGAGACACATCTGAATGAGACATGAATATAAAGAGACAAGATATGAATCCCTCTTGACTTTAAACCATCTGTGATAAATTTCTGGAAGTTGGTTAGGTGATTATATCCCTGGATGCTTTAATCACAGCAGTATTCTCTCATACACATTTCTGAGGCATCCATTTGGAAAGACTGATCTCATCTGTTCCTAACTGACCAATCTATGCAGCCCCTCAGAAATACCCCCACCGTGTCAATTGGGTTTCCAGAACCTAAATGATTGGAGAGTTTCCAAATCCACGTTCCAAACTGAATTTCCCCATTTGCTGAAGCATTATACAGGATCACAGCTCTCGGGCTGAGAATGCATCCCTCCACTGTTGCGACCTAATAAAACATAACATCAGGCAAGAATTATTTATAGAAGTTCATTTATTATAGAAATTTATCTCGTGCTGGCTTTGATTGATAGTATCAAAATGACTATTTGCTTCTGAAAATTCTACTTTTCATGTGTGTTTGCAATGCTACATATGTTATTTTTATTAAAAAATCTGCTTTTTCAGGTGAGGAAACTCCTCTGATTTTCCAAACCAACCACAGCATTATGAGACAGGACAGTTCAAATAGCAGGGAAAGGGAAACAGCCTTTACAGTTCCTCTTCCTTCCCTCAGCCTCTCTTTTATCCCCCCTTCCTCTTTCTGAGACACAGAGCAGTGACAGTGCTGAGAAAGTGAAAAGTGTAGATAAGGAGCACAGCTGAGCTTGTGAAGGAAGTAAAATTAACATTGATTGAGGTAAATCAATCAATCAAAGGCAGAAAGGAGATGAACTGTCTTCAAGGAAGTGACAGTGGAATGGGAAACTTGCTAAAGTAGGGAGGGGAGAGCACAGGAAGAGGGGAGATGCATTTATAGAGCAACAGCTTTTCTAGTCCCATAGTAGTTAATTTTAATTTTAATTTCGAGGGTCAGGATTCCACCCATGTCATTTAAATAGCAACTGGCAGATGTTTAATCTGCAGATGGGAAGAAAATTAGATGAGAAATGAGAAAATAATGTCCCTGTAGCTGTGTAACAATGCAAAGCTGTTCTTCACTCGTAAACATTCGGAAGCCAGCGCTGCTATTTTGAGTTTATTGTTTTGGTTGCATTTGGTCTGTTCCAAAGACAATGACCTGATTATTAACCACACATTTGAACAGGCGGAAGGTGGATTCACCTTATGTGGCCAGCTAGCCCTACCATTCTCATTATATTCTGAGAGTGTGAAAATTACATGAGCCCTTTTACCCAAAAAGAAAGATAACTGTAAAAAAAAAATACACCTCCAGGACTGCAAGTACCACCACAGGTACCAGAAAGCTTAATAAAACATAAATACATACATGAAAGTGAATGACCATGATAAAAGTTGAAATAAAACTCAGCAAATAGATGGCTGAGGGGAAATATTTCCATGTCACAGCCTTCTGAAAACCCATGGATTACTTTCCACTAAAGTTTTACCAGTATTGCAATATTTATAAAAACTCCTTGAACAGTGTTCCACAAATATTGTGAAAAATTCATATGTTATTGCCCATCACTAATTCATATCCGCATCTTCTCTTTCTCATTTTGGATGAATTTTTAAGGCTTTTCTTTGAACAAAACAACAACAACAACAAAAGTGGTTAAAAGACAACAGAAACTATAAATCTCAGATTGACTTGAGCACCTCATCACAAGGTATATTACTGTCCTCCAGTTACCCACTTGTCATCATTTGATCTCCCTGACTACTCTAAGATTCATGTTCTTTAACAAACAAAGTAAAATAACTAATTTTGAAGTAAAGATAATATGCAGGTAAACCAGAAATCTTCTTACATTCCCATGCTGGGCTTGATTCAAGATCTTATTTTGTTGCTTTACTGAACTAGCAGATAATCTTCTTAGGCAAGCAAAGATGACAAAAATCAGTGTGGAATACTCTTACAAAATGTCAACAACCGTCATTGTGTTGGCAAATGCATCCCAGAAGCACAGAGGACCCTAAAAGAGTCATTACAGAGTAAACAAGGTATTAATGAATAATGGAAAGCCTGAACAAAAACAGAATGTAGGCAATTACAGCCCAGATGCAGCACAGGGGAGAGCAAAGCAAACACCGCAGCCCGAATGTACCGAAGCACTTCCCAGCAAAGGGCAATTTCTCCTCTATTGAAAAGGAAGGACCCTCAGCAAGGGAAAAAAAAAAAAAACCAGAACTGAGCAACTCCATAGCTGAAACTGTTAGCTGAACCCAAGGGTTTAGGACAGCACAGCATCAGAGCCAAGGTTTTCCGGGCATGATGAACAGTCCTGGAGAAACATAGTCGCGTCAGCGGCAGGAACTTTCTTTAGAATTCTGTTTAATGAGAACATTCCTTGGATTAGGCTCTAATGAGTCCTCTAAAAGGCCTGCACTGTTCTTTCCAAAGGTACAGACAAATGCCAAGAGGACTTGGAGAAAAAAAAACTAATCTCAGAAGTTACAGAGCCTCAGTTCAGTTGAGATAAGCAACAACAAAATCTTTTCTTTCTTTTTTTCTTTTTTCCTCACCACTTATGCTCAACACTTCCTCAGGAGGTTTCCAGAGCTTCCTGCTCCAAGGCAGAATGGAACACTACACAAATAGCCTCCTTTGTAATTAATCAATATCACTGCTTTGAGCCTTTGCAAGAACACTACACTCCAGGTTAAACAAATATTTTAAAAAACATGAGGAAAAATAAATTGAAAGTTCAAAGCTTGAAGGATAGCACTGGTTTCCCATTGCTACGTGACTCCATTCATACATTCTAAAATAAAGGGAGTGCTTGCCAAGTTCAGCAGCAAAATACTGATTAAAGACATGAAGAAAATAAAAAATAAACTACCTGAGAAAATTGCCCTTTATCCTAAATCTAACATATATAGATCAAAAGGGTATCTACTTAATTCCATTCCCACTCTTCTTTGTAGCATGCAGAGTTATCCTGTGCCCTTAATTTCAGTCAGTTGCAATGTTATTTGACATTCTCAAGCCTCACTAATAATTTGCATATGCCATATTTAAGTATTTTAATTAGACTTGTAATCATAATAGCCAGTAATGCATCATTACAAATTATCCCCTTAAACATTGAGTCCTCCGATCCATTTTACCTCTTTTTATAATAAACTAAGCACTTCAGAAATTAAAGGGATTTTTTCAACTTTTCTTTGGTGGCATTAGTTATGAATCAAAAATGTAAATCCCCACAATTCTCTGCACTCCATGATGGCAACACCAACATCCTGCAGTGAACCCACTTCTCCCAGGTTCTTCCAGAACATTCCATAATGTTCTGTCAAGATCTCAAGTGGCTTCGACTGGATTCTTCTCACACTTTTATAACATCCAGTCTACAGTGCAGGTATCACTTTAATTTCTGACTAAGAATTCATGAGAAGCAATTAAATATTCATGGAAAATAAAGTAAAGTTTTAAATGTTTAAGATGTAATAATTTGTAATTAATTTATCTAGTATTTTTTGAGCAAGTATGCCACTGAGTTCTTTCAATTTCATTCAGAATTGGCAGCTTTACTTGAAACCAAAGACTTTTATATCAGTTACTTGACGTACATAACCAGTAACACAGGAATTACACAGCCCACGTAAACTTGTTTAGGTTAAGTACCAATAAAGGTGCTTTAGGCAACAAGGAAACCTTGAAGTTGGAGATTACTGAGTCTGAGATTACTTGAGAGGACACACTGTTAAAGCAAGACCCAAAGGGCACTTTTCTTTGATCAGGTAACATAGGTAGTGAAGAGGACCTTGGAAAACACCTTGGTTTCCTTTTCAGTGTATAATGAGGCCCTGATAGCTGCTGACATCAAGCAGATTAGTTCATTCATAGCGGCACTTTACACAGAAAATAATTACACTTTTCTTGAGAGTCTGTAGCAGCATAAAGTACATGAAAGATGATAATTATGTATATATTTAGGGTAAGATCACCCTTTGAGAAAAGCATTAAAGAACCAGATTTCTTGGTAAGACTGCAAGCTATTTCTTTAATTGCTTGGATTTCTTTGTGCTTGTTTTTTTTGTTTTTTGTTTTTTGTTTTTTGTTTTTTGTTTTTTTTAGTGCAAGCTGATTAAATGGAAAATCAAGTATAACCCACCATCAGCTGCTTCGAAATCCCTGTTCAGCACCCATCAAATGGCAGGGCAAGCCTTGCCTCCCTGAAGATTTTTTAAATGTATCACTGGTCTTTCATATACCAATTTTTATTGAAAAATTATTCTGGTTACCCAAATAACCACATTAACATAGATCTGAAAGACAGAGGTCATAAACGGTTGTTACATGAAAAACATGCACTTAATGAAAAAGACTTTGTAGAGTCTTATTTTATTCACTAACAGAGTTCCAAATGACAAAATATGTCTCTAATGATGAGGCTATCAATAAAGACATCAATAAATGTTCATTACTATTTTTAAGGGCTATAAATATACCTTATTTGATAGAAGAAACTTGGTCTGACCTGCATGATCAAAAACCAGTTGTTTCACCATTCTGATTTCTGCTGCTGGCTCTGCGTGTAGAAGTGTATTTACTTTTACCCCAGAAGCAGTGAACTTCCCGATTTAGTATAGGTAAAACCTTGAAACATCAATCTGGGTTTCTTCTTCTCATCTTACATTGTATTTTTCTGTAACTTGTAGCACCAAGAGATGTCAATTGATTTTTTTTCATCCAGCAGTTCTGAAATATTAAAGCTAGCCTGTTGGAAACAAACAAAAGCAAAGTGGCACTATTACCATAAATAACTGAAGTAAATATTAAGGTACAAGTCACCTGTGGGGGAATTCTGCATCAGTTCTGTGCTCCCCATAAGAGTTTTGGGTATTAAAAAGCCAAAATGTGAGGGAAGATTGAAGCTATTGCAGAGCACTTTATCTTGGATATTCTTTTAAATACTTTGAGTCAGGAATAAACTGCTAATAAAGTAGACAAAATGTTAGTGTGGGAGGCAAAGTCACTGCTCCAGCAAAGGCAGCAGTGCAGAAAGCATGATGTAATTCAAGAAACTAAAAATGTATTCTCCATTCAAATGACAACCCCAGCCAGGGATCCCGTTAATGAACTACATCAAGAGACTGCATGTAATGGACAGAGCATATAATAATTCCACTCCTCAACCTTACACACAAAGATTAACAATCACCACTTCTTCATTCTTACGCTGCATCCTGAACTCATGTGTTTGCTGTGAAAGCCCCAGTGAAACCCTTGTGATCCAAGCAAGGTCAGTCAGCAGCAAAAATCTTCTGACTGAAAAGTGCAAAAATCACTGACCAGGCAGGCACACAATCCCATCTGTGGTCTCTGCCAAATCATTCCACAGACAGGGATAGGCTCCAGATTAAGGGCTAAAGAGCCATATTGCAGGTTTGGCACAGGCTCTGCTCAGAGGCTTATGGCAATCAGGGCATTCTCAAACCAGCAGCAGCCTGATGGATGGTTGGATGGATGGTTGGTTGGTTGGATGGATGGATGGATGGATGGATGGATGGATGGATGGATGGATGGAAGGCCTTCGTGCCATTTACTGAATGTACCCCCCTGAAAAAGGAAACTTTCCTTTGATATATTTTTTTTTTAATACTTTTCATAGAATCATAGGGTCACAGAGCATTTTGAGCTGGAAGGGGCCCACAAGGATCATTGAGTCCAACTCCTGGCCCTGCACAGGACATCCCAACAATCCCGCCGGTGCATGAGAGCATTGTTCAGACACTTTTTCTATTAGGCTTACTTTATCTTTATTTAAAAAGAAAAACATTTTTAAAAAAATTAGCAGCTCCTCAAATAGCCATTTCTCAATGTAATTTCTCGCCCATGGGCTTATTGTCAGGAGGTCAATTATGAGGACCGGCTATCTCATCTCAGAACAGTATTTAGCACGCTGTTCAGAAAGTATGCTAATAAGAGGATAAGTAACTTAGATATTGTCAGAAAAGAAAATATAATGACCTACAAGTTAATCCATTACTTTTTCTGTGAGCGTCTCTGAAAATATATCTTCACCGTATAAAAAATAAATTAGAAGAGGTTTCACATTTTGGCACAATGTTACTTTGATTACAAGTTGAAAGGACAATCTTCCGATTTCCATGCTGAGATTTCAGCAGATAATAGACAACCACTTTAGTAAAGTTAATACATTAATAAGAAAAATATCTCTCTCATGTATGCTATCTGTGAAAATAATACTTTTGGCTAATGTTCCAGGAAAATTGTTTGTTAAAATACATAATATAAGTAATTTGTTAACATCAATGTAACATGAACTTGGATTCATGATAGTGCAAATGCTGGGCCTTGAAACAACAAAATAGGGGTTTTAATTCAATTTATCTGTCTGGGATTAATAGAGAGAAGGTTCTTGGCTAGGCACAAGAAGTAGGACACAGTGATTATTAGGATGATTATAATCAGATTTATTGCTATAGCAGTATCTAAATACTGCTGAGGAAGTTTTTAAATAACAGCTTTACCATCCTGTACAATGGATTATAGAATCAAGAGCATTCTAATATCAGCAGATTCAGCTGGAAACCTACAGATTTGGAGTCTTTGGCCTGGCAGAATGTTGGACGCTGATGTCAATGCAAACATCTCAGCTCCACCATCTCTGGAATCCATCAATTGTGTGACCATCCAGCGAGTTCCTCTTGCAATTCCCATCTGGTGAGTTTAATATCAAAAAAAGCACATCAGAGGAAAAGGAAGTGGGGGTAGGACATGCATAGGTGAAGACCCAAACAATTTTGGTCACCATCACATTATATGACCCAGAAAAACATGGCAGAGGATGAACTGCCCATGTCCTTTATCTACATCAGCCTTGTGATGCAATTTTCAAATAAAATAATTTGATTTTTATACAGTGTTGAGACATTAATGTGAAACACAAGCAAAGCATTCACTGTTTTTCAGGTTCATGTTTTTCATGAATGAAAAAAAAGAAAAACCACCACGGAGATGAGAATTGTAAATTTTGTGTTAAAAAAATAAATACAACATGGGGACTGTGCCATTGTTTCCATACTATTGTTTTTTGTGCTAGTTTATGTTTTATGTACAATCCAAAATGAAAGTATTAATGTTTTTCTTTTAATAAATTTCGGATGTGTTCCAGAATAGCTTATTTATCATGTAAATAAAGACACCAACAGGTCTAAACACAGAGTTGGAAAGCCAAAGAGCTGTCACAGGGTTTCCCATTTTCACCACTGATTGATGCTACACTGCACAAATTCCACAGTTTTTAGCTGGTTTCCCCAGGTTTTCATACACAGTAATCCTAATTCACACAATTAATCCCCCTGCAGTGAAATTGGGCAACTTTCAGAGAAATTGTGTATGTTTTTCTTAAACATTAATGTTTTGCCATTAGAGTTTAACAGATAAATCGGTGTTAATAGATGAGAATAAAATAATTTATAATAATAATTTCTAATAATTAATAATTATTTTAGTTATAATTTACAATTATAACTAAAATAATTTTTAATTTACACTACCAGAATTTGCTTGAATAAATCGATTGCAGTGGGAAACACTGGTCAAGGGGAAAAATTACAGTCTTATAATCAAACTAGAGATGTGTAGAAAAGAGCATAAAATAGACCTTATGCCGTTTTCACCTTAGAATTAACAACAGGCAGAAGTGCAAAGTTCATACAGAGAAAAAAATAAATTTGTTTTTTCTTTTCTAATTTTTTTTTCTGTTGATTCCAAGTACATTCGTATATATATACACCAAGTGTAATCAGCAAATCTGGAAAACTCATATGGAGGGTCAAATGTTCATACACCCTCCATACTCCAGAAATTTGACAGAATTGGGCAATGCCCAATGGTTAACTTACTTTTTTTCTGCAGCCACTTCTTTTATTCTGCTTATCATCTTTCCCACTGTATCAAGAGGAATCAGCAGTACCATCGATTCCATTCTTTCTTGCTTATCACTTTTTATATTCCAGTTTCTTGATGTATTTTTAAAACAAACTTCATCTCACTGAAAAAAAATTTGCAAATGCAAGAAAAAAAATGTCACAGGTTAAAAAAAAAATTTAAAATCCCTCAGACAAAGCTTTAAAGTTCTGCATATAACCTTAGCATGACACTGCTCCCCTTGCCTGTCAAAGCAGAGCACTGCTCTTGGATTACAGAGTTAATGCAGTGTGTGGTAGAGAAAGAAATTGCTTGCTGTACAGCTGCTCTTGTTAACATCCAGCCCATCAGCAGGAAATGCCTTGTCCATTAAATACCTCTTTAGCTTTTTTTTGTCCAGTTTGAGGAACAGGAGCGCCTCTGACAGCCAGGTAATTCGGCTTTAAACAAGTGACATCCTGAGACAGCCTGACCCTGCCAAGCTGGTGAAGGAGAGGAGATTCAGGGTGGAGGCTGGGTGCCTGGAGAGACAGGAAAAAGGAAGGAAAGCCACAGAGTGGTCATTGGTAATCTCTAAGAATGCTGGACATCACCCAGAATTATTCGCCTAGATAAAAAGTGGATGTATGAATTGGGAAACTCGTAACATGGCTTGGACATAAGTGTGTGGGATAGACATAATCCATGAAACGGGAGGCACTTTGAGGCATGAAGGAGATAAAATTAAGGACAATGGAAAGAACCTGCACTTCAAGGGTGCTATTTTTCTCCACTAAAGAAATTCTGGACAACTAGCTCAGATGCAGATACTTAGATAATAGATGTACAGGGAAGCATGACAGATTAATTATCTGTGCAGATACTTTTGCTCTATTTAACAGAAGTGCTCATGGCACTTTAATCAATGCATGTTTAAAAAGACGAGACATCATCTGCAGACTTTTCTTACCCACTAAGGCACAAATGATAGGATTTACTCCTATGATTAGTAAGAGCATCAAGTGTATTTAGCTCTTAAATCACGCTCACAAATAGACTGGGGCAGGAAGCAAACCTTCTCCTAATAGCTTAAAAGTCTTTGTAGACTCTCCTGTCTGTGTGATTTACCCGATAGAGGATGAAGAGTCTTGCAGATAATTCAACAGCCCTTGGCCTTGCACAACGCACAATTACAAACAACAAAGCACCTGTGGAGCTGCTTTAGGATTTTATCACTGCAGGGGAGTGGGGGTGTGGACCTGACTGTTTTTCATTGCCTTTACTCATACATTGGTGGACATTTGCAAAACATGCACATAAATGATGCCTCTTGACTCTTCTAAACACACGAGATCTAAGACTGTCCAAATCCAATTTGTGATTATTCCAGTCTCAGGGAACACAATTTGAACTACTCAAATAGTGAAAAAGATTTATTGAGAACAATTCTAGGCACAAGAAAGAAACAAATCCCCATTTATACTAAGTGCTTACTATGCACTTTGGAATTTTTCCAAAGGTAGTTAAATACCTTAATTGTTCACTAATTATTTGCAAGAAGAAAAGCAAAATGCCTGAGAGAAATTATTCATAATAAACAATTCAGTCTGAGGTTTTAAAGTGCTGCAGTACAAGTTCCTTGTACAACACCTGAAGTGTTACACTAATAACTAATGTGTCAGTACTTGCATCGAAATTAATTACCCTACTCCCCTCCATTCAAAAGGAGAGCATTTCTAGGGTGTGATGTATTTCATTTTAAGCAGACAATTTAGGAATAAGTCAGGTGCCTTTTTCAGAGACATCCTCTGGTGTCTAACCTGACACAGACATTCACTGCAGCCTTCCAATGCCCAAGGAGATGCAGAGCCCATTAAGGGTGGAGATTTTGGCGCTTTTTTCATTTTTCCTGGACATTCTGTACTAGTCCAATAGAACAATTGTAACCACAAGCCAGACATGTATATTTATATCAGCCATAGACAAGTGTTACCCATGCAAATAAGTTCCACTGAAAAATCCTCTAGTGACAAACTGTGGTTTGGGTGTCCTTCTCTAAACATTCTAGGAAGACCACCTTCTTGGAATATTTTTGTAGTTGAAACTGCAGTATCTAGTGAACTGTCTTCCTGGCATCTTCCCATTGGCCAGTACAAAAGGTATGGGTGGATAGGCCAAAAAACAAACAAACAAAAAAAAAAAAAGGGCAAATAATAAATTTGAAACAGTCCACCTAAAAACATCCAGAATTTTTATAGTAGTTAACTATATGTGACTAGAACTTACCCATCTAAATCATGTAACTATATTAATGCTGTGCTTTTGCAACTCGTATCTCCAAAGCCTTGCAGAACACTTCTCTCCTTTTAGGCATGGGAGGAAGAAAAGCACAACAGGTGTATTTTTGTATTTATTCTGTGTAAGAAATAAAAGCAACTTTCTATTTCTTTTGCCGCCTTCTCCTCTGCTTAAATTCACCTTCAGTATGATAAAATTCCATTGTGAAATGGAATATTATACAGCTGAAAAATAAACATATAGTAATAGAAGTTTTCTGCTTTTATAAATCACCCAACACAGATCATTTGCCTGATGAAGATTTACTATGCAAATATAATATTATGCATTTAAAGAGGACAAGATATATTTAAATAATCCACTTTCTGTAAGTATATTTAGTTTGCTTTCATTTAAGACTTTTAAAGTCTTCTCAGTTTTACCAACATAGGCATGTAGTATTTATTTTCCTTAACATTTTGTGTTTCTTCTTCCCTTTCTCCCTGTAACTCTAAATTTTCAAGCACCCAAATGAACCCATAAAAAAAAGCAATTCAAGTTGACTCCATCCTGAATTACCCACTTTTGCCTCCTCCAGATTCCAATTTATGTTCCAAGAGGTGGCTGGAATGAAAGTAAGAACTTTTTTTAAATTTAGAAGTTGTGTATTCTGTTCCGAGCACTATTTCTAGGACAGATTCATGCATCAAAAATTCACAACAACAAGAATATAAAATTGCCTTGGGATGACTATTTCTAGGGCACATTCAAGCATTAAATTTGTTCATTACAATAAGAAAATGAAATTGCCTTGGAACCCAGCATTTAACTATTTTTAAAACTGTCCTGTTGAAGTGATGTGCAATAATCCCCTTTTGTCGTCTATAAAGTGACCTGTATTACTTTAAAAATTTTTTGGTTTCAGTTATATTTCACTCTTGGCAACACCAAAACAGTGTTGATGTTTATTTTAGGTTGGAGTTTGGTTTTTTTTTCCTTAAAGGAGTTCTTTAAAGCCCTTGAAAACCAACAGAAATCTTTCCATTGACTTCAGAGTGCTTCAAGGAAGCTCTAACATTCTACATCTTCCTTAAAAGAATCTTGAGAATTCGAGAAAAAAAAAAAGTACAACATAATGATTAGAGAGTTCCTGGACTATTTTTTTTTTTAATCCACAAGTAAAAAATGCCTCTCTGCACACTTGTCTGCAAATTAAGATATTCCCAAAGCAATTTCAGTACAGAAAAGTTTTAGAGCTACAGAAAATGTAGGAACACCCACAAAACTGCAGGCTGTATCAAAAGAGTTAGAAAACTAAAAGCCATGTGCAGACTGCCTGTTGTAGATTAAAGGCAGCCTGGGAAACTACAAAACAAAAAACAAACCAAAAACCAAACAACAACATAAAAAAATAATACCACCAGAATCCAAACAAGGAAGAAAGCAATGCAGTATAATAAGTTTTTATTGCTTTAAGACGTTTGGGACAATACTGACCAAAGGAGTTCAAAATACAGAAACTGCTTCAAAAAATTTAGTACATAATAATACAAGGCAAACAGAATCTGTTAGATCTTACTCTTGCAACTAGAACTGAGAATAAAAAAAAGAAAAATAGGCATGAGACCTCTAAAGCTACTGACTCAAACCTCATCTTTCCTCTCACTTGGTGATGAATATTCATTTCCAGTTATTCATGAGATTTTAAATCACATGTAACTTAAAAAGCCGTAATGGTAACCACAGCATAAGATGCAGAGGCCTGTATGGTAATATAAATATGATTTTGAAAATAGTAAATAGAACATGAACTTGTAATTTCCTCAGTAATAAAAGAAGTGTCCTGGATTCAGATTTTTGCTCCTGAACCAGATTTTCTAAGTGATGTTAACACTACCTCAACTGCGATTTTGGGGGATTGGTTTGTTGGCAATGCCAGTTTTAGCCAGCTGTGATATTACTGGGCCAAATACATACATACTATTAATCATTAGACCATTAATAAACATTTATAGTTCTAAAATCAGAGTGTTTTTAAAAAATGATGTCTGACAAATGTCTTCTATGAAGTATAGAAGGCATAAGGTAAGTTTGAGGAATTAGTCAGGAATCTTTTACTCTAAATGACTGCACCACAGAATCTGTATAGTGACTGTAGACCTGGAAATTCAGAATCTTCAAAAGATGAAGTCCCTCTGGGTGTTCTTCACAGCTTTTGTACTTACAGCACTCCACTTTTGCTTATTTAAACTTCAAACTCCCTTTTTAACTTTGTCGCTCACAGTCTGTCCAGGCTGTTAAACCAGGTCTGAAAAAATGCCAGACAGATTCAGTCTTTAAAAATATTGCCAAGCAAGTGCTCCCCGGAATTTTTCAGCTCCGAAAAGAAACAAAGAGCAGCTTAATATTGGGCTAAATGTTACATTCTCCCTTTTGTACAAAAACTGAGTCATAAAACTGATGGCAGCACCACAGTTAGAAACACAACCGTGCCTCTGGCAGAAAATAACATTTCTGTAATCGGTATTTCTTAATTCTCGTGGTACACAGGCACAGCGAAAGGGAATGGCTTTGCTGCCTGTCAGTCTCTTACTTGCACTGCCAGAAATATTCCCTCAGAGTTAGGATGAGCTTTGGAAGCTCAGCTCTCCTTGTCCTAAACAATGAATAAACTGAGGAGCCAGACTTGCTGTAACCCACTGTGTGCTCTCTTTGATCGGTGAAACAGGGTTCTGGATGAAAAGAAGAGGGAATAATTATCTTCTTTCCACCAGCAAGTCTTTGTTTCTCACTGCCAGGAACATTGCTAGAACTAGAACTATAATGTAATTACAAGCCCTTTCTGAGCAGAATGAATTATTGTCAAAAACATCAGAACTGATCTTTCCACCTCTGTAGGGTGTTCTCAAAAACAGAAAAAGAAGATGAAAAGGCTGATCATTCACTGGAAATAGTCCCAAAGCCTACTGTGAAAGCAATTTTGGCCTCAGGAGAGGTCCATAAGGAAGCAAACAACATTTCTGCTCAGAGATTGTGAAAGGATGCAAAGAAATAGAGGGACCCCAGGTGCCACCTAGAGCTGGCTCACTTAAAGTGGAACCTTGGAAATCCCTCCTGAACCACTGCTTAAGCAAAATGGCTAAGCATTAACTCAGGGACAGCATCAAAATCTGCCTTAGACCTGAACATTCCCAGCAGTTGCTACTGGGTATGTTTCCATTTTCTGGAATTCTACCAATTCCTAGTGCATCCTTCTTGATAGTGCTGAGCTTTGCTGTCCTCTGATTCTTATTGGGCTTCAGAAACATTGCCTCCTCCATAAAACTCCTGAGGAGTTCAATCCCATGGGTGTTCCAAGTCCAAGTTAATTCCAGTAAGTGTTCTGAGACTAAATTTAACACTTGCACCAACCCTGGGGGATTCACAAAGCAGCACCAGCCACCTCCTTCCCTTTGAGTAACCGTGGAGCCAGGAAGAAATGGAGGGGGCTTTTGTCAGAAGGAAACATCCAAAAAGCAGGTAACACTCTTCTGTTATGTTTAAGACATGCTCCCTTTGCTTTCAAAATGAGGGAGATAGGTCTCTGTTTCCAGGAGAGCAGCTGCATCTCTGAGGCTATAAAGAGCCCTGGCAGCCCTGGTACCTCCCACTGGTTTTATAGTTTATTTATAAAAACTGGGATCATATATAACTGCGTGTGGGGGATTTGAGCATTCATGATAAAAAAATGTTAATGAAAACTCACATTAAGAGGATACTGTCAGATCTTTACAGACTTTCAGAGTTTCTACTGAATGCACTGAGAAATACCCACTCTTTATAAATTACTATGTTTTGGCTTACACTATTTTTATGTTGAGAACAAATTTCAATTTCACATGCATGGCATCAAAACTGTATATATAAATTCAGAAACTATTCAAAGTATCAAGATTGAATTAATTTCAATAAAAGCAATAAAACTGATGCTGTTGAGTACTTTCAAACCGTGATTGTCAGCAATGCAGGAACTTACACAGATTTCCTGGTGTGCTCTTCATTGAAGCACGATTAATACTAATTTGATGAATGCAGAAATACTGGCTACAGTGAATTAACATTATTTAGGAATAGAGAAATACAGACAGCATGCCTTTGGTACAGCCTTTGTGTACAGCTTCCTTCCTTTTACCTTTATGACCTCAGAGTGAGACAAATATGAAGGCAAGGACCAGCAAACCAGAATGTGGACACCTTGAAGTCCTGACCTGACAAATGAATTTCAGTTATTCCATCTGATGGAATTTTCCTGTATGTCTATTTGCTACATCTCCCTAAGCATGTATATAAATAATTCTGGAAAATGCACATTTTCACGTATTGTTTTCCTACAGCCACAGGTATGGATTTTCTTTTTTTTTTTTTTAGTAGGATCAACTACATGCGATGACAGGAACAGAGGCTATGTCAAAATAAAATTGAGTCAGGCGAGACAAGATTTGGCCTTCTCAGTACATATCCTGAGTGCTGGTCATAAACAGACCAGAAATTATCTGCACTACTAAAGGACTCCCTCATGATTGTGGGTGAGGCTCATGATTCAGCTGAAAAAAAAATTGCTTTTCAGAGAAATGAAGTATCAGATTTATTGGGCTTTTGTTTTAATTTTTTAATTAAATGTTTAATTAAATGTTTTTAATTTTTTTTTGTCTGTTTTCAGTGTTCCCAGAAGGAAAGGCCATATTAATAAAGAGACTCAAGACCAATTTCCTCCTATAAAGCATCATTCACCAACAGGACAGGTAGCCATCCCATACCTTACGGCCCAGAAGTACCACCTGTTCTTACAGAAGTGTGATTAAAACTAAAAAAAACATTTCAGGTTCTTCCACAACTGGTAGTAGTGGCCACACTGACACAACAGATCAAGTATCCTCAGGTCACACTCGTGTTTCATCTTCATGATTTAGCTTGGAAAATTTTCACACAAAAGGTTCTCACCCTTCCTTCACCCCCTGAGGCTCATCACAGAGCCAGGACATGAGGGAACAGGGAGCTTGGTGCATTCCAAGGCAGAATGAAAATGGTTTTGCCTTCTTCTGAACTTGCTCACGCTGTTAAAGAAGGGATGATGCAGCTCATGCTTGTAAGGGATTACTTGCCAATCCAACCAGTTTCCAAGTTTTTTGCATTCATCTGTGTTTGCCCCTGAAAGAACAAATTATGCATAGGATATCTGTGTTCTGTAGAGTTTAATTAGAAACACAGAGAGGGAAACAGACATGAGAAAGGATGTTTAATTATTTACCAGCATTCAAATAACCAAGTTTCTCAGACTCAATAGCAGTTGGACTGTGGTACAGCTGGTGCTTTGAGAGGTTTTAGCTTCCTTTGATTTTTTATTCCATATAAATTGAAAGACACGATAGGCATATTTTAGCTCATATTTTCAATTACTTTTGAGCAGATAATATGGCTAAAGCTTAGCAGCCAGCTTAGAAGAAAAGGAAATGGTGTCTCTGTGAAGTTAACTTGCTAGAAAGCAAAGGGCACCATCCTGTAGTTGCTCATTACCCTCATCTGTCACTGCCTTCCCTGGAAACTGGAAGAGCTCAGTGTGGAGGATGAATAGGAATTTGCAGTACTGAGTCCACAGTGTGCACATCTGCTTAATTTTCAGTGAAACTATGAGCTAAATACTTTCATCTCTAGCTGGAAAACCACAGACATTGTCTTCATGGAGAACACTACCAATATTCATAAATAGAAATGCCTGAAATTTTATTTGGCTGAACCTGTCAGCCACACAGCCACACAGGAAACAACCAGTACTAGGGATCAAAGCTAGAAATGTCAGGAGTGAAAGATCAGAATTCTATGGCATCAACTGAAAACTGGGTCATCAAGATGGAATAGTTAGTCTGTTCTGTCACTGGAAAAAGGTGCTGTAGGTGCCAGCTGAGACGATAAATTCTGTTTTGCTTTTCCAGTGGCCATATGTCATATTTATTTGCATTACTCAGCCATCTACAGATGTGCAACCATAAAGTGAATGACGCATTCTTCTCAAAATGAAAGTCATAATCACGTATCAAAAATACATGATTCACACTTTCACCCTTTTTTCATTTATTCCATGTCATTAGTCATTTTTCCACATACATTATTCTGCCCAATTCTTTTTAAGAAAATAAGGCATATATAGGGGCTCACACATACCTTAATGGCAACTATTTTATTTACAAAGACAAAAGCATGATTGCTGTCCATATGGATTTACACAAAGCTCATATCAATATAAAATACACCATCTATAACTTTGAAAATAGAGGTTGTTTAAAAATTTATAAGCTTTGTGATCCTCAGCCACTTTTCCATGATTATCTCATCTGTAATTCACATTAAAGGTATTGTAAATTATTATAGATCAAAACTGTGGGGTATTTTTTTAAAAGTCTGTATCAAAGGTAATCATCTCCTAATGATGTAGAATAAACTGTAAGTAAAATACATGAGGGTCTAAATTTTATTCAGGAAGCTGCCCTGAGGCTAAGTTTGAATGAGTAACCTCGGTCTCTTTTAAATAATTCTCTTACTTGACAGAAAACAAAGTGGGGACAAAAAAGTCAGGGAAAAACAGCTTACAAAGTGATATGCAGTGGAAGTCCAGTAAACTTTTTGTATTTTGACTATTCCAAATTTCTCTGTAATGCCATAAAATAGAGGAAAATGAGTTTATTCTTTTGAAATTGTTACTAAATTCACTGGGTGATTATGCAACAGAGAGATCCCTCACCTGGGAACTCTGAAATGTTTCATTTTTTGCATCAGACAAGTTGTTCCAGCACCACAATTTCTGAAGTAGGTGTTATGCTGGCACTGAGCAGGAGATTACTTTTTCCTCTCATGACCAATAGTTTAGAGAAAATTTTCAGCACTGATAAAATAAGTGTATTTTCAGTTTGAATTACTCAGAATGTTCTCCTGACATCAAAATAATCTTGTTTCATGTTAAGGGGGTTTTGTGAAGATTACAGTTTCACTGCTCATTAAATTTCTGAGTATCATGCACTTAAATTCTCTTTCCGATAACAGAATCAAAATCTGCACTGTAACAAGGCAAGCACCTGATATTATAAAAATCACTGTTTTCCAATGCTTTTCCTGACAAGTTAACTGAAAGAAGCACTTTCTCATGAAAGCTTCCTGTTTTGCTAAATTACCACTTTCAACAACAAAAATGTCTCACAACATTGAAAGGCCTTGTGGTTTTTTTATGAAACCTATCTTTCCTGTTTCTGCTAGTACATCTCTACGAGAAGCAAACTCTTTCCAAATGGCGATTTTCCCACATTTCAAGATTTGTATCTGAAAGATGACATGTACCAAAGCTCCCTGTATTGCAGTGTCTGGCTGTGAAGGGTTCTGGGACATTGTTACCTTATAAAATGCAATATGACAACAAGTAAAATGTAAAAATGGACTTGTCCTGCAGTCTTAAATGTTTAACACACCTGTACAGTGGAGACAGGACAAATATGTAACAGTTTAGAGGTAAATATCACATGTTGGTGGCTCATTTTCTAAATCCACACCACAGCTATGTCTCTTGTGATATGCTCTTTATTTCCTTTGTCCCTTCCAGAAAATTCTCTTCCTTGATTTCTTTTGCAGAAAATCAAATGTGTCTGGGTAGAGTAGAATGCCCTGTAGGGGTATCTAAAAAGTGCTGCCTCCTTGCCCGTGACTCATAAGCCATAAGACCCTCCAAATCAACCTTCTCTTGCCACCACACAAACAAAAACTCGTGTTCTGTGTTTCTCTCCATTGCTGTTCATTGTTCTCCCCACTCAGAATACCTGTCTTTGTCAATATGACAGAAACTGCTTGCCAATATGTCAGACGTGCTTTGGTCAAACTTCCTGAAAAATGAGGAGGGAAAAGCAACTTCTCCAGCTGTAGAAAATATCAGCATTTTGCAACATCACCTTCATTTACGTCCCACACACACCTACTCACCAATCCCTCAAAACACTGCACTAGAAAGTCCTGATATTCCAGCCAGAACAGCTGGACACACTTCGAATCCCAGAACCAGACTGGGTTAGGTTGGGAGGGACCTTAAAACCCACCCAGTGCCACCCCCTGCCATGGGCAGGGACATTTTCCACCATCCCAGGTTGCTCCAAGCCCCACCCTGGCCTTGGTGTTAATGATGTTAATGGTGATTAATGCACAGGGCAGTGTTTGTGGGCGGATGTTTAGTAGGATGAGCAACTCAAGCAGTGCTGGGAAAGCTAAAGGCACTTCTGCCCATGTCTGACTGACCTGACTGATTCAGATTCCACTCCAGAACTGACGTTTTCCAGTGTAATTTGTACGGTACATTTTTTTCCTCTGAAATAATGATGCCGTTGCCAGAGGCGGAGGGTAGGATTGTAATCCTCTGTGTGATTAGATGAGTAAAAGTCACTCAGAAACTGACTCTTGTTCACCTCTCTTGCCCTCTCTCTTAGGAAATCAAACATGATTAAAGACTTGGTTTTATTCTCATTTGACTTAAAAGAAATTATTATAACAAAAGATCAATGTGCTTTACAAAATATAAAGAGTAATGACTTTACAGAGTTCAGTCAATCATGTGTGGTTGATTTCCTCCTTGAAGGCATATTTTATTTAAATAGATTTCCAAAAGTTGGTTAATGTAAGACTGGATCTATATGTAACATATCAGCCCTTAGCTCTATTTGAAAACAAGACAATAAAATTTGCAATGAAAAATAATAATTAAATATTTATAAGATTTCTTCATGCCTATTTCTTGTATCAATCTTCTGAATCTTCATTTCTCTTGGATTTTATAGCCCTATATTTTATCATTAACAATCACTGAATACCAAAATGAAGTTTCTTCCATGTCAGGAAAATAAACAAAAACCAAAAAACCTACAAAGTCAACCAAGCAGTCAACCAAAAAACAAACAAATAAATAAAAAAAGTCAGACAAATAAAAACCCAAACATAATTCTGAAATTAAATCGTTATTCACTTAGGAAGATGATTCAAGTTCAAAAAACTGTGGGACTTTTAAAGAACTGCACTCCTAATTTCCTTCAACATTTCTGAGCATGTTAATTTCATGTGATGTGAACAGTTAAACTGATTTTGGTCAAACTATTGCATATAAAGTAAAATGTGGGAAAGTCTGTAAGAGGTCCTAAACCACCTCAACAGTGTGTCTATTTTCTGTTCTAAATCACCTCAACAGTGTGTCTATTTTCTGTTCTGCTGTTTTCTATCTCTCCAGTTCCAGGCAGAGCTGAGGGTTTGAAGGATGTGGCAATAGGAGGTAGGGGGAAAAAAAATTATGAAATTTAATTCCACAGCTCCAGTCTTCACTCAAATGCAACTATCATCAAAACACACACATATTACAAGAAAGTAGTCACCAGGCTTTCATCAGCAAGGTACTGACTCTCCTGGCTGGAGGAGGATAAAAAGCAGTAGAGTGTCTTGCTCACAACTGAGTTTACTACAAAGAAAGTTATTTCAGTGACTTTCTGTCCTGCAGAAAAGGAGCAGACCTCGTAAATTTTTATCAGCAGTTTCTTGAGAATCATTGAGGGCTCAACTGCCAGTCTTTGCCCAGCTGTAAATGGGGAAAAGTGATCTTCCATTCCCAAACACCTGAGAATTACAACATAATGGTTATCCCAACAAAATTACATCATAACAAAAAGGTGTCAGGGTGCAACCAAATTTAGGAAAATCATTGCAGGCCTGATGAAAGAAAAGAATAGGTAGAACAATCAAAACTTACTGTTGTCATATCTTCAGATTGCAACAAATCCATTTTCTGTTCATCTGACAGTAACCTGTCATGCAAAGAGGAAAAACAGTTAAATGGAGCTTTCATTCCTCTTCACCACTGGACATCTGCTCCTTGCAGTCATTTCCAAAATTTTCTTCCTGAATTTTTGCTTTGTAAAGGCCTAGTGACTGTGCAAACATTTGTCCAATGGAAAGCAGCCAAAATATACTCATGTAGCTAGTTTATATTCATTTGCTGTAAATGTGTTATTCATTCTTCACCTTTTCAAGTGGTGCGTGCTTGTGAGGGGAGTGAATAGGATTAGCCCAGCATGTATGAATAGATTTTCATAATTAACACAGTATTTGAATTTTTAATCCTGTGTGCTTTTGGTGCTGAAAAAAAATGTTAAGGAATTCATGAAAACGTCTTACAAGACTTTGAAAGAAACACTTCTAAGAAATGGATAGCACAGACAGTAACATGCACTTTTACAGATATTCTTTTCTTCCAAGTTATTTTAATTGTGCAAAGACTGGATAAATGTTTAGTGAGTGGTTCCTTTAAAAGTAACTGGAAGTACAAAACAAGAAGTGTTATCTTCAGTTAGAAGAAAGTATGATGTATTAGGCAAACCAACTCTTTAAAGCCTGACACACTGCCATGATCTTATCTACACAGTAGAAACAGAAAATTGGATATAGATTATATTTCAACATTAAAAAACCAAAAAGGTGGTTCTAAATACTTTGCATTATAAGCTCTGCGGCTATAGTTAATTATTTTGATTAGACTAGTGAATAGGATTACCAGCTAGTTAAAATATAGTTTCATTACACACTAAATCAAAACAGATGAGAAACATCAGCTCTGAATAGTGTATTCTTGCAGTGTCCCTAATGGTGTCCAAGATACCTGATGCAGGTGTCTGAGTTACCTCCCCTAAAAATGATATCATTAGAGAATGCCATATGTTTTAATGCAGTGCTTTTCAGCTGTAACACATACTTATTTCTAATTATTACAGCAATATTTTGGACTGCTAATGAATCAAGTGAGGTACTTAGTTTGTCTAATTGAAGGATTTACTTCACATTAAGAGGCCTCCTTACAATTTCTTTGTCCTTTTGTTAACAAGCACAACTTGACAAGAGTTCAGCTTTTACTTCAAAAATTTCTTCCATTTAGTTCAGGAGGTGGAGTGTTCCTTTGAAATATACTTTTACTATTATAAGTGTGTTTTTCAATCTTCGTGCTGTCTTATGACTGAATTTCAAGAAATTTCTTTTGGAGGGTTATTCTCTTCTCATCTTAGAGAAAAATATCTAATGAAGAGATTATTAGTCTTATTATAAAAGTTTAGTGACTTTTCTCTCACAATCCACTGTTCACACCTTTTTCAGGCAAAAACTGCTAATTGAGGCAACCTGCTGTGGAGCTAAAAGAGCTGCAGCTGGATTGATCAACTGCTGTGCTAATGAGCAATTCAGCTGCAAGAACACCTCTCTTGTGAGGAAAGGCCAAGAATTGGATTTGTTCATCCTGGAGAAGAGAATCTTTGGGGTGACCTAATTTTAGCCTTCTAGTACCTGAAGGGGCTGCAGGAAAGATGGAGAGAGACTCTTTACAAGGGATGAAGAGTGACAGGACAATGGCAGGGATAGATGGGATAGTGGGAAGGAATTGTTCCCTGGGAGGGTGGGGGGGGCCCTGGCACAGGGTGCCCAGAGCAGCTGTGGCTGTCCCTGGATCCCTGGAAGTGTCCAAGGCCAGGCTGGACAGGGCTTGGATCACCCTGGGAAGGTTGGAAGGTGTCCCTGCCCATGGCAAGGGTGGGACTGGATGGGCTTTGAGGTCCCTTCCAACCCAAACCATTCTGGGATTCTGGGATTCTACAAACACTGTCAAGAACAATTCTTCCTCCAGCTATGCCAAAAAGTAAGAACAGGACTGAGAGCATAAATGATAACAATGTGGTGCACTGACAAGGATGTCTAATAGAAAACATGAGCCATGAAAGAGTCGTCAGGATTTACTGACCACACACAGTTTTACTGAAAGCTTCCATCTCTTCTCAGAAGCACAAGCTCAAAGCAGTCGGAAAAAATCTGCATGTCCTGTTTACTGCGTTGAGTTATTACCCTGTTACGCGTGCAACACCTTGGTTATAGAACCACAGAATCACAAAATGATTTGGTTTGGAAGGGACCTCAAAGCCCATCTCGTTCCACCCCCTGCCATGGACTGGGACTTCACTGGGCCAAGTTACTCAGGGTCCTATCCCACAGCTACTTCCATGACCTAGGGCTGTATATCTACTAGATATATGTTGGGGGTTGGGGGCATTGGAATTTTTTCTCCATCCCTGTTACTAGGAGACAAATGGCTGGGTGCTCAGAACTATTAAGCTTGTTGTAAAAGACAAAGACTATGGCTGGGTGTGGTGAGGACGAGGCTCGATGGGCGGGGGGCGACTCCTCGCTGGGACTGACACTGGTTCGTGGGACACCGGGAGGAAAGGAGCTGCTTTGCTGGGCTCGGACTGCGACCGCAGGAGATCCCACCGTGATCTGCCTTCTCCTTCTGGCTGGGTGAGCTTTTGGCTGGGATCCAATTTTTTTTTTCCCATACGTTTGCCTGAGAGCCCTTGATTTCGAAGTTCAAATAATTTGGAGGGAAGTAGGGTCACATTTTCTACTCTAAGGGAGGGTTCAACCTCTCTTAGCAGGCACCTGTCTTTCAAACCAAGACAATATGCCTCACAAAAATGCTACTTGGAGGAGAAAAAAAAAAAAGGAATTTTCTCTCCCTCACTTCAACAACCAGTTAAGTATCACAGAATCCATAGGCCTGTGTAGAATGTTGTTGGATAACCTGGAAAAATTCAAATGCATGAAAGAATCTGACTGTTGAAAATAGCACACCATGACAGGTAAGAATAAAGAGATTAATAGCATTAATGCTTTGTGCCATCTTAATTCTTTTTCAGATTAAATATTTCATTAAATATTTTATATGTAGGACATAAAAAATTTCAATGTATTGGTGTGAATAACTCTAGGAGATTACAGAGTAGGAACTTGTGCAGTTAGTTATACTTAAGGCAACTGAACAACCACTGTGTGCTCTGCTCTGTGCCAAAACCCTGACAGCAAAAAGCAGCTCCACAGAGTTTGGACAAAAGGTTTTACAGGCTTTCAGAATGGACTGAACAGTCCCATTCCCAAGAAAACATGACTCACCAGGTCCTGCCACAGGGGACATGTATTGGATGCATGTTTTGCCTACTGGCCTGAGTGTCCTACAGCGTGTGACAGCTCCAGACCTGCCCAGTACCTGCTGGACTGTGCGGATGTGTTCATTTATTTAGAGATGCTGCGCATTGTTTTTTTCCCCAGTAAGCTCTGCACATCTCTATCAATTCCAGGCAAAATGCTGGATGCCAAGTCACCACAGGGTATGTGTCAGCATTTGTTAAACACACTCTGTACACTCTCATTAATTTTACATGGCTGTGGTTTCACTGTTGGGGAAATGCAAATGGCAGCACATGGCATTGCCCTGTGGGGAAACAAGGGAAACGCTGCATATTTTAGTAATGCAGGATTCATTTGTCCTGCCTTCATAGACTTCTTTGCATTTTCTGCTGTATAGACAGTTTTTGTGACACTTCTTACCTGCCTAAGGCACTCTTTTATAGACAGGAGTTTTTACACATAACTTATAAATCCCTGAATTTTAAAAACAATGAAAGATACGCTTTCATAGCAGGAGAGTATTTCTGGAAAAAAAAAAATTAACCCCCTTAATATTTCAAAAGCAACAGCAAAATCCTTCTTCCCTCGGCATCTGTCCGTGGAGTCTGGAGGAATGCTCACACAGCATTTCAGTTCTAAAGCTTGTGTACTCTCAGTCCAAATTCCCTATTACGGAACTTGAGAAACAGGATTACACTGGAGTTGGATGAACATCCTACTTGATTTGTAAAGATAAAAGGAGCACTCCTCCTGAAGCAACTGTTTTTATGCTAATATCAGAATATGTTGCAGCTGAGGAGTTCTGTGGCCAATTGATGTTCCCAGAGAGGAACAGCAATTGGGGCTGGTGAAGCACAAGATTAACGTGATGGCAGAGGAACTTCAAGAGGGGAGGATGAGGGAAACCTGCTGTTCTGATGGAGCACATTTCTCCCACTATCAGTTTGTTACAGCCATCCTCTGCCTCTGCATTTTTCTGCCTGTTTTCACAGTATTCACTCAGGATTTCTTTACCAGCAAAACCCCTGAGCATGAAGACTCCACCTTTTGTAGATCCCATGGCCATAGAAGGTTGCTCTAAGAAATACCTGTAACAATTTGTCTTCCACTTGACCCCTTTGTCTCAAGACCAGCGGCCTGGCACCATTTAGAAAGCACAAAATTGGATGTACCTGGCTGTATTTTTCATGGAAAACAGTTCATTTACGTTTTCTTGCCTGATGTCAGCCAGCTGTGACAGAACATGAGAAACACAAGATGCACAAAGACCATTCAGTACACGGACTCAGCTTTCACTGAGTACCAAATATTTTCCTTTTTCTACCTCACCGGTCTCTGGATATTCAGCAGCAGCCAAGTCCTTTCCCAGTATTCTACTTTCAGAGGTTTTCATTGTATTGTGGTGGTTTCTTTCAACAAGATCCTGCTTTACCTCTTGATAGTTTTGATCTTCTTGTAAACAAGAAAAAACATCTATCACTCCCAGACATGAACAATACTATGTTAGGCACACAAATAACATAAGGACTTTGTAATTTAGGATAGCTCAGGGAAGCCAGAGCCATAGATGCTGCCTCTGGAACAGCTGAAAAGATAGGTTACATTGCACTAATAGAAATAAAATGCTGAATATGTTTCAATTATATCTAACTTATGGCCAAAAATAATACCCAGTGTTGGATACATGGCTTTTTTCAATCACCCAGTGATTTAAATTCAGTAGGTCTTGAGGATGTGCTCAAGGTTCACAGCATTATGAGGATGCACTGCAACTGATTTTAGAGATAATATGAGAAAACTGTTTATTCTTAAAAAGGTGTACATTTTGGATTTTGCTTATTGCCACAATGTACTTATAACAGATTTCTGCTGATAAGAAAAAGAAAGTAAGTTTTGTATTAATTACTCAGTAACCAGCACTGCACCATGCATGATTTAGACAGCACATGATATTTTCCACAGTAACACTTCGGAAAGTATGCTTGTGGATCAGTACCCAAAATAATAAATGCTTGCAGCACAAGCATTTTAAGTTTTTCCAAGGCTTTGGGAAAACTTAGAAGATACTAAATTTAAAAGAATAGAATATATTATTCTCTCAATATAATACAAAATTATGATGTCAAGCTTGCTGCCATAAAATGTGGAGAGTAGGATTTTTAGAATTTCAGAAAAGAATAAGGCATAAAAAGATTTTGTGTGTGAAAATGATTTGGTGAAATTTTCACCAATTTTTTTCCTCTAATTTTGAAGATTTTCATATCAAAGATAGAGGCCTTGAATAGTCATCACTCCTTCAAACATTAGCTTTACCTCATAGTCTACCCAACACAGTATTTTAAAATTTTTGGCAAGTAATCATTTAAAAAAAGAAAAAAAAAGGAATTATAACCACATAGGAAACAGAAGAAAACTGAAGTAGCATAGCAAAAACATTAATCTGGGGCCTGGATCAGGTGCTGAGAACTCAAAACCTGCCCACCTTTTCCTCTTTATTTCTGCCCTTCCTTCCCCTCCCCTATCAAGACAGACATTAAAAAGGGATGAACACTCACCATTATAATGAGCAAATCAGGGTATCTGTGACTTTTCTTCAGGTATTTAAACCATTTTTTTGGGGTGAGTTCCAAATTTTCCTTTCTTGCTCATAATCAGCATTTGGGGGCTTATGTAAGTTGAAATCTCAGAAATTTTGAAGTTCTTTTTGTTGCAAATACTATAAAAAATTGTAAAACAAGTAAAAATAAAGAGAGAATAAAAATTAATATTTCTCCTTAAACAGGACACAGACTGAAACTTATTTAACTTGTATGATATTCAGTAAAAACCTTCTTTTCTGCCACTTCCAGAATCTTAACTACCAAATGAAAGAAAAAGTTTAAATGTTTATTTGGATATTTTCAACTGCTTTCATACATCTGCATAATGTAATTGGTTTCCTGCTAGTTTGATTGTAGTAATTTATCTTGTACACCATGAAAATAAAAATAGCTCCTGGGGAGTTTAAATTGTCTAGCAATGAAGATTATATGGGAGCAAAAGTCTGTTATCTGCCAATGCTGCAAAAATTAATGCTTAAATAAGGTTAGTACGTCTAAACATATTCTATCACCTAAAATTTTGCCACTCATAATATTTTATCATTGTAAAAGACTAGTGGTCAATGATCCATCAAAGAACCAAAATAAGAAAGTATAATTTATTTGCTAGAAAGGTTTTGGAAGAAACATAATAATAATGATAATTTTATAAAAATATTGAATGTCTTTCTGTATCACAAGTCAGTGTTAAGTAGATGTCAAGCAGAACTTCTGAGTTTTATTTCTCTTTAGAGCAGCAAGAGTTTCTCTCAGATTTCTGTCTGGATTTGGGGAATTCCTTACTCTGAAGCTCCACCCAAGGTATAATCTGATTTGTCTCACAATACCACTGTGTGTCTATCCAGTGAATTTAATCAGGATTCTGTATGCTGACAACTAAAACAGTCTTTGACTGTAAGAAATTTCCCTGAGAGCTGTAACTCATTCGCAGACAAACTGGAAGTTTTCATAATCAGCAGCTAAAACAACACAAAATATATACTTGACAGGGAATTATTCACCACGAGGAATCACATCAATTTCTCTGTGACATCTGTCAGAAAAACCTTTGGATCACAAATACATTATTTTTTCATTTTTCAGTTTCTTCTACTAGTCCAGCAGCATGTTATGATTTTGGTTGGTATGTACAGCTAAAACCAGCTCCTGATGTTTGATTCAAAGAGAGATGGTATTTTCTACCTCAAGTCATGGGGAGGGTTTAATTCTCTTCTTCTTGGTGAAAGGGGGGATAGTTACCTCTAGAAAGAGTAATTTGAGGATCATTTCTGCAAATTCGGTTTTCTATGGGTTTTATCATCAAATTATCTGAGTAGAGAATCTCCTATTCTTTAATAAATTTCGAGACATGGAATAGAGACAGTGCTTATTAATTGATGATTAATTTAATTGAAAACTCTCATACTTTGTGAAAGATGCTCTGAACAGAACTGCAACTACTCTTGGTAGTTGATTTTTAAACACAGAATAGTTTCAATCACCCATTGCTATCTTGCACCCTATTTTCAGTCAAGTTCATACAAACCCCTGCTGCTGTATAATGCTTTCATTGGTTTCAATCAGTGAAAAGGTCAGGTAAAAAAGCATCATATTCCTACAGAATCCAGAAGAATTTTGCCATTTCTTTGGCCATGAGCAGACAGAGTGATGCAATTCACAGACTGGGTGATTAGAGCACTTATTGGGGGGCCAGAGAGGTTCTCATTGTAGTGACTTTTCAGTCTTCCATTCAATCTGAATTGCTTCTAATGACAAAATTATACTTTAAAATGTCTTTTATCCTTAAAGTTCTCCAGGTAAATGGGCATCAAGGTTCAAATCACCCTAAACAGAACACGGTATTGAACAAATTTCTATTTGAGTGTCAGTCATTACAATACTGTCAAAAAGCACTGACGTGCTTTAGCTTCCTCATTTGCCAAATTCTTCTCAGAAATAATTTCAGCTGCTTCATTTTCATTAAAGATTTGTGAAAAGAAAAATAAACATTTTGTCATGGGCTGAAATGGAACAAGATTGTAATTCTTTACCCCTAAAACCTTCAGTGGTAGTACCAAGGAGTGGATTCTGCAATCGAGAACAAGCTTTGATGTTTTGTTGTTTTCTCGATTTAACTCAGGTTGCATTGGCATTGTCAGAAATACATTTAGCACCAGTGATATTCACTTGTTACTGGCACACTTTGGGTCAAAGGTTCAAAAATTACTCAAACTCTTAAGGTCTCTTCTTAAGGTTAGATCCTGGCAAAGACCTCCCTGAACTTTTGCAGGACGAACATCTACTAGCACTTGACTGCACCCCGTTCCCAGTTTCATTTTTCCCTGTTTTCACAGTCCCCTGAGGTGAGATGTCTCTCTGATGAAATCACCGCATTCATATCCATATCCTTATCCATATCCATGCACAACAGCCTGGAAAACCTGGCACACAGCCATTCTTCATGCTGCTCACCCAAACCCTCAGCCCAGCTGAATTACCTGCTGTCCATGAGACCAGTGATATTAGTCACCAAATTATCCTATTATTTAATAAAAGCTTGAGAGGATTCCATGTAATCTGGGAGGAACATCCACAGTGTCTCAAAAACTTGACTTACTAACTTCACTAACCATTTTAGCATCACAGCCCTTGGTCTGCACCAAAGGCTCTTTGTGAAACATAATAATTAGGCAACATCCAGAAGGAAGAACACACTTTTAATGGAGATGGATAATGAGTTTCTAACAAGAATGGATGATGTCTCTCATTTCTGATTAGAATGTGTAACCCTATTGAGGGATAGCCATCCTAAACCCGGGTATGAAAGAAACCAGTCTAAGCCAGGTAAAAAGATTAACCTTCACCTCTTCAAAAAGCTGGGGAAGAAAAAGAAAATAAGAAAGAAAAGGAAAAAGCAGCACCAAAATGCAACAAGTGTATTTTCTCATTTCATTGGACTTGAAAGGGGTGCTCAGTCATGGAGTAAACAACTTCCTTCAGCAAGCACATAAATCTGACCTGTACATCCCGCACTGCTCTGGGAAAGAATAACATTCACTCCTGGCCTTCAGGTCTTCATGTGCTGTGTATTATGCATGAAGTACTCTTTCCCTGCCACACTCTTAAAACTTTATTTTGGTGTTTTCAGTACATTCCTCTTCTGTCACTCTAAAACCTTATTAGGTATGACTAAGGCAGATTTTTTAAAATCCATATTATAGAAAAATAAAAAATTAAATTAAAAATTAAAACCTACTAACAGTCTATACATTTATTTACTTAAGTGAGGGTTGTTCTTTTTATGCTTTTTCTGTTTTTAAACAAGTAGAATATCTATAAATTGAAAGATTGAGCATGTGAACAAGTGAACTTAGCATACCATAACTTACTATATTCTCCTAATTACTCTTCAATTTTTAAATAATTTCCTAAATCTAACTTCAATTACTGTTAGGGGGAAAAAATATTTTCCTCTAATTAAAATATAAATTTCACCCAAATGAAACTTTGGCAGAAAACAAATCTTGTAACCTAAAAAATGAAATAGACTCTCTTAAGAAAAATTTCTTAAGCAATCAATAGTCCTAGGCCTTTTTGCAGCCAACAAATATGCAAAGGGTTAAATTCCAGATTGCTGTATTGAGGAAAAAAAGACTTTGGTGCTTGTGTTTTAATTTTTGGTAGCCAGAATTTTTCCCAGAAAATAAGACTTCCTGATCAGCCTTCAATGATAGCTAGCTGGCATTACCCATTGTACAATTTTTCTCAGATTTTTTCATAAACAAAATCAATATATTTAAACTTAAAAAGAACAACTGCATACTTGTCTTGCAACTTGGGATGTTGGAAGTTATGGAAAACCCTCATCTTATAAATCCTGGTGACTTGGGAAAATCAGACCGTGTTGTGCAGTCTTCTGCAAAACCACAGGAAAACTCTCTATGCAGCCCTAAGCTACCAACTTCTGTGAAAAACAAACAAATAAACAAAACAAAAACCAAGAACAAGAAACCAGACCAAAACAAAACAAGAAGCATCCCTGGTATCTGGAATACATTTACACTCATGCATTTCTTACATCTCTACAGAAGTTGATAGCAGACAAGCTTCCACTGGAAATAACCTATCCTAGCAGAGCAAGCATAAACCAGGCATAATTCTTTGGCAGATAAAACAATCATCAGGAACAGAATCTATTTTGCAATCCTCATCTTGTAAAGTACTTATATGTTGGTACTTTAAAAAAACTTGCAGAAATAAAGAGCCATCATTTGTGGCACTTTATCTTCTTTCCATTTCCTGGTACCAAGAGTTTGTGGGTATTTATGTTTCATCTGCATGGAACTCCATTTCAAAGCTAATGTAATCTCCACTAATAACTACACCCTGGAATTACAGCTAAGGTAATGTCTTCCTACAAACCCCATTGTACTACCACCTAATAAAGTACTGCCTGTAAAGAAAGCAGCTATGAGTGCCCCTTTTTTGATTTCTGGATTGTGTGAAACTCAAAGACATTGTGGCACAGTTACAAGGACCCTGAATGCACATCTGACCCCTTGCCTGAAGCGGCCAGGTCATCCCTCCCTCCTGCACCAGGAATGCTGCACCTGGTGCCACTGGAGACCAAGCTGTGATGCCACCCAGAGGTGCTTCAGAACAGCCTCATTAAAAAGAGACACCCTTCTAGGAGCAATTGCCACTAGTCTCAGGATGAAGGAATCTGGAGAGATGCTAAATTTTTTAAAAACCATACCCAGGCAGCAGAAATATGTAATTCTGTTTAAATATGTTTAAATATTTCAGTGTGATTTTGTCTAAACACGTCCTTCTTAGACATGAGAGGGGTTTGAAAGAGCATAATCTTTTAGAGATGTTTATTTCTAAAAGTACTGTGAAGTTTACATCTCTTGGGCAATAGACTTGCTTGTAATGAAGTATAAATCAGTTAAAAATACACTGAATCACACTTCTGTACATGGGCTATCCTCTAGCTTTAGGCAAAACACTACAAACATCTGTTGTATCTACTGTACATCATCAGTCTACTGATGTTATAGTTTTTATTGTGCTTTGAAAGTGTGATATTTAAAGCAGCAGATGTATATTTGAGTATTTCTTTCAAAGAATGATTACAGCTATGGAACACACTTGGCAGATTTATACACCTCCAATTTTTATAGGTTTAATCTTAAATGTTCAGGAAATAGGAAGGACAGAATTGCTCAGATACCAGACTGTGCTGCCCCCAGCAAAAAATCTTAAGTTTTACCTTCATATGCTGGTTGTTTGGGCAGAGAAACACACCTTGTGCCATAACAGAACAGGTTGTTCCTAGTGTAGACAGCACAAGATAGTCCCTGAACTCAGAACATTATATTTGACACATTCCTTCAATGCATCCAATGTTATAATTAACGTTTCAGTTATAATAAAACAACTACATCAGGAGGTCTTTATAAAGAAAAAGAACAAAGAAGAATACTCAGAGCTTTCATAACAGAAGGAGAGGGGAGGGAAGGGGAGGG
>VZRO01006031.1:52096-154547 GCA_013397915.1 Daphoenositta chrysoptera
GAGGAGAGGAGAGGAGAGGAGATCAAAAGAAAAAGAAGGTAAGATTAAAAGAAAAAGAAGGGGAAAAAAAGAAAAATAAGTGAACGAAGAAAAGGAAGAAAGTGTTCATATAAAAGAGCTGTCTCTAAGAGAAAATGTAGTTTTTAAACACTGAAGAAGTTTTGCCACAAACATGTAAGTTCTTACTTCTTATAATGTATATACTTATTACACAGAGTAACTTACTAACACTAGGATTTATGGGAAATGCTTCCTAATTTATAATTCATTCTGGATGTTTCAAATTCTGGATGTCTCTGATGAGATAAGCCTTTTTAGAAGCCATACTGTGTGTATGTGACTGCTTAGGATTTCCTGAAAATCCAGCTGCAGAATTGCAACCCTCTCCTCTCTTCAAGAAACACCACTAAGAGCACTGCATTTGCATTACTTAAAATGTTATTTCTCCAACAGAACAGAAGCTGAGTAAAATTCGTTTATCAAAGTTGGTAGCTATTTGGTTTTAAAAAACCCTACCAATTAATGCTGCTGTGATGTATTGATTTTCTCCTCAGTGGTTAATGAGGGCATGTAGAGCAGCAGAGCTTGGGCTTATGGCTGTAAAAAAGAGAAAAATATTCTAATTAGGTAAAAAATATAGACTTATAAACTGTCAGAATACGATTTCCATTTAACTTCACTGTTCACTAACATAACCTCAGCAAATTAAGACAAACTTCATACCTCTGCAGTAGAAGAAGCTTTGAAGCAACAACTGTATTAAAAAAAAAAAAAAAAAAANAAAATAAAAAAAAAAAAAAAAAAAAAAAGAAGAAGCTCTGAATAAGTAAAAGGCTGAAAGTAGATAGTAAGTTAGTTTTAAAATCAGTAATATCTTTTATTAGGTACCTGCCCTGCAATTAACACTGGTGTAAGAGTCTTACTGAATCCCTATGGAGCTTCTAGGTAAGAAATATTTTTAAAAATTTATTAATTATCAACTATTATTAATTTTTATGAACTTTGAAAAGGCTTTAATAAGTGAAGAAATCACGCCTCTTATGATACACACCCCACATTTTCCAGAGGAGCTTCGGATAAGCAGAATGAGCAGAAATTCCAGGACAATGGTGGATTTAAAGCTCGAGCTCCCGCTGTCTTTAGTGCCCAAGTCACACCAAACTCCCAATGCAGGCACTTCAGTCTCACATATCTTTTCTGAACATACCAAGCTTTTGTAGATGAGCAGGTCCCACCTATTCAAAACATCTGGCGGGTGAATATATTAAGCCTCTAAGTGAAGGCTTTCAACAGCATAAGTATTTTTTCATTCTTGTTTATCCTTTCAATTTTCCTCTCATTTGTCATGTTTATCTTAGTTTCCCTTCCAACCATGTCCTCCACTCATTTATTCACTGAATGGCTCATCTTCCATCATTCATATTCCTTTTCAACCTTCATTTCAAAACCCCTTTCACCTCCTTTTTCAGGAATACTATAACTGGGATAGAAGAACATTTACATATTGTATTTGAGCTCTCATAAAAAATGTATGACTGCCCAGTAAAACAACTCAAAATTATGATGAACTTATGCTTACAGAAGAAAAAAGTTCTGTAGGGCTAGAGAGCAGTGGAATATTCAGCATTTCTAGCCTTATTTTTTTAAAAACAAACAAAAAAATTCTGCATTTATGCTCTTTCTAATAGATTATCTTCTAAAAATTAAAAAAAAATTAGAAAAAAAAATCAGTATTTAAATAAATGTGAGACATTCAGTAGCTAAATACTGGGAAATAAAAGACAAATATAAAAGCTCAAATCCAGTCCCACAGGTAACTAGTAGAGAGAATGTTCCGGGAATTGAGAGACTCTGGACATTTCTTAGGGAATAATTTAATAAACCCTGTAAATTGCAAAAGGTGCTAAGCAGAATGTTTTGAAGGCCCACAGAGAAGCTTCCCAGAATTCATAACACAGAAATAATATGCATTAACCAAGGTGAAGATTTAAAGAGCTGTGCATAAGAGAAGCACCTCAGTGCCCAGAAGTGAGTATAACGTTCACTATAAAATTAATTAAAGACCTGTCTCTTTGGTACCTCATTGTAATGCCCCATGTAGTGATGAGATCTTGGTCCTTAGGAGGTCACACACCACAGAAGATGCTTCACCTCTGTGAGACTCCTGACACTGGTATGACAGGAAGAAACTAATCTAAGCCAATGACAATTTGCTGACATTCACTAAGAACATTTCAGCAATAACCTTCTCAAATCCAGAAGGAAAACAGAAAAGAGAATAAGAAAACACCAAAAAAAAAAAAAAACCAAAAAACCAACCAAAAAGACACCCCATTTAAATGAAAGACAAAGTTCATTATTAGCAAATGACACACAGGTGAGTTAGATAAAATTAATAGCATGCAACTAAATTTCCTTTTGAGCAGACATTTTGTTGGATTCTGTTATTGGTAATGATAAACTAAGAACTCCTACCTTTCTTCAATTACTAAATTTTGTTTATGGGACACTTGCAGTGGCAAAAAACATCTCTGAAAGAGAGAAATATAGGGAAAACATATGGAGACAGAAAAAACCCAGGGAAAATTTAAAAACATTAGATTATGTCAATAATTCCTAAAAAGTCTAATATATGTCCCCTTTGTACTTAGCAAGGACAAGTTAGATTTACACAAATATTAACAAGGTACGTTATTTATATGAGTGCACTTATGTATACACTGTGGTAATAAATGAATATCACAGAATCCCAGAATGGGTGTGGCTGGGGGGACCCTAAAGCTCATCCAGTGCCACCCCCTGCCATGGGCAGGGACACTTTGCACTAGCCCAGATTGCTCCAAGCCCCATCCAACCTGGCCTGGGACAGTTCCAGAGATCCAGGGGCAGCCACAGCTGCTCTGGACACCCTGTGCCAGGGCCTCCCCACCCTCCCAGGGAACAATTCCTTCCCAACATCAAATCCACTCTCTCTCAGTTTGAAGCCCTGAATATACAAACATACATATATGTCTATGCGTCAAAATAAAAAAAATAACTGCTCAGATATATAGAAAAGCAGAAGTCATAACATTATAGATTTCCCATAGATTTAAGATGCATATTGATTTACTTGAGGTGTACATATATTTAGAAAGAAGGAAATTCAGTCTCATTCAAAGTTGTTGTTCTTCTTTCCAGCCAAAAAAAAAGGTTTATTCGCTTCCACATTTTACAACCAAAATGATCTTGCAGAAGTAAATACAGAGTTTTTGAGTTTATAGGGAATTTGCATTTCACATACCAAAGCAAAATTTCAATCCCTAGTCAATCCCTAAGTACTGGATTTCATAACTACTACAGTTTCCTAGTCACAGTGTATACAAGTACACCATGTGCATGGATAGGAACAAGTGCTGGGGCATCAATCCTGTTCTCACCCAAAGACCTGAAGGCAAGGGTTAAGCCAGCCATCAGACTTATTGTGGCTTTACTTTTTCCCTGACAGTATTCTTTATACTGGGATAAAGAGGACAAAGAAAAAAAGAAGAAAAGCCAAGAATCATTATAAATGCTCTGAAAAAAGTCTATGAAGAATAAAGCAAGGGAGGCACCTTCTCACACATCTTCCTTCCTACCTTTTACTTAAAACTGAAGACAGTACATGGGGCTGGGTTCCACTGAATCCTACTAAGGCTCTCTCAAATGAGGTAACACTGTGGAAAATACAATTTTCACTCTAAAATCACCAGGTTTTATTCATATAACTGAGAGATAAAACAAAGTGAATGATTTAGTGATATTCTGGAAAAATCTATCAGCTACGATTTAAAGATTATCCATTAGACAAAGCTTCAGCATCCAAAAAGATGTCCAAGGACCACTCATCTCCTCATAAGGGTTAGCAGTAAAATATAAAACACAACTACAGACCTTTCCATGAAAATGCATACAAATCCTTATATTTTCTCTGTGGACACTGCAGGTTTCAGTGTCTGAGGAAAAATATCTGACAGATGCTCAAGGGGGTTTCAGAAGAAGACCAAGCTCCTGAATGAGAACCAATGGACCCAAGAAAGACACAAGCTGACATTTTCTTTCTCATTTAACACGCGGTACAGATTTTAAAAGGATATGATGCTTACTATTCAAAATTTCAATTATCACCTGCTTTTCCACATCCCAAACTCACTGCAGAACAAGATGCACTAATCAGCCAACTATGTGTTCAATAGACACCCATTAGGAATATCAGGCAAAACTGGCAGAAAGACTCTTTTGAGCTGATCTTAATCACATTTATTCTGTCCGTATGTTTAAGTTATTCGCTGTCCCTGAATATATTCACTTAGTTCCAGAGATTAAGAATAACCAAACATTTTGCCCCTGGAGTGGATTAGCAGGACATATTTCCTACCTGTCATCAAAGCCATCTGATATCATTCTCTCATTAGGAGACATGGCAATAAAGCGAAAAACAATACTTTTTGAGGGAAGGCTCAGTCCTCCAAACCGCTGAGATGTTCCCAACACAGAAGTTGATCTCCCAGTGCTTCCCATGCCAAAGGAAGCACAACCTCCAAAATTTGCCAGGAAGCTTCAGGTCTTTCAAGGCTTTCCCACCTCAAAAGGGATCACCTGCCTCATAGACTTGGTTTCCTACAAATCAATGAAGTATTCATCCACGGCGCACTTGCAAAGATAGAGATCTTTCTGCTGGCAGGCATTTTGGCGAGCATTGCCCACTGCAGACTATGGGTTATCCAAAAGCACTTCACAGATGATAGAAAAAAGCCAAAGTATATAGATAATTTAATATGAGTTGTTTAGAAAGCCCATGAAGCAGCAGTGAGCGGCCAAGAATAATGCTGTTGGGAAAGTCTGTATAGAAGAAGATTAATAATGAAAAAAGAAAGATTCACAAAAAACCCAACCACTTTTCAGTATTCAGTGTCTCCCATATGGATTTCTCTGCTCATTTTCTCCAAACCAAGACATTGGAGGTGCTACAATTTAAGTTGGATATATTTGTTACTAAATATGCAAGTCTGCTATTACCAGCATTTGATCTGCCAGTATGACTTCTTCAGAAAAAGAGAAAATAATCTCATCCTGGTCCAAACTTGGAGAAAATTGAACTCAAATCTGTTCCCATGCAAGAGCAGCTCAGCAGGTCTGAACCAAAGCAAGCAAAACCCATTTGCATGCCTTCTCTCTACCTGGCTCAGTCCTCCTCAGGATCAAGTGCAATACCAAAACACTTGCAAGACACTTTATGCTGTTTTTGTATCAATCCATGAAACATTATTGGGTTAAATTTGGACGTCATCATCTTACAGCATCTTAAATAGAGCTTAAACATGGTTCTTAGCAACAGAGAGGATGAAGATAAGCCCTAAGCACACAATTACCCCTACAGGAACTACAAAAATCCAAGCAAAAATTTGACTGTCTCACAGTATCTGGGAAAAAAAGAAGTTTGTCTGATGATGAAGGCAAGCTACCTCTTTTTCCTTTAAGTATTTTGTGTTCCCTTGCTAAAGGACAGGAGTGTTCAGTTTGAATAAAGAACTGGAGAGTTTTATTTTCTCAGTCCCAAGTTATTAGCTGCCACCAGGGTGATGAAGCTGTTGTGACTACTGTGGCCTCTCTTACTAAATAGTGAAGTAAAATCCTATTTCAGTAACACAAAAACTTTATTTAAAGGAATGGTTCTTTATCAGGGGTATATTTATCAGAGCAGAGACTAAAAGTGCTATGCACTTTTAGCTCTAAGCATCAAGTCATTCATTTTCACGTTTTCTTCTAAACACAAAAAGAACACAGTTCAAAGAAAAACTCATCACAGCTGATCTGAATGTGAAGTTTCTGGATTACATACATCCATCTTTCTTGCTGATCCTGCTCTTTAATAACCATTCATTTGTACACTGAACACATACACTTCCACCACAAAAATAAGCAAACCCACACATACACCAAACAACACTAAAGTTACCTTATAACAGATTAAGTGCTATACTTCTTTCAAAACACGACTTGCTGAAACACTAATCATCTGAATTTGTGATTCAAAAGAAATAATGAAAATTAGTCCAGGGTACCCAAATGATTTGACCTCAGGACTCTGGACTGGTATGTTAGGTTTTAATGCAAAAAAACCACCAGATGCATGTATTTTTAACAGTCCCTTTCCAATTCATTTTTCTGCACGGACAGACAGCTGTTCTGTCAAAAAACAAGGGGCATTTAAACACACACCACCCACCCTCCCTGCAAGAAAACTGCAGAAAGGCTAGGAAACTTCCCTTTACAAGCTTCAGAGCTTCAGATTAAAAACCAACTTACGACGGCTACAGGGAACATTCTGTTTCCACTCTCAGTAAGTCTGATCTCTCCTGCCATCACCAGGCCAACCTACAAGAGAAAAAGCACTCAATGCATTACTTCAGTTTCAGCTGAGGTTATTTCACTTACCCCAGGAAAAAAATAAAACCACATAAGGTAAAATTAAAAGTCACACACCATTCACTGTCAAAACCCATGTACTTACCAACCTCAGTTCATTATGAGGCCAGCTAATTAGAAGTGCTTCATGGAGACATCAACAGTTTTAGCCTGATCTCTGAAGATTTTTGTTGTTGGTTTGTTGCTTTTTATCAATTCGGCTAGCTGTTAGAAAATATAATCAACAGGCTAAACAGAATTTCAGCTAAGATATATGCTTTAATTATAGGAACTTCAAACAAGTTGCCAACTTGGCTTATCTGACAAAAACCTTTTCCAAATTGATTTAGAATATTATGCCATCACCTTGTTAGAACTACAGTTAAAATGCATCGCTTAGGTCAAAAGAAGCACATGTATTGAAAGACTTCCACAGAAACCCAAAGAAAAACATTTTAATTAATGTAATGAATATCTCAAGAGTTCTAGCAAATTGCCTGATAGACAAAGGTGGTCAGTTGCAAAATGTTGGCAAGAGAATAACCCTAGGAGAAAGTGTTTTTCTTTGCTTACTGATTCTTCTTTTTTTTCCTAACAATATGTCAGCTTCTAATCTTAGGTATTCTTCTAGGGAGAAAGAAACACTTTCCTTTCATACTTCATTCTTTCTGGTTATGAGTTTGAGAATTGCTTCATGATTCTGAATGTTTACATTTTAAAGTGCCTACATTGAAAGATATTAAGGGAACAAGATAAGACAATTATATTTGGATATTCAAGAAGAAAAGGCACAAAATCATTAGTTTTCATACTGTGTGCCTAGAATTACTTCAGTTGTTTGACTTACAGTTTGAAATTTTGATAAAAATTCTAAAGTACAAGTCTATAACTGATACAGAGCAAAACAACAAAAAATCAGCAGGGTTTTAAAGTTATTTCAGACTTTGCAGTCAATATCAGGAACACTGATGCATCAGTGGTTCAAGCCTTGATATTTCCTATGAGATAATGTACAGAAGCACAATTTTCTGGAGTGTAATTGCATAAAGCATTTCTAAAAGTGTAATAGAAGAATTTCAGGTTATCTATCAAAGGAAATCTAGTAAAAAATAAAATGCATTTGGTTGAAAATGAGGAGATTCTGTCACATTAGGCACCACTGCCCTCTTCAGTCAGGCAGACATCAATTTCATATACTTGTTTAGAAAATTTTCCCTGATAAATCCCCACCAAAATACCAACAAAGATGACCTTTATTTTTACTTTAGGGAACATTTCTCTCCTAATAGCAGGATATGAGGAAGCATTTCATGAATCTAATAAAAATAGATACTTTGCTGTAATGTTTGATTTGACACATGGCTTAGACAAATGTGAACTATGAGGGCAATGTGCATTTCCTTACATACTTAACATATACATATATATGGATTTGAGAACGGTGCTCTTTTTTTTTTTTTTTTGTGGAAAAACTGTGAAGGAAACAAGTCGCTCATGGTTTTCACTCACTTCACATCTCACAGGACTACTAAGCTATCACCTACCTTCAAAGCAGGACTTAATAAACTTGCACCAACTGGTAAATTAACATAAAATCTTATCTCTATATTTTAAAAAAACCCAAAACAAAACAAAAAAAATCCCTCAGTACATCTTTCTCAATACTCCTTGATTAGGATGCAATAATGCATGACTAACACTGGGAATTTTTCCTTAAGGTGAAAACATACACTTTTCAAGCAAAACCTCTGAGATCTGAGAGTTTTCAGGTACACTGGGATGAAAATGTAGCACTGAAAATCCAAACAATCCAAAGAGAGGTCTGGATGTCAAGAGATTCTTAGTTCAATACTTTTTTACTTTTACTTAAGAATTTGACCCTAATTTAAGAGAGTTAATCTTTCAACACATGGCAGCATGAGAATAAACACTAAGTAAAACATTACTTTTAACCAACAGAAAGAAAAATCATTTTACTTCTCTGAGCTTCAATTTCTTTTACGTTTTTTCTTGTTAATAGAATGGGAATACGTTGTATTCATTATCATAATTCTGTAATTTGTTTTTCATGTTTTTCATCTCCAGTTTCAAAGATGGAGAAAATTTATAAAATCATAGAATATCCTGAGTTGGATGGGAGCCACAAGGACCCCTGAAGTTCAACTCCAGCCATTCAGGTACTATCTAGAAGCATGTCATACCAAGCAGTGACTTCTACATAAGACCCTGAGCAACCTTGAAAGAAACCTCTCAAGAAAAAAAATAAAATTGCACAGCTTATCACCAGACTTTAGAAAGTACAGTATCCATCTTTATACACTTAAACTTGCATATGGAAAATAAAGGCTTCAAATCTGCTTGTGCAGCCCATTACAGAGAGTTATAACCTCTACTGGCAAACACTGGAGAGTTGTCACACTTTCCTTCCATAACATGCAATCACATTTCACTGCTCCTATATGGCTTCTCTGAACTGCAGACAGCAAAGGTCCAGCATTGTTACAACTATCCCCAATCTAAAGCAGATTTTTCTTAATCCACCTACTTATCTTGACAACATGGTTTGGAACCTAGAAGCAATACAGAGTATTTTGTCCTGTGCTAACTGCAAATTTTACTGATTTTCTTACAGCAAATTGCAAGCTCCGGTACCTCAGGAGCTCAGTATGTGTTGTCTCAGACAAGCCAGCTCAGAGTCAGCAGCACATGGACAAAGTTCAGTTCAGAGGGACTCGGATACCTCCATGGGAAGCTCTTCAGGCACCTCTCAACCCTGGCAAGGCTTTTAGCTTAGCAAACCCAAGCTGAGAAACCTTACACATGCATGTGGCACAATGCTCTCAAGTCAAAAATCATTCAGACCCTTGGGGACAGACACACAGTTGGTTCCAGGTGGTTCCAGAATTGCCAACATGGTATCATTTGTCACATCTAGGATCAAAAATGAGCTGTCCTGTAGCCTGCTGAGGCAGTTTAAGTGGCAATTTTTTATTTAGTCTTCATCACAGCTGCATCTGTATTTAATAGATTTTAAAACTACATCTCTCTAGCTCATTTATCTCCCTTTCTCCCCATCTTCTTTCCGGAAACTTGTTCCATAGTATTGACTCCTCACTGAACTCTCTACTCTCTCTCCCACTATTTTTAGGTGTAAAATATGGGTAGGACAAGGAAAAAGATCAAATAGAATATGATTCCAAGAGAGCCAACACAGCATTGACATAAGGGGGTAAAAAGGAAAATGTTATTCTATAATGGTTCAGCTGAATAGCCATTTGTGGTTTCTATGGCAGAAGAAACTTAACAGCATGAGAAAATAAAGCACATCTAACATATGGATCTAGAGTTATCATTTTAAACTGTAAAAGGACACTATGTGCATTTGTAGTCCCCTGCACACAACTATCTACACCCTAAATCAAGGCTTCTATCTATTTTGGGTACTTCTACAAAGTTCTGATGGGCTTTTGCATGATACAAATAGCTCCATAAAAATTTCTAAAAACCCACTAAACCTACACTGAAAATTAAAAAAAAATTGGAGATAGTAACACCTGTACACTTTTGTCACTGTAGTTCATCACAGCAGTAAAAATACTCAATAAACACATTTCAATAAAAACTTTTCAAACAACTTTAAGACCCTGAAAGCATAAAAAAGTCTGAGGCTTCAAAATTTTGTAACTCATTTTTTGATAAAACACACAAGAAAAGCTTTTTTTGACATTATTTTGTCTGTAATATCATTTCAGAAACCAGCAATAAAGTCGGAATCAAGAATCTGAGAGAGGACTGTGAACTGTGCTCTTAATCACCAGGTTTTACTTAGACCAATAGAGTGGATCTAGTTGGAATTTCAAACACTGTATCTGTTTTCCTTCTTCACTAAAACTAAATGCATAGAAAATATTGCTCATATTTACCTGGGAATGCACAGGGTTGCATAAGACCACAGGAAAAACTGAGAGGGCCAGATCAATAGATAATAGTAATAATAATAATAGTCACGGATAATAATTCATTCCTAAAGTCAGTCTTTCTAAAATCAGCTGGAAAAGGAAGACAAGAACCTATTAAAAGTTTTCACTGTTTGCAAATTGACTTAAAGGTAGACATTTCAGAATTGATAAACAGAATTATTAAACTCTTGTGTTTTTAATAAATCTACTTGATTTTGGCTTCAGACCAAATCTTAAAAGAGGTTAGGTGCATAAGTGATTCAAAGAGATGACTAGAGAATTTTCATACATAGCAACATGGAATCCCTGAATTGTTTGGGTTGGGAGCAACCTTAAAGCCCATCCAGTGCCACCCCTGCCATGGGCAGGGACACCCTCCAACTATCCCAGGCTGTTCCAAGACCTGTCCAGCCTGGCCTTGGACCCTCCCAGGGATCCAGGGGCAGCCACAGCTGCTCTGGGCACCCTGTGCCAGGGCCTCCCCACCCACACAGGGAACAATTCCTTCCCAATATCCCATCTATCCCTGCCTTCTGGCAGTGGGAAGCCATTCCCTATGTCCTGTCCCTCCATCCCTTGTCCCAAGTCTCTCTCCAGCTCTCCTGGAGCCCCTTTAGGCCCTGGAAGGTGCTCTGAGGTCTCCCTGGAGTCTTCTCTTCTCCAGGTGAGCACCCCTAGCTCTCCCAGCCTGGCTCCAGAGCAGAGGGGCTCCAGCCCTCAGAGCATCTCCATAGCCTCCTCTGGACTCCCTCCAGCATCTCCATGTCCTCTCTATGTTAGGGCCCCAGGGCAACACTGCCAGTGGGGCCTCACAAAAGGGGTGCAGAGGTGGAGAATCACCCCTGTTGATTTTCCAGTCACTGATTTTGATGCAGCCCAGTACAAGACTGACAATTCATATTCAGGCAGTGTTCGAAATTAGCCAGAAAAAATAATTGAATGCTCTTCTGAGAACCCATTTTCACCCTTTATCTCAAAATATCCTTTTGGCCTATCTTTATCATTCAGTTTTACAGATTTCTATTATCATCTGAAGTCTCACTTACTCAGTGATCAATAACTGTTTTTCTAGCACTGCAATGGAAAGCAAGTTTCCTCCTATACAAGTGCACACAAATACCAACATAACTACAAACCTGTGGCCAGGAATGACAACAACTTTTCCTCACTGACTAGATATAAAAATAGGTGCACACATACACGTTATGAAAATTCTCTTTTTCTTAATATTTCTTTGTATCTTCCCTTTTAATTATATGTTCCTTTCAAAATAAGTATCACAAAAAAGACTCCATAGCTCCTTGTTATGTGATTCACTACTAAGATAATGAATACGGTGACACTCAAGTGTCTCTGAGAATGTGTTTATGAAAAGCCAGAAGCAGTGTTAGAAATTCCAGGTTTTTTAGTAGCCACCAACTGAAAATAGCAGCACTGCACAGTGAAATAAAAATATCTACTGCACTAAAAGGAGTGGTGGAAGGAGTCAGAAGGTAAGAGGAAAGTACTTGTGATACACTAGGGAGAACTGATGTTGTTTGAAACGACATGACAGTCCTGCAGTGCAGCTTCTGACCCTGTATGCTTTCTGCAAGCTGGGCAGAAGCAGCACAGGTTAACAGCAGCTCTTAACAAATGCTGCCTGCAGAATACCGACCTCATCACACACTTGAAGAAAAATCTTTAACCCAAAAGATCAGTGTGACATTTCTACCAGACAATGTGTTCATAGTGATCACCCAAACTCTACAGGTACCTTTCAATTCACCATCCTGTTTCTTGCTGGCAGCATTAGAAGTAGCATTGCAGTTATACAAAGAACTGACAATCCTTCCTTTCAGGAGAACAAAAGAGAACAGAAGAAAAACCAGACAAACACTTACCTCTGTGTCCTTGAAAATACAAAATGGGAAGCCAGGGAAAGATTATAGTGAAGAGGAATACATTTGTTCAGGAGGGAAACTATAGAAATGTGAAAACTTGTTAACAGTTGCATCAGAAAATTCTTCCTGGCATACACATAGAACAAAGGCAACATTTGGTGAATGGCTCAGCCCAGGTTTGTCTACAGGAAGAGAGAAAGAAAATCAGTGGTTGAAAATCTGGCTTCTCAGAGGGTTCATTCATTCTTTTAACTGAGAGAAAAGTAACCAGGCAGGATGGGGTTAAAGGGATGCCTATGGCTCTCTGACGCTGTGGTCTGGCACTACTCCCAAAGCAGTATCAAGGTAAATATAAACCATATTTTTTTGCTTGTATCAGTGCAAAATAGCAGTGTTGGAGCTCAGGTCCATCTTGTTCCCGACCATGTTTGCAGAAATCTGCTGCAATACTCAGCTGAGTGGTCCCACTTCATGTCCAGCTACAAAGTCCTGCAGCTCTGCCAGAGGTTGTTACTGACACAGATCCATTGGTACAACAACCATGTCTAAGTATAGGTTGGCTTCTTCAACCTCCTCCAGCTCACATCCAGTTGTGAAGATACGTCTTAGAATTAGGAGATGCTGCCACTGATGGGAAGGGATATTCTGTTTACAGCATGGATCACAATCACACTCTGTTTAAAAAGGGAGATGGCAGGACACCAAAAGGGGCAGTGTAAGATACAGTCATGCCTAGTACAAATGTTAAGCAGCACACAAATTAGTTCAGACTGCTGCTAAATGCAAGTTCCACTTACTTTACAAGCAAATCTCTCAACACTGGAAGGTTTAAGAGCACATGGCTTACCTGAAACTATGGACATGGTCCACTGCCTTCATGAAATGGCTGCATATATTTGATCACGTTCAAGGAGACCACCTGTACATCACATAAAGAGCTGAGTTAGAGTGTGAGCAGAGCAGTCTTTCTCTGAGACTCCTGCACATTGTCATCTCAGAAACCCACAAGCAGCAAAACGCAAAGCAACAGAGCTATAGTCTGCTGCTTTTAAGTTGTGCTACAGCCAAAATAAGTAGAAAAGTAAAGTCTATTTAGCATGTCTGACATCATGGGTAAGAACAGCAAATGAATTAACTCACCAAAAGCAGACTGCAGGTAGCTGGGCCACAGCCAGTCACTGGTGGTGTAGTGAGAACTGATCTACAAATTTGTGAGCATCTAAGACAAATGAACAAAACCAGCTTTTATATGAACTGATTTTGATTCATCAGTGTAGCCCTCCAACACTGATGAGATCCTTACTTTAAAAGGTGCTGTCCTTGCTCCCTAAAAAAAGCATCAACACTTTTTGACTCTCCACCATCCTAGAGTCAGAACAAGAAAACAAAATTAGGGAAAGATGTGCATGTACTCTAGCTGGAGGTGTACCTACAGCTGGTACAATCATTTCCAAAGCATGTTTAAACTACTTATCTTTGGTACACCTGGCAGAGAAGTGTTGCCACAAGGAAGTGCAGTTGGGCCAGCTGCCTGAGTACTTTCAAATTCTGGGGTAAATATGGGCAACCATAGAGGGGAAAGGGGCAAAGGTGTTGCTGGTACCCAGCTTCACAAGCTGCAGTCAAAGAGGTGAATGAAGTTTGTGTTACCTTTACTGAACACTGTGTGCAAAGCAAGGGCTGAGCCCGCAGCACATTAATATGGACATGAAACCACCGTGTAGCAGGAGGTTTGTTATTACAGATAGAAACAAGACAAAAATTGTTCATTTATAAAATTCTATCAGACTTCCTTATATTGACCTTTTTAAACCAGAAAAATATTCACCTGCTTTAAATGTGAAAATGTTTTAAATGCTTTAAATGTGAATGGACAAACAGTTCCTGACCTTTTCTTTTCTTTAAATAGAAATTTCCTTTTTCTTAAAAAAATAATTAAAATGTGGTTTGTGTCTTTAAAAACAAAAAAAGTGATAAATGTTATTCCAAAGCTATCTTATGCTCTTATCAAAGCAACTGTTATGACTGACAGCCATTTACATTATAGAGAAATATATGAGAAAAACATGGACATTTCACTATGAATATGTCTGACATTGTGATGTTTTGAAAGAAATCTATTGCCTAAACATAATCAATCATCATATCTTTGGGAGCCTGGAAACTCTATAAGGTAACTGACATATGTCACAGGGAAAATAAATCTGGAAGTTTCCTTTTGCTCCACTGTAAAATGATTTATGCTGTTGTTTAGAATCAATAAGCCTAAAAACCAAAAATACAAGGGGGTTGTAAGATCCAGAGTCGAATAGCATAACCCTATATAAATTTGTCACTATGAAGAAGTAAAAGAGCTATCTTCTAATGAAAGGATGGCTTATTAGCTCAAGCACTACACCTGGCTAATAAACCAGACCAAAGACCAAATTAGTGTCTTCACAGAGCTCTCCTTGGTGCCACGGAGACACAAATTCTGGTTGAGGCTCACTCAAGAACAGATAAAATGCCCCACTACAGATCTGAGAACTGAGAAAAAGATTTTAAGATCTTGAGTAACCAATGAGTACTTTCCAGCAACTTAGTGTGTTTAAATTTTTTCTTCCACTTGTTTTTCTCACAAGGAAATACTGTGCACTACAAAAGCCCAAGGACCAGTGGCGAGCTCTTCCATGACTCTGGCAGGAACACAGACCTGCAAGGGGTGAGGTAAGGTTCTGTCTGCTGCAGAAATCACAGCATCCTGAAAAGGATCAGGAGCTTTATAGCCAGTCAGAAGGGACAAAGAAATCAGTCACTGCTCCATAAAACACAGATTCAAGGGAGGCAGATCGAAGGAGTTTTAGAGGCCACCTAAGGCACCTCCTTGCCCATGAGCAGGGAAAATGACATGAATTCTCATAAAAAACTTGCTTAACATGCTCTTCAAATCTCTTATATTTGTTAAAACAGAAGGCCTGCAATTAGATGGCAACCTGAGTGATCTCTCCTTAGAGATCTTGTTAATAAGCAGTGACAAAACAAAAGGTTACAAGAGGCTTCAGGAAAAAAAAAAAAAAAGACTGCAAAGGAATGAATCCAGCATAGTTTTAAGTTTCTTGGGGTTTTTGTTTTCTTTTTAATAATTCCCAAATTTTATTTTTCTTTTACATTTTTTCTGTTTTGAGACATGCTGAGTTGGAATGTCTACTCAAAATAGGGCAACCAGGGATGTCAAGAACTGAAAAGTATCCAGGTGATTTATGTCTAATGTTTGATTTGGTGTTTTAGGAATCTGAATCTATACAGTGAATTAAAAAGTTAGATCTTTGTTTAAATGCTCCAAACCAAACTCTCTACATCTTTACAGAGCTCCACATTGGTTTAGTTCTGGTCTTGTCTGCATTGCAAATTCTGCTTGCTCTTAACACTCAGACTCTTCAGCAATAACAGCTGTCACCCCTACATGCCAGAGAATTATTCTGTTTGCCTTCCTTCCTCCTCTGATGTCCAAGATCATCCTCAATAGTGTGGCAGCATCAAACAGGACCAATTCCAGCTTCTGGTCCCAGGTAAATTCACCAGAAAGGAAGGACAAAGACAACAAACACCTTCAGAGAAATTAACCTGTGTAGACATAGGTGCTCTGTGCACATGAGTGAAGAAGAAACTAGATTATTATTATTATTATTATTATTATTGTTATTATTATTATTATTATTATTATTATTATTATCATCATGTTTAGGACAAGGATTAACTGTCATTGTTTCAGGCAGAGAGAGAACATATTTTTGAAAGGAAACAAAAGCTGGGGCCAGGGTGAGAAATCTCTCCAGATAACTGCAATTGTCCCATTTGTGATATTCCTCCTCTCTGAGAATCACTGCAGTTAACAGGAACAAGCTTCTGTGATTCAGTGCATGACTTACACTGATGCCAAGGAAGCACTCTCTGCAAAGCAACATTCACTTATTTCCCAGCAAACTCATTTAAGCTCCATAAAATGTGCATCCACTTCTCCCATTTGCAGGGGAAAGGATGAATTATTGAGACTGGTTTCCAAACCCATTGCTTTTCTTTCCTCCTTCCTTTTCTCCCAGTGCAGCTGATGTAAAAGCATCATTCCTGGCCGTGTCTCACTCACCAAAGCGTTAAATAAAATCACAAAGTCAACCTGCTCATATCGTGAAACGAAATGTAATGCAGATGTCACGCATCCCGCTAATCTCACCTACGTAATGCTGCCCAAGCAGATACCACCAGTCACACACCAGAGGAACACATTTCCAAGGTACTGCCTGAGCTCTTTAGTATTGCTATCACTTTCTCAGGTATCCAGGTAAGCGAACAGGCATTTCTCGAAATCACACCACTGAAAGGATCAGAAGTTAAACTGAAGAACAATCTTCCTGGCTGCCTGTTCCACTGACAAGGGATCAAGGATTTCACCTCAAATCTTTATCCTCTTAGTATGTGAAATACATTTTTAATGTTAGTTTACTATTCTTAATTTCTTCAGCAATTAGCAGTATGGCAATAAATTATGCTTGCCCATAATTATGGGAAGTTATGGATAGAAATTAAGGAAATTAATCTGCAATTCATATTGGAAATCCAAGGAATTACCTCTAGAACTAAATCATACAGACCTCTCAGAAAATGAACGTTTAGGGTTAGATCTTGCTGGTATTGGCAAAAATTCCTGTCACGTCTCATCACAAAAGGGTCCAGGAATTGCAGTTTTTTCCAGTCTGTTTTTCTCCAACACTTGCTGCTAGAATTAGTTTACAAAAAAAAAAAAAAAAAGGAAGGGCAATAATTGTTATCTCTACACTTGCAATCAATTTTCGTCCCTTAATCTGTCAAAATTTCCTTGGTGTTAATAAAACCTTTTGAAGGTTCAGACTTCTTAAACTAAGGGATCACCAGAAATTTGCCCTGCATATGTTGGATGAGTTACCAATTAATTCTCCAGATTTCTGGGAGCATTTTGCAGACCACCTGACAGTAGTTCTTTCTTCACTTGAAAAAAAAAAAACCAAAAAAACCAGCAAACCAAACAGAACCCTTGCTACATTTTTGAAGCCTCCGAGAGTCCATGCAGACTGCAGAGCATACCATATCTCACTGCCAATCTTTACTTCTGTAAATAAATTAGTGAAATCCTTAATGACCTCGCAGATCTTCTATGCCTTTAGTCCAGTTATGCACAAGCATAGTCTTAATAAGTTTACAACAATGGATAATTTCATACTTGATGCCAAATGTAAGAATGTCACTAGCATAAACTCTTGAGAATGAAAACATCCATAATGATATGACAAAACATGAGAATGCTTCTTCATGCCAGTAATTTTTGTCACATCCTTAAAAACAGGTTATTTGTGTCATGGGACAATTACATTTATGTACTAACAGTTTTGATGTCTTCCCTCCAGCCCAAGTCATCTGGCTTTTTTCTGTTTTCTCATTTTTCTTGCCTTCTCCAAGAAAAGCTTCCTTATTTTCATGCTGTGCCAGATCTCATTTTCTAGTCTTTTGTTTATTTTTTAATTCATTCAAACTTCATTTCCAGAAGCAAAAAGCCAATCAAATGTATATTATCATGCTAAGACACCAAAGCTGGTCTATAAAACATAAAGACTTAAACATAGCCCTGATGATGAAAATATTTAAACCATAAATAACAGCTTTAAAAACATGTAAAGCAAAAAACCCCATCATTTCAATAAATTAGCAAAACAGTACCCATTACAGTTATAAAATTGAAAAGCCTGATTTATTTAACACAAATCAGTCAAACCATCTGGAGATGTTATTTACAAGCTCCTGAAGTGTCCAATATCTTTCTCTGATGTCTAGTTTCACAGAACATAAATCTACATAATATAAAAGCTAAAAGGAAGGGCAATAATTATTTGTTATCTTTTTCCTCTGTCCTTGCTGTTAATTGAATTTCCTCTGGCTAAGGCTAAGGCTGGAAATAGCCATTCAGTCACACTTAATTTTATTGAGAACTGTGAAATGTAAATGCAAATAAACAAAAAAAAACCTCCCCGAGCAACAAATAAGGATTTGGGCATTTAAGGATAGCAGGGTAATAGTCTCTCCTCCATTGCCTTTGATATGAATTCCCTCTCCATTGTAAGAATTTTATTTGTATTGCCTCTTACACTCTGACAGTTCTTTATTTCCTTACCCTACCACCCATTATTTTGCACCCATTTTCAGAAATGCTTTCAACCAATGAATAACTTACCAGATTTACTTCAAAACTAAAAATATTTCAGTAGTCAAAGAAGAAAATATTTGGATTATATTATTCTGCATAACTGCACACACAAAGTGACTAAATCAAAACACAAAATTCAATTTTATGTACAGTGCTGCTTTCTCTGAATACTGGGAGTGAGTAAAGAAAATAACTGGTGTCCATCCGGATGGAAAAACACATCTCATGTTGACTGAGGCACTTTTTGCTTTTGACATAAAAGAGCGTCCACACATACTGAGCCTCCAGGCACTGAGCTCTTCTCATCACCCCAGAAGAGCAAGAACTCTGCCTCCTACCCTGGAACTCTCTCTTCTTCCAGCACACCATGGCAAAAGTGATCCTCTAATCTCAAGCCTACTTATAACAGCTTCAAAAAAGAGTTTCCTGCCAATGGCTGAAGCAAGGGAACAGCAGGCAACTTGTGCATTTGGACTAAGTTGTTGGTATGACCAGGAAATCTGGCAATTGCACGGGTCAGTCAAGCTGAAGACACTCAAGTTTAGAGCAGAAGCAGTCATGAACATGGCTTACAGCCAGAGCACCACTCAGCTGTCTCTCTACCACTTGAAAACTTACTAGCAATATTCTCTCTTTCATCTTGCAATTGAAATGTTCTTTTGGGATGCTTGTTCTGTATCATTTGCAAACAACTGCAAGAAAAGATGTACACACAGCAGTGGTGTGCATATATATACGTATAGATATCAAAATGAGAAGGAAAGCAACATTCTAATTAAATAGCACAAAAGCCACTTCAAAATCCCAGTGTGGCACATTATGCATAAATTTAGGAATTCCTTGTGATTTCGGCAGTACTTGCTCATGAGGCAACATTCAAAACAGCTTACATTCAAGATTGCTTGCAAGTAGAACAGCTGAAGAATACAAATGGAAATAGTCTCCAGGCTTCAATTTTTCTTAGAAAAAGCAATCGTATTTTCAAGCAAAATGAAGGAGTATCCAACTGCTTTCATGTTATTATCAATTACATATAAGTGGACATGTACTATCACCTAGTTGTGAAAGCAGAATTCTGAAGAATATCACCAAGTTCAGAAATACCTAGGTGTGTATTAAGATAACTTCATAAAATCACAGAATGGTTTGGGTTGGAAGGGATATTCAAGGCCATCCCATTCCACCCACTGCCATGGGCAGGGACACCTTCCACCATCCCAGGCTGCTCCCAGCCCCCTCCAGCCTGGCCTTGGACACTGCCAGGGATCCAGGGGCAGCCGCAGCTGCTCTGGGCACCCTGTGCCAGGGCCTCCCCACCCTCCCAGGGAACAATTCCTTCCCAATATCCCATCCATCCCTGCCCTCTGGCAGTGGGAAGCCATTCCCTGTGTCCTGTCCCTCCAGCCCTTGTCAGTTGTCTCTCTCCATCTTTCCTGCAGCTCCTTCAGGCCCTGCAAGGCCACAGTGAGGTCACCCCAGAGCTTCTCCTCTCCAGGCTGAACAATCCCAGCTCTCCCAGCCTTTCCTCCCAGCAGAGCTGCTCCATCCCTCTGAGCATCCTGGTGCCTCCTCTGGCCTGGCTCCAGCAGCTCCAGGTCCTGCCTGTGCTGGGCCCAGGGCTGGGGCAGCTCTGCAGGGGGGTCTCAGCTGGGGGGGCAGAGGGGCAGAATCCCCCCTGCCCTGCTGCCCACGCTGGGGCTCAGCCCAGCACGGGGGGTTTGGGGTCCCAGCTCTCATCCACAGCACCTCCAAGGCCTTCTCCCAGGGCTGCTATCCCTTCTCTGCCCAGCCCAGATTTGTGCTTGCGATTGTTGAACATTTTATGCGTTTATCAGTTGCAATTTCTATGTATTTATCTGTATATTCCGATTGAAAAGATGTAATTTGTAACAAAAACATGCAGTTTATTTTCTGACATAGTGTGAAACTATTGCTTTGCAGCTCAAAACATGTTTTTTGAACACCTGAAGAAAAAAATGGCTGAAGTATACAACTAAACTATTCCCATGGCTACAGTCAGGGGCTGAGATAACTTTTACCACTTTTATCCATACTTTTGCACAAGTACAGCTACGTATCACACACTGTATCATGTGTGTGTATGGCTTAATGCACACTGTCACTCCTGTGGAATTGTGGGGAACTAGGCTACTACATTCTGTATTTTTAGTTCTCTATCTGAACTTAAAACTACTAAAGAACATTTTGGATCTGGAAAACCACAAGCTTAATTTCAGCAGAGATTCTGATACTGGTAGAGATCTCAACTTATATAGGCTTATACTGAGAGTAGTTTACAGAGTTATTCTGTATCCTCTAAAGATAAAAATTTATTTAACTATAAGCCTACAGCTCATAAAGCACTGTTAAGAAAGTTTTGTCCCTGTTGATCTTCAGAAAGTTCCTCTAGGGCATGATGTCATTTATGGATGACACTAAGTAGGAGCACACCATTTTGAGATAACAATCTGTATGGTAGTACAGAATGTAAGAGACAAAATTAAAAACCACAGATTTACAATTGAAGAAAAATATTACAAATTAGAGTCTTACAGTGGTCAGTACAAGATCCCTAAATGAGATGGGAAAAAAAAAGCAGTATTTACCCAGTACCATATGATGTGGAAAGACATGTATGGGTATACACAGAAACTCTACAGAATAAGCATCAAAGGGAGGGAAGTGCACACAAAACTTATTGTATTTAAATTCTCTAAAGGAACTTCTAGACAAATGTTGGTGATAAGTAAAACCTTTCTCAGTAATGAATAGATTTTTCTCTCACTGATTTCATTACAATCAAGTTTTTAACTCTGAACTGAGACACCATGAACTCTTTCTCATGTGCTATCCCTCTGCCTCCCCTTTAAAAAAAAAAGTGCCTACATATATGATACTGCTGGAATGGCTGCAGATTAAATAGCAGAAAGAATGTATGGAAAAAGCAAAAAAAAAAATTAATTAAATTTCTTAATGTGTTTTTCAAAAAAAGTTCCACTTTTTCAAAAGACTAATCTTCCTGGTTTTCCAAACATAAACTTATAAAACAGGCTTCTCTGGTTCCAGGGTTAATTGGCTACTTGGATATGCACACAGCAAACTCCCAACTCTTCTTCTCAGGAAGAAGAGAATGACAGTATCTAGTTTCTTTCATACTGATCTGTATTCAGAAATAAAGAGAAAGAAACAATACACAATAATTTATTTTTATGAATGTCAGGAATGACAGTGCACTTTAATTTTGTATCCGTCCCAAATTATATCTGAGCCAAATATTTCATTTTTAGAGTCCTGTTAAATGTTTTCAAAGGCCTTGTTTTATGTGTTCATGAAATAACTCACTATTTTTTAGCTTTCAGAATGGTAATTGCTGTAAATCTTGTAAATTAGCATGAGTAGCACCAGCAAGACACTCTGTTAAAATTCATCTACATTGTTGTTGGAATATTTATTAGGTACTAAAATATTTAAAGGAAACCTACAACTACTACAATTCAAATTACATTTCACCTAAGAAAGCCTTTCTTACAGCACTTAGTATTATTGTTTTGTCACTGTGTAAGAAAGTGCCTAATCCAACTACTATCTTGAGTGGAAAGATTTCTTTTCATTAGATGGCTGAATGAAACCATTATATTAACTGGATATTCCCTATTGTGTTTCATCAGTTTGCACAAGTAAATTGCTCTGCTCATTGTAGTAATTGACATTTTCAACATTTGCACACACAATAGAAATGTTAGCACCATTTATAAGCTAGTTGGTGCTTGATGGATTGGTGACCTTCAGAGGTCCTTCAGCATGGATTTTCTCTGGCTGCTGCTGCAGCAGCTGCAGAGATCACCTCACCCATTTTCTCATTATGATTACCTACTTCCCAGCTCCCTTTTGTGTCAGCATCTTCTAACTGGTTCCAGTCCAACCGGGGTAGCTGACACCTACCATTTAAATTTTTTAACATTCACCACACTTATTCCTCACTTCCCCCTTTGCCTCTCCTAAAGCTCATTTGTATTCCCTGTTCCAGCTGATGGTGATAGGAGCCAAGGCTTTCTGCTGGTGCTGCACAGACCACAGACCAATTCCTTCACATGTTAAAAGACATTACTATGTAAAGGCCAACCTCACAAACTGCATTTTTCCTCCTTTATGAGAAAGTGATTTGAGAAAAGAGCTGCACATACAGACCTAATCTCTTCTGTTGGTTTTCCAAACAAATATATAACCTCAGAAAGGGAAGAAACAGAATGTTGCTTGGTGCAAAGAAAATTATTAACATAATATATATTAATCTGTGGCTCTTACCTTATTCCTATTCGCAGTTGGTTTAGGAGCAAAAGTTACTGAAAACAGTGCTGACTAAAGGTAACACATGTAACATCTCTAGAATGAGCATCAATTCAAAGATGAAATTAAAAAATTCAAAGATGAAATAAACTCCTCACATCTTTTCAGGGGTAGGAAAATAGGATAAGCATTTTGCAGACATAAAACAATCACATTGTCCATCTTTTGTAGAAAGACAAAAACATATATATTTTTAAGACACAACATACCATTGTATAAGGCGTTTCTTTTTAAACTATTTGCACAATCCTTGCAGTTTAGGTGTTGGATTTAAAGAACCACAAACAACAAAAACTAAGAAACAAAAACAACCAGTACAACAAAACTCCAAACAAACGAAAACTAAACTGAGAGTCTTGCTGTTGTTATACATGTATTGCTACTTCACAGGGAAGAACAGCTGTCAAAATGCTCTGCCATAAGCTGCATGACCTACAGGGTGATCCACAGGATCTTGCTACATGTCCTGAAGGCACTGAAGGTCCTGGTGGAAGTCTGTTCTCCTCTGGGCATCATGGCTGTTAAGCACAGACATTTTTTCAGGCTCCCCTCTCCTCCCCTTCCCTCCCCTCTCCTCCCCTCCTCTCTCCTTAAAAATAAGTCATCTTGAAGTAAAACAGAACTCAGCCAGACCAAAGAAGATCCTGTCATGTAACATTCATCTTTCATTTCTTCCCTATAAAGGTAAAAAGAGAGCATGAAGTCACCAATTTTGAGATTCTCCGCTATCTAAAACATTGATGTGCGATTTAATTGCAAACAATATAAAACACCAGTGGGAAAGTCTGGGTGAGATATTTCACACATTTTCCCAGGGAATTTCTCTAGCTTCAGTTTCAGCAAAGAATACTTTCTTACAAAGAAAGATTCTGACAGGAAGTATCCAAGTTGCTTTCCTAGCTGCTTATGTTTTAATAGCTGTATCAAAATGCAGTGTACATATATAGTATCCACACATGTTTATATACACAGCCAACAGTATTTAATTTATCATTCCCTCACACACGACAGAAGATATTTCTTCTGTTTTCTCATACTTCCTGATCTATCTCAGAAGCAGGAAACCAACCCAACTCTTTTTGCTATGGGATAAGGGAAAAATGCATTCTGCAGCAGGGACACAGATTCCTGACCTACACAAAAAACCCAAGGCTTGGAGAAAACTCACAGAAAGAGCAGTAAGAAACTTAAAACTGCAGTTACAGCCAAGCAGTAACATGCGTTCCTTACACACTGCAAGCTTAGAAAAAAAATCTTTACAGGTTATTCATCACTTGGTTTATTCCAATACATCAGTCAGTAAATAAAGGATATCAGTTGCAGGGCTCAAACTAAAGTAGTCTCAGACATTGCCCCGAAACTACCAAGGAGAATCTATAGAGTCGTGAACTAGCTGATAGTCAGATTTCAGAACAATCCTGGTCTTACTGAACTCAACATAAAACTGTAATTTTGAAGGTTTGTGGTATTTTTAAGTTTTAGATTAGTTCTGTGAGCTCTAACTCTCTATACATCATTGCATAAGGACTCTAGACTTCTCAGTACTCATCATATTTTCCTCTAGCACCAAGTTCTGAGACAAGAAGATTCTAGAAGTTAAATATTCCATATTAAGAAGAAAGTTTTTTATTTGTTACTTTTGTGTTCATTCATTTTGTGTGCCACTGTAGTGACAACCCACGTCATACACAGCAGAACTTGTGGCAAGCACAGTCTTGTGTTAATATTCTCTTACATGACCTTCCTCAGGAATTCCCTGTCCCTTTGGAAGTCCTAAAGGTAAGGTGCTTACACTAAATAACCAGGACATAGCTTTGCTATCAGATTATCACGACCATCAGAAAACCTGCTAATAAAGCCCTAGCACCATACCAAATATGACCTGTAAGATCTCTCTTGAAATGCACAAGGATTGATTCCTCCTCTTCCAGAAGGAGATCCAATGACTAGAAACAAGAAAGACTCCTTTTCTTCTGATAACCTATCATTTTAGTCTCCTAAGTCAAACTAAGAAGGCTATAAAATGTCTGCAGACACAGAGATAGCCAGCAGCCATGACATACCGCTTAAAAAAACTGTAATGAGATTTTAAAATTTATTTATTTACAATTTTTCTAGAAAAGACAATCACTAAAATGCATTGTTGAAGGCAGTTTTTATTTAGAGGAAGGAGTAATACTTATTTAGAATGAGATAGAAAGGCACTAAACATCAGCAAAACCCACCCTGCACCTGTGTTTTCTGTAGAATTCCCATGGAGAACCTCTAGGTAATTTCTGAGGCACTGATTTTGAGACTTGACAAGACTCTCTCCAAATACCACACAGCAACAGGCACAAGACCAATAAAAGCAGTAATACATTTTTTTTTTGTTGATCAAAGAGAATAAATTAGTACAGACAGGACCTGCTGCTGACCCCTTCATATCTAAATCACTGATTACATTCAGATTTGGACTTTGTCTCCACAACTCATCTCTCTTTGCTTGCCATAAATCCATTTCCAGCATAAACTGGAAAATTCCCCATATTTTTGCTTTATGTGGAATGAACATGACTCTCAAGGAAAGCCTCCTAAGGCTGAAGCCACTGTAGGACTCCCGAGCAAGTGACTTAAAATATCCTTTAAAGTACAGGGCTATATAATCTTCTTTGGTGATCAGCTGAACTGAACCCAGGCCTAGTTCTCAAGGAACAGTTGTGTAATCTTGGCTACAACTTCAGAAAAAAAAAGCTAAATTGTCATAAAAGGCTTTCAGAAAGTCCATAAAGTAAATTTGAAAGAATTGCAGAGAATGTTAGGATTGTTAAGAACAGTTAACAGACTGAGATTGCAAGAGAACAAGGACTTGCACAGAAACATTCTGTCAGAAAAACCCAATGATTAAGAACTATAAACTATCTTAAGTACAAACTATCATCACATGTATGATGTTTACATATATTACATATCACATCACCAACACTAGTATACCTCTGCACAACATCCAGGACAACAACTCGCTACTTGAATGTTTTACTGAAAGAGGAGAATGACAGATGTGAAAACATATTTATCCTCTCAACAAATATAATAGTCTCAGTAGGAGGCTAAAGAATAAACATCACACAAGGCACAGTAAATACAAACTGAAAGTGTTTATTATATTGTCACTTCTGATTCCAGGAGATTTAACAGATATTTCCTTATAACATTCACATGCCCTTTGGAGACTATGATGACAGAATGATGTGTTACTGCCTTCCTTTTATTAAGACAAAAAATCAGATGCATCAGATGAAAACACGGGCTCACTTGTAAAGCCAATCCCAGTTTGGGTTGCACTTCAGCACATACTGGACAACCATCCACTATCATGCATTTGTACCCCAAAGAGCCTTGCTGAAACCATGAAGGAATGGTAGCACAGAACACAAGTTGATGATGTTATATCATGGATATATCATCCAATCCCCTGTATCTTCTTTCACGGGTCCTTTCCTCATCTGCCTTTCCCCACACATCCTTCCCTGATGTATTTGCTTCCAGCTCCAGCTCTGTGCTTCCTTCCAACTTTCTCTCCAAATCACTGTCCATGCATCAAGTACTCAAGAGATGGAACTGCAGTTTAAGGCAATCCTGTGAAACATCAAAAGATTAAAAGCCTCAAAGGATCGGCCAAGAAAGCCTAGAAAGAGAATTCAGGTTTGGGGAAAAAGAGTAAGTATCAGAACCACTTCTGGCTCTCGTCATATGCCTTGCAAGTATTTTCCAAAGGAAAAGAAATCCCAGAAATACAGAGCAGAGACAAGAACTGGGATGAAGTTGTGGCACGCACCCTCAGTCTCAAGAGACAAGAATTCTCTGTGTTCTCATCCTACATGTGCAATTCTCACACTTTAGACGTAATCTAGGAGAAAGTGCTATTGGTGATAAAAATTTTGTATGAGAAGTTGATGACTGGCATTATGCATGTAAGTAAAAGCTGTGGGAGAACTGAGTTTCTTAGAGAGACTTTGTATATCTACCCCATATTTCTACAGCCTGTCCCTGAACTCTCACTCACAGAGTTGAAGCTTCAAGAATGTTTCCACCCATGCTGCCTATTTATCTGAAAAACCGTTTTAAAAAAAATTTCTACAAGCAGTATTCAAGCAAGACTCAGAAACAGGTACTCAGTCATGTGCTTGTCCTTCCAAAGCAAAAGCATCATCCCCTGCACAAATTCATGTCCCAGCTATCCAGGCCCTGCTCCCCCATCTGAGGAGCCATAAGGGAACACATTTACCTGGATTTAACTGTAGTGTGTGCTACCAGAATAGTAGGAAACAAATGAGTACAATGGGCCATCAATCTGCTCAGTTTTGTGTAATTCTAAGTAAGAATTAGTCATTCAGACTGTTAATTTCTAATCAAGACAAACAATAAATAACATTTGATTTAACCTGAGTACCTTTAGGCAAATGACATTTTTCTGTTTCACATTTCCATGACTTCAGCCAGGTTATTTTCAAAGACAGGAACCACTTGCTCTACAATAACCTGCTACCCTTGAGCTGGATTAAATATGCTGTATTCTTGCAAAGTTAGCTATTTTTACACTTGAATAGTCAAAGCAAAAATTGGCAGTATCATACAGCTCTAGTCAGGAGTCAAGTTTCCAACTGTGAAATGAAATTCTGTGAAGCAATTGAGTATGTGCAGTAGGAAAAAAAATCCACTGCTATCCCCATGTCTAGTTGATAATGATTTCCTTTTATAAAATGTATTGAATTGCCATTTATAAAATGAACTATTTTAAAGGAGAGAGCTCAGTCCCAGTGACAAGCTGCTGAAGTTATCAAATTCTTCAGGGAGGGTTTTGCACACATCTCTTCAAGACATAGAACAAGACAAAGATGAGATATGAAAAAAGATAACCTTTTGAGCAAAAGAAATTGGTCAAGGTATTTGATAAATATATCAAACATCTGATAAAGTTTGGAGCCACAGAGGATTAAAAATGACAGTAAGTCCACTAATATGAATTCCAAAGAGTGTTTCTTCAGACATTTAAGAGGATTTTTTTAATCTTAGGAACAAATATCAAGCTGACAAAAAAGATTTTTTAAAATGTTCAAGTAAAGCCCTGAATAAGGATTTTGGAGTTAGGTGACTTGAGAGGAACCAAAAGGAGTGCAGGAAGAGTCAAGTTCATGATTTCCAAGGTAAGGAGGGCAAACGTAAATTTTCCTAACACAGGAATGTCTATTTCAAGACTTTATCCTGCAGCCCTCCACTACCAAAACCGTGCCACATAAACCTGACACAGCAAGAAACTGTCCCATGGTGCCTCACAATGGACAAAACAAACACTACTGGTTAGTAAAAAGACATCCAGTTTTAGGTGGAGAAGGAGAAACACAGACAGAGAACATTCCAGCACAGGTACCTGCACGCTATCAAAATCCAGTTTGTGTTCCACGAAAATGTTTGGATATGTCACAGAAGCAGATCCACTGTCAAAAGATTTGGCAAATTACTAGCTTGAGACTCCCATTAGGAAAAGTAGTGCTTAGTCAGCTCTTGGGCTGCATTTGCAGTTTGCAGCTTGGCACAAACTTTGTTGTGGATACTTAGTAACCTATGGTAAGGCATCATCTGAAAACATTTTGAAAATGCCATTCTGCCAAATAAATCTTCTGGTTATCCCACTATGAAAAGTGTATCAGTAAAATATTTCCTCCTACTCATCTTCCTCATTTGACTGACAAAACTTGACCCCAGACTTTCTAGCCCAGTGACATTGTTAGTTCTTGTAATGAAGATGATGAGTCCTCATCACTGTCACTTCATATTAAGTTCATATTTAAGGTGAGCAAGTCAGTACAGACTGAATGACATAAAAAACTCGTAACCAAGTCCAAGATGTAAACATTCACTGTCCTTTCAGCATGCCTGACTGCTGACCAAACAGCCAGTTCTGCCACAAAAAAAAAATCTGTGCTTTGGCAGATGTTAGACCTCATAAACAAAGGTGATAATGTTGATGCACAACGAATATAAACCAGAGGCCATTAGCAGACTTCACATTCAACATTTCAAACAGTTAATATTTCATGATAATGATCACTGATAGGTGACACATTCAGTTTCACCAGCATATTACAAAAACATTCTGAAAAACTGAGTTTAGAGGAGAAATCAGTGAACAGGTCACTGGAGGAACTGACAAGCTCATGTGTAAATAAAATAGCTGGACTAAACTGGAATGTTACTAATGAATCAAAATATTTTAAGAAATTTGCATCGTTTCTCTTGATGTATTTAAAGAAGGGTGAACTACCCCATTCTGTTAGGACCTGAGGGTGCACCTCATCAGGTTCCATGAACTAGTGCACCTGCAGGTATTTTCAGGAACTTCAGAAGTTCCAGCTTTGAGCTCTAAGATGATAAATCATTTTTATATCCTCACTGATGTCAAAATTTAAATTACACAATTTCAGCTCCTGTCAACACTGGCATGTCTGCCTACGGTACCTGAGAATGGATTGTAAAAACAGCAGTTACTGTTCTTTCATCGTGGTAAGTCAGCAATAACCCCACTGGCAGGCATCCTTGTTGTAAAAGATGCAGTTAAAAGCTGTTGTCACAAGTGAATTTATAGTCTAACAACATAAAAACTAGAAAAATTAAAGCAATACTTGCTTAGCAGCTAAACCATCTGCTTTAATTAGAAAGAGAAAGTAATGACACAGAGAGCTCTTGCTTATGGCCAACTAGAAGTTGCTGGAAACACCAGTCCAGAAAGAGTACTGTGAAAGTACTTAATAGTAAACAGAGGTATAATTACACCATTACAATAAGTCATAGACGGATGCAAATTGATCTTCGATAGTTAAAAGTGATTTTTTGCATAAAAAGTACCTAATAGAAAAGCCTTCCTCCTTCCACCTTTATTTCTCTCAACTGCTGTATTTCTTTTGACATTGTCTTCTCACAGAAACACGGAGCACTGGGAACCACCCAGAGCATGCCTACAATGACTGAAAAAAATAAACACCACACTGGACAAGTGCTCCTCAATTTTTGGGTTTTGTGCTTGGTCACCCCTTTTCATGGAAATTATAGAAACTTGGTATCTTAGCACATCACTTTACCACATACACAGTAGGACACGTCGTCTACACAAAAAAGCCCTCCCCAATTCACTGCTGACTTGGTAGTTTGAGTGTGATTTTGTCTTTTTAACTTGTAAAAAGAAAAACCTGGATAGGTTAAACACCTCCTTCAAAACTCAGCAGCATTTATGGGTTAGCCCAATATGTCACAAATTTTAGGCTACTGTAAAGAATACATTTCTCTAGGAAATGTTCACAGTATCTATCATGGCTTTGGAAACAACTAATACCTGGCTGACAACACTGATCTTATTAAATTGAGCTCTACCTCTCAGCATTTCTTTCCAAGATTAAGGGACAAAAAAAAAAATGCTCTTTTTTTTTTTTTTAAAAACTAAGACACATGCAAGTCTTTCACTTACCTCAGTCAGGGTGTCAATGTGTACAGCTCTGAACAGCTAGAAACAAGGTATCAGTGGAAGATTTTATAAATAATAGATTTTACAAAATAATACAGGAATACAAATATATTTTAAAGGCTTGTGCATCACCAAAGGATTGTAAAGAAGGAAACAGCCACAAAACAATATGTGACAAGTATGCTAATCATATCTATCATATGTATATTAGAATAACTGTTTTGGGGCCTCTCTTTTACTCCCTTACATATTTTCAACCACATACTGTCCTCTTGGTGGAGAAACCAATAAGAAGACCTTAAAAAAAATCCCCTCTTAAGCTATAGAAAAAAATAAGCACAAATAGAGCAGAAAAATTAAGAGTATTTTTTAATATTCTTTTACCACCAAGTAAATTGAGTATTGCATCTGCAAGGAAAAATGGTGATTTCAGAGATCCTAAGATATTCCTACACTCAAAAGAGCTCCTTCAAGCACAAGCTTTAGCAACCAAGCAATGCCTGTTACAGTGAGATAGTTCAAAATTCAAGTAATTATAATGCTGCTTGCTGTAATTGCAAACCAATGTCCTGGTGTCTATGATAAAAATACAGAGCTTTACATACTCCATTTTAAAGAAAGACATGAAGACAAAATAAATAATGCAAAGTGGCTCTTACTGTGCAAATGCTGTATTCTCATGAAGCCTCTAGAGTAGGTTCTGCGTAACCAACCTTCCCTTACATGTTTTAAACAGACTTTTGGGAGATTTAATTAATGTTGCAAAAGATTAATGAAAAAAAGTAATTCTGTCAGGGTAAAATATTACTGTTAGACACTTATTTCAGCTGCTAGAATACAGAGAGTTCATACAAATGAAACTCTGCTTCCATAAGGAATCATTTACAGGAAGGGGCAATTTTTGAACTATTTCACATAATGTGAAAATAAATTTATCTAGGTACATTGCCAAAACTGTAAATTTGTCACTATGCACATCCAGCTACAGCTGTTTTCATGCATAACACTCAAGCTATAAATTGGTGCTCAACTTTTCATACTACCTGTGCTTTCCACTAAAAAATGACACTAATAAGCAGAGACACAGCAGAAAAGTTTATGCAGCACTTTTATATTCACGATGGCTTAAAAGTATGAATTCCACAAGTACTGTGTTACTTCCCCCTGCAATCCTAATAGCAAACCAAACGATGCAACCAGAGTTAACAGGCCAAATCCAGATTCATGGGTCCACTTTTGGGCTGCAAAAATCATGGTATTTTAATTCAGGTTGAGAACAGTAACTTGAGCTGCATACGTTAACTCTTTATGTTAGCATGTTAACTGTAAAAGATTAAAAATGTTAATTATACAGTCTTAAAGACAAATTGTGGAGTGGTGCCCGACAAAATGACAACAGTAGATTGTCGGAAGATGTTTGCACATAAAGATATTACAGTACAAAAGGAAACTTCCATCTGCTTTATCCTCTTGTTTATAGCACTCCATGATACACTGAAATCTTCTTAAGTGCATAATATTTTAATACCTACCACCTTATCTTCAATATCATCAAGGATGAGCCTGGGAAATACCATTAATAAATGCATTAGGCATTAGCAGTCCGGGGCTTGGGAAAGAATTTGATTTGTCTCACATAATAATTTTCTCATGCCCTAATACCAAATTATATATATGTATTCAGCAGTAAAGCTGTAGTTGGACAAGCTCTTTTTGCCAATATAAACTGATGCTGCTGCCAAAAAAAGCACTAATTCTACGCATCCATTTCCACCGTTTTAATGCTACAACAGTTTCACACCTTTCTGTGGGCCAGTTAAGCCTTTGTGCCACTGCACCCTGAACTGGATCTGTGAAATGATACATTCCAAAGAACATCTGGGGGAGGAAATTGTCCTTTGAACTGTGCCCTGAAAAAGTTATTTTCAGTGCATGTTTACATTTGAAAGTAACTCAGTTTCACACCTTAAGGAAGGCTTGCACATTTGGAAGCTTGCCTGGTTTTAACAACTATCATGGAAAAAACAATGATGCTACTTCTAACAGCCTCCTCCCATGGGCATCCTATTGCTATCAATGTCTGCAGCAACTCTGTAAATGCTTCCAAAGGACAATTCCTTTTACTACTCGACTCCACTTTCCTAAGACCTATGCGGGCTCTCTGGAATCAAGGTAAGCATGTTCTACGACTAATAACTCTTTTAAGCTAACATTTGTATTTCATTTCAAGGTTTTCAGCTTTTCATTGTGCTAAATACAAATACTTCACATACCAACACCTCTTTCTGCAGTTGAAGATCCCCACGTTATTTTTAATCCTATTAATTGTTTGATTTACATTTGTAACGTATTTTTATATTCCAGAATACCTACTTTGTGGGGAAAAAAGCAATTATCACAAATGAGGCAAGTTAATTACTCTTACGAAAGACATACTTCGACAATTGTGAAATTAGACTGACTGACAAATGACTTATCAGAGATATTTTCGTTAACCCATAGTTTTGCTAAAAACCATGTAATTAATATCCATTATATAATGTCTCTCAGCTTCTACTCACCCTTTCATTACTTAGCACTTAACAACTCTTAATCTTGTGGTTAATACCTGACCTTATGACTGAAGGGAGGTTAATTTCTAAGTTGAATGCTAGACAAAATAATTTATCATGTCAAGAAAAAAAGAGGATAATTTCTGCACAAAAACAATGTTTTTGTGTCATCTACGATGGTTGTTTTGTCTCCTGAGCCCTCTTTCCATGACACTAGCAAAACAATTTAGGGAGTTTATGCTATTAAAAAGCTTTCATGAAGTACACACATCTGAATGTGATCATACATAATTCCAGCATTTAAAAACAGCTGTTTACTTACTCAGAAGAGAGGATTTAGAAAGCCAGTACAACTTTTATTTTGGTTCTCTCACTGTATCTCAGTGATTTCAAGACCCAAAGTATGGCCCCAAGTATTTTGTAAAACATACACTAAGCTTTCTATGCTTCTTTCTTCCATCAAGATCACAAAAAGATAGATCCTGTTCATTACTTTCCTCAGCTACCCGTGTTTTTTCTTATTTTTTGGCGTCTAGTTCAAGGAGAGGAACATTCTTTGTGGGGAAAAGTGAGTAAGAAAGCAGTACCTGAAAGAATTCATCACTGAATCATATTCACAGCAGAAAAATGTAACGTATTACTGAAGATGAAAAAGAAAATCTGGCAAAAAGTAACAGTGTTTTTTTAAAGGAAGAAAAAATTGTAGATAAAAAAATATGTATGTGAACTAGCAGCCTAGATTCAAAGATTCATAGATTTAAAAAGCTGGAAGGCACTGCCATAATCACCCATTCTGACCCCATGCATGACACAGGCCGGGGAATTTCACCCAGTAATGAATTCTGTACCTCCCACAGTTTGTGTGTGTGTGTGTGTGTTAGATAGCCTGTTTATAAAGGCACACAGTGGAGGACTCAGTATCTCCCGTAAAAATCTGCCCTGGTACCTGAGTATCCCCATCATAATTAAAGTAAATCCTATTTCTAACACTTTGGAAGCTATTATCTTTCATTCCTTTACCAAACTTCCAATTAATGCCATCTGAGACTGTTACTCTAAACTCCTCCTCCTCGGCTTTCTGGGGCTGGCGAGCACTTACTTTGTATCAGTTTATGCTTTGCAGAACAGAGTTGGCTGTTCAGCTGTTACTTCTCCAGCCGTAAAACAACTCTAGGTAGGTACCACTCTCTATCATATTTACCTAGAGATCCCCGCTTCTGTCTACAGAGAAAACATCTGCAGAGCATCAAGGATTAAACTGCTATTGCTAATGCAAATGTGTAACAGGAATCTTTATGCCCCTATTCAGCATCTCCTCTGCAGCAACACTGTAAAATCCACCACAGGATGAGAAGAGCTACATTAAAACGAGAACATTTGTTATAAAGATGATAAAGCAGATTGCAGAGCAATATTGTGCTTTTAATTCCAATTAGAAAAATGCTTGAGAAAGGGAGAACAGAGGGAGAAGAGGCCTGGCTGCCTGAACAGCAATGGAAATTATCAAGAATAGGGAAGCATCTTTCAGCAGACCTCAGAATTAGCAAATGAAGAAAAAAAAAAAAAAGTATTGCAAACTCTGACAAAAATAAAAGTCTATCTAAACAAAGGAGAAAAATCTGAAAAACAACTAGCTAAAGAAAGCACAACTAGATCCACAAGTAATGACCAAAGGTGTCCCAGGGCCCTATATCAGCGACTAATGGTCAAGGACCAGCAGCTGATGTAATTAAGCCTCACTTCTCAAATGCATCTTAATCTGTTTTTATTAAAGTATTACTTTGGTGAGCATAAAAAACCTGGTTTTCTATCCTTTGACAGTACATAAATATGCAGAAAAGTTATGAAAACAAATTGCTTCCTTGCAACACTGAGATGGTAGCATCAAACTTTTCCTGAAAATAGAAGAGTTTGGTTTTAAAATACTCCATGTAAGAAAACAGATACAAACCAGCAAATTTTGGAAGTAACTTTGTTATTCCTTTGGCAAATGTGCAGGGTGCTGGGGGTCTTTCTTACCCTTCACATTGCCAAAGTTTCTTTAAAGTTTAAATAAAATGCAATATAGTCATTAAAGGTAGTGATACAGCCTAAGTAAATCACGTATAAATCATCACCATCCATCATGATAGAGAGGAACCCTTAATAAAAAGAGAGCATGGAGTGACAGCACATAGGAGAATGGATGCAGACTAGGAGAGGACTGGTTTAGATGGGATTTGGGGATGGAATTGTTCCGTGTGAGGACAGTGAGCCCTGGCATAGTGTGCCCAGAGCAGCTGTGTCTGCCCCATCCCTGGAAGTGTCCAAGGCCAGGCTGGACGGGGCTTAGAGGGGGCGGGAAGTGTAGAACCACATGAGCTTTAAAGTCCCTTCCAACACAAAGCACTCCGTTACTGTATTTTTCGTCCACTCAGCGGGTTCCATAAGTTCTACATCTAAAGTGGTCCAGCGCAGCTCGCGAAACACAGCTGAGGGTCGGACCCCCCAGCCCCCCTCCCGCCATTTCCCCACCGCCCCTCAGCCACCACGAAATGGCGGCGGGGACGAGCGGGACTCGCTCATCCCCGGGGAGCGCGCGCGAGGCTCGGCCAACCGCAGGCCGTCGTTTGGCACCACGTGACCTTGCGGAACTACAACTCCCGTCATGCGCGGCGAGCTCCCATCCTCCTTCCTGCTTCCGGGTCTGACTCCCGTCCGCCGCGCTGCGCTCGGGAAGGTCGCGCAGGGCGCACGAGTGGCCGCTGTCTCTTGTCCCTATCATGTTGTCCGCCGCCGTCCGCCGCTTCGCTACCTCCGCCATCCGCCGCAGCCACTATGAGGAGGGACCCGGGAAGGTGGGCAGGAGCGTCCTGGCCTGCTGAAGGTCGCGGGGAGGGGGACGGCGGGATGGGGGTCGATGGCTGCCTTGTGCCTGGTCGGTGTTGTGTGGGCTGTGGGGTGGCGCGGTGATGCTGGTACAGCTCCAGCAGCGCAGATCGCGTGGTGAGGGACGCCGGCGCCCTTCTCTGCGGTGGTACAGATGATGAGCCTTGCGGTATGAGGGGCAACAATGATACTGTAAACGCTTTCTGATGTACCTGGCCTGGTTTCTCAAGCCTTCGGTCTAAAAGCTCTGTTTTACATATGTAATTGATACGAGGAAATTCTTCAGGGCGAAGATAATGAAATGCTTAGAACACTGGGGAGCCTGTGGATGTGTCCTCCCAGGGGCTGTAATATTTGACTGCATGAGACCTGCAGCAAACTGGCCCCAGCTTGGGTTGGAGGGAGAGAGGAAGAGAGGACAAAGTGACCTCCAGAGGTCACACCCAAGCTGTAGTCATGGAGTGTTTGGGTTGGAAGGGGCCTTAAAGATCATTTTATTCTACTCCCTGCCATGGGCAGGGACACCTTCCACTATCCCAGGTTGCTCCAAGCCCCGTCCAGCCTGGCCTGGGACACTTCCAGGGCTCCATGGGCAGCCACAGCTGCTCTGAGCACCTTGTGCCAGGGCCTCGCCACCCTCCCAGGGAAGAATTTCTCTCTATCATCCAACCAAAATCTCCCGTTTTTCTGTTAGAATCCATTCCCATTTGTCCTGTCACTGTAGTTCCTGATGAAGATTCCATCTCTAGCTTCTCTGTAGGTGTCCTTTAGATACTGGAAGTTTATTTATTGTCCTAAATACTGTGTCTCCTTCCTTGAGAGCTATTGAAATTGCTTTGAAACTGCTTATTTGTTTTCCTCTGAGATTCTTAGCACTTCTAAATGGATGAGAAAGGAATTAATGCATTGATTGCAAAGATAAAGCTCCCTTTTTTTCCTCTAGAACCTCCCATTCTCTGTGGACAACAAGTGGCGGCTGCTTGTGATGATGTGTGCGTTCTTTGGGAGTGGATTTGGTGCCCCTTTCTTCATAGTCAGACACCAGCTCCTGAAGAAATGAAGAGGACAGGCTGTAGCTGCATTAGCTGGGTAACTGTTTTTGTTGGATTTCATAACACAGTGAAATTTAGGGAGCCTGACCTTGTCAAAAACTTTTATAGTTCTCAGCCTCTTCCAGTTCACATGCTGAGGAGCTCTGGTCTGCAGTTGCATCGTGTGGGCTTTGGGGTGAAACAGTGAGTAGGTGGAAGTTTGTGTCACAGAGCTGCTGCACTCCCTGGTTTGTGACCTTTACCCCCCCAGAGACCACACCTCTCTGCCTGCAGCTTCTGGCCACAACCAAAACCACGCCTGCTTCCTCCCCTGAGGAAATAAAAAGGTGCAGCTGGTGTGAGCTGTGGGAGTCACTGGCACGTGTGATGTGACAGAACAGGATGAGAAACTGTGATGTTGTAAACGCTTTCTGATGTGCCAGACAAAGTTCGGGGGAAGATTCAGTTTTCTTGAACTTGGCCTGTATCAAAACAATCTCACCACCTACATCTTTCCTGATGATTTATAGCATATTGTCCAGTTGAGATAAGGTCATTAACAGAAATTAATTGGTGCTTGCTAATGATCCTAATAAAGCAAGCCTGATCCTAATAAAGTCAAGACATGACTCAGACTCTGCAAGCATGCCACTTCCAGTTGAAAGCCCACTTCAGTTTGTGATAAAACACCTGTACTTTGGAAATACCTGATATTGTCTATAATCTGAGAAACTAAACATTTTTCAGGAGTTTGAGTGACCCAGATAGTTCTTGAAATAACAATCCTCATTGGAATCTCACAACTGGAACAAATTACATAATTCCTTTGCCTGATTGATGGTTATTTCCACCCTAGACTGAGGAGAAAACCAAAATTAGCAGACTTGTATTGAACTTGAGCATTTAGAACTGTATGGTGTAGTGCAAGTCAAGGCCTCTGGTGAAAACCAGACAGTGGATGAAGCAAAGTTTATCAAAAATTCTAATTAAAGTGTATGTTTATTCAGGGTTCTTAAATTTGTTTAATTTCTTTTTCTTGCAGAGTTGAAGTCTTCTACATAGCATCGTTCAGTGGGAAAATGATAGCTGCAACCCATGCTGGATGTCTCAAAATAAAATCTTAAACCACAAGGCCTTGGGCTCTGTGTTTTGTGAAACTCCTGAAGTGCTTTTGACAGCTGGTGTGTATTGAGAACCGCTTCAAATTGCAGTGTATTGCTGTTAAATTAAACACTTAATTGTCATTGTGTATGAAAACGGAGGGTAGGGAGAATCACATTTCAAAACTGGGATTGGGCTGAACTTTTTTTACTGCTCAGAATAATGACATGGGATAGTTTATAGCAGTGGGTATCCTGTCATGTAATCCATGCTGCAGAATTTTTAACTTGAGTTAACTTCTTTGGCTTTTCTCCCAGACTCAGCTGTGCTAAAGAGCTGCTGGTCCCAGGTCTCTGAGTAGGGCCTTGGGCACTGCCCTAAAGGTTTCCTGAGGCTTCAGGCTCAGGGGATGAGGTGGGCACAACTCTGACCAGAAAAAAGTATTGGCAGTATTCTATAGTTACCAAAACTGAAACTACTGTAGATTTGGAGGTGTTTGGAAGGAATTGATGCCTTTCTGTTGGTAGTGTTGGCACAGAGCCATGCTTGCCCTTGGGGCCTGTAATTAAAGATAGTCCAGGAGCTGTGAATGCTGCCGGGATACTGAAACCAGTGAAAACTCACAGACACTTCAATCAGTGGCCTTGTTCACAGCACGAGTAGAAACTCATTTTCACACCTGCTTTTGTTGTGTCCCTGCCATTGTCTGGAGGCACAGGGTACAGAAAGTAGTTGCCTTGCTCTGGAATGGCCCCTTCATCCCTGCAGATGGTGTTCTGAAGGATTGTGAGCTGCTTTCCTTGCGAACTTTCCTGCTCTGCTTTTTCCTTTCTGCTGCAGGACAGTGCATTTAAGCACTTTTAAGTGGCTTAAAGCATCAGAATCTGCAAAGAGTTTGATAACATTTTCTATTTCCTGGCCATTCTAATCTGTATGGATGCCAGTTTCTCATCAAACTCCCCCGGCAGAAGTATGTGGGAGTGGTAACATGCTTGTAACAGAACAGCTCCTGGGTGCCGCATTTCTCTTTCCAGGGGTGAGTCTAGAGCGTTGATGACTGTTCCCTCTTACTCCAGAGTCCCTGATGTATTTGCACATATATCCCACACATTCACCCTGTGGGATAGGCAAACCAGTTCCTTTACCTTGCTTATAACATGGTCTCCTTCCTGAATCCCACCCCTTCTCATGTACTGTTCAAAGATACTTCTGAGCATGGGTTGTTAAACTTAGAGCAATTATTTTTGGGTGAAATGTTGGAGATATTATCCTCCCGTGATCTGTTCTGAAACTGTAATCATCTCTTTTCACAGTGTTGTTACACTGATGGATCATAGTCATTTAGGAGCAGAAAGGTCCTGGGGACTACTAGTTATAAGAAGCTTCTAAATCATGACCCTGTTTCCAACCCTGCCACCAACTTGGATAAATAAATCACTGATGTGGAACACAGAACTTGTAATCTTTCATCTGCTGCTGTTTTGCATAATTTCCATGGCTGTGTGCTGAGGGGACAGAGGAGCTGAACCTTCTCTGTGCTGTCACCCCCTGAATAAACCCAGCTTTTGTATGCCAGTACAAATCATGCAAATATTAAACAACATCAGCCCTGCTTTGTGTGAAGGCTAACTAAATGCATCATTTTAGTCATAAACTATTTGAAAAACTCCTGTTTGTGGTGTCCTATTACTAGTTAATCTTTCATTTACAAAGGAAATTAAGTACAATTTTGTAGCCTTCATTAATATGGTTAGTTAATTCAAGGTTGTTTGAGTATAGGTAGTTGTTAGTTTGTATTTTTGATAAAACACCTGTACCCTGCGAGTTAGAAAATGAGTACTTGTGTTCTCCATTCATGGCAAACTCTTAACTCCTGTGTGCTGCCAAAGCTGTAATTAGTCCCTTTAGAACTGGGTTGTTCCCCTACATGAGTGCTCAGGCAGGTTTCAGTAGTTTTTAAGCCCCATCAATTACCAAGCCTGTAAGTTCTCTGCCTGACTTAAGTAATTGGTTCCCTTAGGATTTCAGAACTTTTCACTTCTGCAGCAGAAACACATGAACAGATCTGTGCTGGTCTTTCTGTTACTGCAAAATGGGATGGTCTGCATTCTACCCATAGGCATTTTTTTTACTTCTAGTTTATCTGTAATTTCATCACTGCTCAATAAAGCAAAGTCTAAAAGTCATTATTTTGGTTGCCTGGGTGGAAAATACGGGTTGTCATTGGGAGAGATGTGGCTCCTGTCATTAATACCAGGTGTTTGACTGTTTTAATTTCACAGTGGCACAATTCCAGATTGCATTTGTTTCTTTGCACTTATGAGAAGTTCACTGCATTCAGCCAACACTTCCTCAACATTATTTATTTATTTATTTATTTATTTATCTGTTCATTAATTTAACTGCCCATTTCTTTATTTACTCCCCAAATTTACCTTGATCTTAATCTGTCATAGTTTACCCATTCTATGGTTTATTGTTTTAAGTCGTCCTAGGCTTATATGTGTTTATTGACTGCTAAAGAGGTCAGAGAAACTCAAGATTTTTTTCTTGCCACGTTTTCTCACTTTGGAATGTCTTCTCTAAACACATTACCACCACAGATATGAACATGGAAATACCCAGCCCTGAGTGATTCTAGAGACAGAAGTGTCACTATAAATATGTAAGAATGAACTGATACTTAATGGTATTAAGAGGGATGGATCAGATTCATTAAAGCCCACAAACTGCAGAATTAAGTTGTGCAAAAACATAACAGTATGTTTCATCACACTCAGCTGTATAATAGTCTGGGTACCCAATGAAATACTTATTTTAAAATAGCCTTTTGGCTATATTGACCATTCCCTTTTAGGGCACCTTGACTTGGTAGAAAATAAATCAATTGAAAATAGGTAAAAAGAATATGGAAGTGGTGCTCCTCTGTCATTAAAATTGTATGAAGGAAACAAGGCAGTGGTTAAAGGACCTCTGGGAAATAACACATCTGTGTGAATGATTGTATATTTTTGCTTGCCAGATGCCAATTTTAAGGAAAATCAATAATGATCCCTGATCTTTTTCCAATTTTACTGTTAAAATTTTCACCTACATGATTTCTGTTTTGGCACAAACTCAAAATCTCTCTGCTTTGCTTCCAGAGAGCTTCACAGCTAAATATTTTAGTTACATTAGGTATAGTCTTCACACTGTTTCTGAATTAAATCTGAGCAGATGTGAATTAGATGTCCTTATGTTTTATTATTTGAGATGTTTTCAGTTTGTGGATCTTTCTTTCTTACTCTGGAACACTCCTTGTTTCAGAGGGACAAGTCTGGAAGGACTTGGGTTCAGTTACACTGAACAGGGTAAATATTTTGATTTGGTGAAAATGAATATATTATTTCTCAAATTATTCTAGAATTTCTGTTCAGCAATTAATTTGACATTGTATCCTTTTCATATCCACTTTTCAGAAAGCAATGGGAATTTGATATTTTTTTTCTCCCCAAAGAACAGAAATTTCAAGTCTTGCTCAGTTGTGCTTTGAAGCACCTGCAATTGATCCACGTTGGAGATAAGACACTGGATTGGATGAGCCACACTTCTGAATTATTGTGGCCAACCCTTGCATAATAGATTGATATAAGTACAACAGAAACCTGGACTAAGTTTTTTCTTCCTTTAAATTGTGGTCAATTTAGGTGTTGCCCTGTACGATAATTAGCAGTATGAATTACTTAGGAAAATTGCTTTAAGATCTTTTGACTTTAATTAAATAGTAGGAGGAAAAATCGAAATATTTTCTAATATAATTTATCAGTTACTCTTTTCTTGTTTCTTGCTAGCCTGAGGTTTTTGTTTCTGTCTGAACATGAAACAATTTAGAGTTTGATTCATTCCAAACTGGGCCAGGAGACACTTCAGAGACAGAGTCAGAGAAGTGGGTATTTGCTTTATTCGGTACCGGGTATGTGTGGGGATCTCTCCTCTGAACACACACACCCCAGCATTTCCTACAACACAATATTATGGGTTGAATCATGAATATTCATCACATTCCTTGGGACAGGCGTGGTTATACAAATTATTTCTTGGAAGTCATTAATATCATTAGCATACATGCCATGCCCGTGCTGTGTGTCCTGGTGGTCGCACTGAGGAAGGCTTCTCTTCTTCTTCGGGGGTCTTTCTGATGAAGGCTAGTAGTCTTCCTCACAATGCACTTTTCACCTTTCTCCTTCGGACACGCGTGGTCCTTTGAGGAATGATTCAGTGGTTTCTGAGATGATCCTTGTCCCCTCTGTCTTGACAAGATTAGGGTGAATCCGGCTTCTTAGGTTTTGTTATTAACATTTGCTGTCGGAATCAACATTTGCTGTCTCCCAATAGTTAACTGTGCTTACATGAGTTAGCTGTTGATCACCCCTTTCTCAAGTTTTATAAACAAATAGGGCTGGAGGAAGAATATATGAAAGTAGAACTTAGTATTGCACAGGCTAGCACATTCAAATTATTTTTATCCTTTAAAGGTAAAGATCATCTATACATTGCAATTCATTACTTTGGTTGAGTTTTCAGTGCAGTAACATCAATGGATTTTTTTTTAATTAAATATAATTGTTAAGGAGAAGGAAGGGAAGAAAAAATTTGCTGCCTCCATGAAAAAGAAATTGGTTGTTCTCAATTTCATGATCAAGAAAATAAAGTTATATAAAGGTCAAGAGATACACCCAATAGGTGATATCAGAGCTGGGATACAATATCCAGTGCTATAAAAATATTCCTGCCTGTTCCCACCTCAGTAGAGTATATTAAACAGCTATGAGAAGCTATTTGTAATCATTATTTTAATATGCCGAAATACACATTAGGGCAGAAATAGTAGGGAAAAAACAGATTAAGTCTCTGGATTGCGTAACTTGAAATTGGAATGTGTACCAGAGGAGCACAATGACACAATTTATTGTTAAAGGTGTCGTAATTACATCTTCAATTATCACAAAAAGACATAGGTTGAAAAATAGGAGGAATGGTGCAAATTTAGGACATATGTTACTGGAAAAACACTTTGGAGTAGCACTGAATGGTTTATGGCAGGTCAAGACAGAAAGACAGCAACTGTGAGACCCTCTGTGGTGCAATTAATCATTGTTTCAATTAAAACATAAGTGTGGGCTCTCCCCCCTGCCCTCTCTATGGGTTTGTCAGAGGCAGCCCCTTCTGCAAACAGCGAGCGCCTGCTTGACTCCTGTTTGCTCTGCTTGCACAGGGAAGATAAATGTTAGTTGCTCTCTGGGATGATATGCTCAATAAGTTTGACTTGAATTTAAATGAGTTTAAAATAATAGTATTTGCTGGAATTAATGTGATCCACTGTTCCATTTTCTCCTTTGGTATTCCATGAATAACATTAAGTTCTTTTCTGTGGCTGTGCCACCCTTTTCCATTAGCTATGTAGAGCGTGCAGCTCTTTGAAAAATGTCACTGTATAAATAGTGTTGCAGAGAACCTGACTAAGCCACAGCCAGCAACAAAATGTGGAAATGTACCTTGCTGGTGAGGAAAAAAAAGTGTAAAAGTCACGTATGTGAAAATGAGTATAAACGTATATAAAAATCATGGCAAGTGATGGAAGGACGGAGATGAGAGGGAAGAGTGTGGTCTGAGGTTTTGTTTCTGTTTCATAAAATTTTGGTTATACCATTAAAATTCATAACTCTTCAGGGTTCTTTAGACTAAGTCTAGCAAAAAAAAAAAACCAAACCACCACTCCATATTCCTGGACTAAATGTAGTTTTGTAAAGACAAGAAGAAAGATCTCTTTCTCAGGGAAGGGGAAACCTGCTAGCCACCAAGCCAATCAATCAGCACAGATATTTGGCTAAATGGGGAATTGCTGTGAACCAAACCTATTGCCCGAAACACTGGCAGAATGGGCTTTCGGAGAAAAAAACACAAACGTAAATACACAGGTCATTAATATGAATGAGAAATTCTTTTTGCGTCCCTCCGTGAGCCATCCAGGTAATTGAAAGAGAAAACTGAAGAAGATGTGCCTCCCTAAAGAAGACCCATCTCTCCAAGACCTTGTTTTCTGGCAGCCTGAAGCAGATTTGGGGAACAGCTAATTGGAAACCTTTCTGGAAATGTGCACATCCCTGTGCTCCAAAACCACACTGTCACTTCTCTTTCCTGTTTGTTTCTCCCAGACATGGTGCTGTCCTCTGAATCCAATACTGCAGAGAATTGTTTTTAGCCAAACAGCAGGAGTTCAGTTGTTAACTCACTGTTGTCCCAACCCACTGCCAGGAGCTTTAAGTGCCTCTTTATAGCTCATTTGGGGATATGTTAGTGCTGGCTTTATGAAGCTGGGTGTAGAAAGGATGGGGGTTTTTTGGAGGGGTCAGGGGGAAAGCTGGCTACCCCTAAGTAAGGTTCCTTATTATCATATTCTGGAGTGGCAGCACAAATGGGGAGGTATTCTGCAAATACCTGAATAATTTAAATTGTTAGGCACAGCTGAAGTTCCTCTGCCCACTACAGAATCCAGAAGCAGTGTGTGGGCACCTGACAGCCCAGCTGCAGCACATCTGAAGTAGCTGAGGGTATGACATCAAAGCCCCTAAATTTTGTTTAATTCTCTGTTTGACACTGCTTTGAAGTTAAAGCAACACTGCAGCAGTTCAGTTGGAATTTACCTCTGAATCAAACCATGTAAAACAATTTGCCAGCTACCCTAATCCTAAGTAGGTCAGCAAAACCTGAGCTAGTAACACTTTAGATAGGTTGCTTTTTAGGTTGATTCAAGGCATTTTTCTTGCTGTGTAGACAATTCCAATAATGGGAAGTGCAAAGCCCAGAAAGCCAAGCAGAACATCAGCACCAGGACAGGACCGAGCACAAGGACAGGGCTCAGACCCCCGTGTTTTTATGGGGTGTTGGGTCCCATAAGTGGTTCACTTTGCCTTCCAAGGAGCCCATAAAATTGATAGTCAACCTAATTTCATGTGAGAGAAGACTGGGCTTTCAGCACTTTCCCCTGAGAGTGTTTAAATACAGTTGCATGTAATTATTATTTTTTATTTACTAGAACACTAACTCAGGCCCCTTCTCTCCTAGCAAAAATCCACAACCATCCCTCCTATGCCATAAACAATCCCTGAGAAGTGGAATAGCTCGGCAGGTGGTACTGAGAGCACGCCCTCACCAGAGCAGCTCAAACCATGTGGATTAAAGCAACACCTCTGGGAAGCCACCACAGATCCCCTGAAACTGAGCCTGGGCCTCTCATACTCTGCACAACAGCTCACCTGCATGGAAGGTGATCCACCACACACCTCTTCTTTCTCCAGCTAAACTTAGATACCACTCCAGCAGCCATGTGAACACCCACTAAATCAGGTCATGCAGGAGAGGAAATAACCACAGGCTCTGCTTTTGAAAATGGCATTATTGCCAGAGACACACTGTAAAAGAGTCTTTTCTAAAATTGCAGGAGAGGAAAATGACAATATGTAATCAGGGACTGAAAATGGTCATTTCTTAAAACCCCCTAGCAATTTTCGCATGAGATTGCTAAATGAAACTTTGTTCTCCCTTAGGAATCAATGACCTTCGAAAAATTAGTGACCAAACAGAAATAGAAGACAATTCAAGGTAAGTCTATTGATGAAAGAGGAAAAAAACCAAGAGTTCAAACTATCTCGCTGAAGATGAAATAGTGGAGGGTGCTGCTGGGTGAGAGGTACTAAGTGAAGGTTAAAATGTCTCACATCTGCAACAAATCACAGTTAAGAAAAGCTGCCCAACAAAGGGTGCTTGGCCACCTGCCAGGTGAATAAAACAACAGAGAAAAATTGTGATACCTAAATTCTCCAGGGTATTCCTCCTCACTGGTTAGAGCTGCACAGGTGCAAACTACACCCAGCCACTGCCTGGGGCTCAGAGAGCAGACTCAGGGTTTTAGCACCCCAAACACGAGAGGAAGAACAGGTTTTGGTAGCTGTGTGCCAAAGAAACGAATATTGTTTCATTTTCCTGAAGAAACATAAATCAGGATTCCTATCTACACTTTAAATACTATGTTACCTGTTACTGAATTAAGCCTTCTATAATTGCAGAAGGGCTTTAAAAATAAAGCAGCAGCAATGGATCTCCTTATTTTTGCTTGTATTTTCTGCAGCATTTATGATCCAAGGTACACAGTTCTGAGTAGCCAATCTCAAATTATTCAGACAGAACAATTTTTCAGGACAATTGTTCCATTTTGTGAACACCAGATCAGTGGCAGATTTTGGGAGGTCATATTCCCTAAACTTAGAAGCCTTTAAACTAAAATTAATTTAGAAAAAAAAAATCAGTCCATACACTAAAAAATGATACATTGTTGTTTGATTCCATAATGATTTTTTGCCTTTTCTTTTATACCTCTTTTATATAGCTTTATAGCCTTTTGTATTCTTAGTGTTTCTTTTCAGCCTACATTCCTAGACTTGATGTTTTGTTGAGTGAGGCGACTAAACATCTTGGAGACCTCAGACACCAAGGTCCTCTCTGGAACTCATTTTGTAAACTAAAAGATAGGTCTGTCCAGGGGAGGGTTCCTCGGGGAGGGGGTTCACTTAGCCTCACTCACTGGGGAATCTTTGATAGATATGCTAATTTGTAAGACCTATAATTCTATACCCGATCTATCGTGGGTGTGCATTTTGGGGTGGGCATTTCGATGTGCGTGTTCGGAGTGTTCCACCTGGACGGAGTGCACCAGGGATCCTGGAAATAAATACCGAGGCAAAAACCCCTTTTTCCCTTCTAACCGTGTTCAGCTCTGATTTTAAGAACAGGGATCAAGGCATCAGTTTACCCTTAATCCCATACGTTTGCCTTCTCAAAAATTTGCATTATGTCACTAGCCACTCTGTATAACTGCAGTTTCTCCATTTCTAGCTGTAAATACCCTATGAAACCTCAACACTGGTGCTATTCAGTGCTGATAATTAAATACGTGTTTGACAATCCCATTCAGCTGCTAATACTTTAAGATTTTCCAGTCCTTTTGTAAAATGCAAAAGTAATTTAAAAGGCAGTTCACCATCTGGACTCATAATATCTCTGTTAGTCTTGCAGGTTATCAAAAATTCATTGCTCCCTCCCTCTCCTTCACAATCTTCTGGATGTTCTTCTCTCACATTCAGTTTCTTTTTATCATAAAGAGATTATAAGTTTAGAAAGCACTCAAAACCCCAAAAAAGAGCCAAAGCTCTATGGTACTGTAAGTGTTGTAAAACAAATGCGGTTTTAAGGTAGGAAGGATGGCACTGCTAATGTGACACAAAGCAGACATTTACACCAGAAGTTCAGGTTTTCCTTACTGAGTTTTTTTCAGACCTTGTAAATGTATTTGCATTACTTAGAATACAGATATATTAAAAAAAAAAAACCAAAAAAACCTGAGATGTCCTAGCAAAAACTTCTGTGGGGTTTGTTTTGACAGGGAAGCTATAAAATAGCAATTGGATATAGTCAAAGTCTGTCCAATTAAGAAATTCTTTTGACTATCAAATGAACTGTAAAACTTATGTAGATATGATAAAAAACCAAAACCGTGAGGAAAAAAAAGTCAGCTTTTTGTCCCACCATTTTATTTAGCTTTATGTGATGCATCTTTTCCTAGTTATTAGTTTACATCAATTTTTTATGTATATGTATGATGGTGTACAGGCAAAAATTAATAATTATGTAAATGCTTGGAGCTGCTCCCTGTTCCACCCAAAAATAGTATTTGTTACCTGGGAATGAATATGCACAGAATGAAGAAATTAAAACCAGGTCTAAAACTTTGTCATTACATTTCCCTGTATTCTGTACTTTTAAGCTGTAAAACCTAATTCCTAAAACTTCAGTCTTTGCACAGAATTATTATTTATATAGTGCTGCAATGTCTGAATAAATATTGTCTAATTCTTCATTTATTTGCTCAGTTCAAGTGGTCTCACACAAATGTCCAAAGGACTGTAATCATTCCCTTACCTCATTTTCTCAACAGGCAGTGTTTTCACAGTGCTCTGTTGCTATAATAGGTATTATAAGTGGAAGAAAATTGAAATGCATGCTCAAACATTTGCCAAAAAATTAGAAATTCTGGACTGCCACCAAGTAAAGGGAAAGAATTCCCAGTCAGACATCCATTAGCTACTCCCCATCTATTCAGAGAGCACCCAAGGGAGCAGGATACTCCTTGGTTTGGTGAGTCTCTTGAAATTCAGGAGTACCCAAATTAGATGCCTTTTCATGTAGGTTTGTGCCAATGCTTGGTTTCTCTGTAATGCCTGGAAGTAATTTGTTAAATGTCTCAGGCTTCCATGAGATACTGCTGGTGCCTAAAACATCACCCGTCACAAAGGAATGACCTTTCCCCAAAGAAAAAAAAAAATCACTGCTTATGTCTTTTTAAATGCTGATAAACTTACTTGGCACCAACAACCCCAGCAAGATTTATTGAGAAATACTCTCCAGTATATAAGCACCATCAGGTAGCTTTGCATTCTCTGATGAATAAACAATTGAAGTCGTAATTGTTTGTGCATTCCTGAAAATGTCAACAAAATCAAACATCTGTCATGCCAGATAAGGAAACACGGCTCGTTTAATACACTTAGCGCTCTACTCAGCCTTGAAAAGGTCACTCTGGTTTTAACAAGCGCTGTGTAATTTATTGGCTCCCAGTAAATGACCATGTAGTGACAGTAATGCTGTGGCCGTGTTTGGTTACCCTTCAAACGACATATTTGGTTTAGAGAGCACATCATATTTTGCACAATCTGTTTAATGTTGCTTTTGGATGCGCTCTCACCCTCTCAATTACGACCGACTGTGTCATGAAACCATTTTTACCAAAGCAACACTGACAGCCCCCAGACCCATCCCACCACAATAAAGCAGAGCAAGCCAGAACAATCGCCTTGAAAACCCCCCATTTAAGACAACAAAAAATACACAAAGGCAGCATTCACTCCTCTGCCATCTTCAGTGGCAATAAACAAAATCCACACACGGCTCAACTACACGTTGAAGCCATCAGCAGCACACAGGTGGTGCTCGTCTGCCAGGAAAGGCTGGACACCCTTCTGACTCTGCTTTGGCTTCCTGCATCAGGCTTCTGGATCCAGCCCTGAATCCCCTCACAAATAACTCATGGCAATTGCTTCTTGTTCTCCTTGCTGGCTGCACAAAAAGGACTGTCAGGGCAGCCCAGGGATGGGCTGCACAGACCTATTTAGCTGAAAACTGATCTCTTGGCCCCACTCTCAATGACCTCCGTTATTCTCCTGTTGGCCTGTGCTCAAAAGATTTGCTAATGTCAGTGAGAGGAAAGATATTTCAGGGTGAATGTGGACAGGGTGGCATAGGGGATCGTGCCTCCTTCAACACACTGTCTTGAAGCACAGTCAATTTTTGGCTTGATGGCTGTTGTAACCTAAGAGTGCAGAGCATTCAGTGTCATTTGGCCCTAAAAGCCCTGACAAAGTGTTAATTGTTGGTACTGATGAGTTGGTTCTGTTCCTCTTTAAGAAATCTAATCCTGAAAGATATCATTATGTGAGAGATCCAAATAAGCAATGTATTTCCCAGGCTGGCTGGCAGGTCAGAGTTAGCACAGATGCACAAGCGTGTTGATCACATCACTGGACAGCTGGTGGAAGCTGGCCCAAATCTCTTTCTTCTGTTCTTCCCCCAAGTATTTGACTCCTGAGCCAATTCTGTGAGCTGGCTCCAGGAATTTATTTATTATCCATGGAGGTAATTTGGGATGAGAAAACAATACTCTTAGAAGGTTTGTGTTTTCAGCAAAGGTGAATTTGAGGTGCTTTACATGTCTAAATTATGGATGACCTTATACAAAGGAGGAGAAAGGATATGGACTGCTCTTCCTCTCCTTTCATTTCTGGTACACAAGAGAGCCACAAGGCCAAGTGAGGATTATGCTACTGGGTTTTTTTCATCCCGACAGGATTACAGAACACTTTATGAAGTGTCAGTTTGTTTCATGCCTGCCAGTAATGGAAAATGGGGATTATACCCCTCTCTGCAAAGGTTGATCACTGCTCCCCTGAGCAAGGACAAGTGGGCCTGTGCATCCAGATCATTCCTAAAGGACTCCTTCAGGAAAATGAGATTGAATTTTGGCTGCTTGAATTAGCAGGGCTTTACACTGGATTGTTACTAGGCTCTTCCACAGCCTATTTTCAGAGTTTGAGTTGGACTGACCCTTTCTACTTGCAAATGTTAAGTAAGGACATCAAGCAGAATCCACTCCTGAGGCATAACATGGCATCAGTGTGAGGGAGTGGATCACCCATTCTCATGGATCAGCTGTCATGATTTATGTGTGTTGTGGTTCAACCCCATCCAGAAATTCGTCCCCACACAGCCTCTTGCCCACCCTGCCCGGGTGGGACCAGGGAAAGAATTGGGAGGGTAAAAGTGATAAAACCAATGGGCTAAGATAAAAACAGTTTAACGTGTAAAGCAAAAGCCAGGCACAAAGCAAAGAACCAGAAATCCATTCCCCACTTGCCAAGCAGGCAGGTGTTCAGCCATCCCAGGTCAGCAGGCCTCTGTCACATGTCATGGTGACTTTGGATAACAAACACCAGCACTGTGAATGTCCCCCCCTTCCTCTTTGTCCCCGCAGATCTACATGCAGAGCATGATGATGCAAGGTCTTGGATGTCCCTTGGGTCAGTTGGGGTCACCTGTCCTGGCTGTGCCCCCTCCCAGCTCCTCGTGCACTCCCAGCCTGGTCCCTGGTGGGGTGGTGGGAGGAGGGAGAATGTCTTTGTGCAAGCTCAGCAAGAACAAAAACATCCCTGTGTTGTCAACACTCCTTCCAGCACAGATCCAAACCACAGCCCCACACCAGCTACTGTGAACAAAACTCACCTTACCCCAGACAAAAGCAATCCGTTCTCCACCTCTTCGTCCATGCTCAGGCCACGCACTCTCCAGTGCACCCTCGTTAACCACCACCCCTCCTTCCATCCTTTGATGGGGTGCAGAGACATTGTTCCCTTAGTCTATGGACCATTTTTGTAAAATGTCCTTGAAGTGTCTAGAAATGTCCACAAAATGCTCACTGAGTTAATTTTGTCCATGGCTTTGGGGTCCATCTGAGGAACATTAGAGTCCATGTGGCACAGCCTCTGTCCTTCTGTCCCAAAGTCTGGATGACTCAAAAGCTTAAAATCTGAATTCAGTGTCTAACCAAAAATCTCAGCACTGATACTGCCAGCAACCTCCTGCTAAACAGGAATCAAACAACATTTTCCATTCCCATAATGGATTAGAGGCACCCGAAACAAACAGAATGAAATAATCTTTAATCCCACTGCAGAACACATTGCTGCAAAATGTGTGAAAGAGTGAGGCAAAGATAGACAAATCCAAGGAGCACAGGCATGTCAGTGTGAAACCAACAGGAGGGTCCACAGACAATGTGAACTCTTGGCTGTGAAACAGAAAGTGTCCCAGGAGGAGGTGTCCCAGGAAAGCATTTATATCTCATGCTGCATTTAATACTTCTCCATAATTCTGTTATTTCCTATTTCTTGTGTTCCTGTGTCTTTTCTGGCTGGCCTCAGAGACAGGACACTGCACTGAGAGAACCCTTGGTCTGAGCCAGCAAGGACCAGGCTGGAATACTGTCCTAAACAACCTTTCTTTTAAAAACCTAATCATGTTTCAGACCTGCCAAGTGTTCAGCTGATCTTGGTCATAAAGATATATTCCTCCTTGCTTTGTATTTTTAATCATCATTAAGTCCATTTTTCTACACTTGGCCTTATTGCTATTTCATTTACTTAAGCTGTAATGATTAAATCTAATTTACTACTTTGTGAAATCTTAATCCTTCTGAAAAGTAATGGGCAAAGTACACAGGTCAGTTAAGAAACTGATTCACCACATAACCTCCATTTAGTAATTCCATTTATTTCAATAAAACTAGCTGGCACATGAAAGAAAGACTCTACAGTGGCCTTTAGTCTCCAGAAAATAATAGAATTTTTAATGCAAGCACTGAAGAGATGTCTTGACCTCTTCCTGAACATATTATTTTTCGTGGATAAAAATCCAAAACAAATCCAGCTCATAAAACCTCTCTAAAGAAAGCCACCTACGTTTTGTGCTTGTTCTTATTTTACAAGTACAGCATTATCCTTTCCAAATATACAAAATGTCAGCTCGATAATACAGGGGAAAGGGCTTCCATATCCACGGTGAACATGATTTCTCTAAAAAACAGTAAATGAAAAGCCTGTTACTAATGTAGTGTTCTTACTTTAATCACATTTGTTCATTACTCCCATATTTTAGGTGATATAAAAGGAAGAACAATTATTGCCTTGTTCACTTTGATTTATTTGGCTCAGTGCCTTCTTACCTAGGTAATGTAAAATAAACTGCGCTACATGGGTCATTTATGATGTGATTTAATAAGATGGTTTTTTATTTCTAGCATGCAGGGAAACACATTATTTTGCAATACCACAAAAACCACACAAAACCACAAAAAACAAAACAAAACCAAACAAACAAAAGAATCCCCAACAAAAAGCAAACAAAAACCCCAAAAAACCAAAAAAAACAAAACCAAACAAACAAAAGAATCCCCAACAAAAAGCAAACAAAAACCCCAAAAAACCAAAAAAAACAAAAAAAAACCCAAAAAAACCAAAACCAAACAAACAAAAGAATACCCAACAAAAAGCAAACAAAAACCCCAAAAAACCAAAAAAAAAAAACAAACAAAAAAACCCCCAATTAAAAAAAAAAAAAAAAAAACAACAAAAAAAAACCCAAAAAAAAAACCCCAAAAAAACAAAAACAAAAAAAAAAAAAAAACCCAAAAAAACAAAAAAAAAAAAACAAAAAAAAACCCCAAAAAACAAAACACCTAACAACATTTCTGTTGTTCATTTTCTTTTTTGACTCACTAAACTCCAGCCTACAGGATAATTTAAAGAAGGTTGTCATGGTGGTAATGTACTAAAAAAAGGCTTCAAAACTCACATCAGGAAACGGTGCCTGGATGTCAAAATAAGGAAGGTTGTTACTACAAGCTTGACCAGCTCCTAACTTCCTTTGGGTACTTCTGTGTAAATTAAGACTTGTTCCTTTTCACTGGCTGGAACAGGTTAATGTTTTTGCTTAACAGCACATGCTTTCTACAAACAAAGTTATATTTATGTTACAGGTATCTGAGACACAGCTGGAGGTAAAAAAATGAGCTAGGAAATTGGTTTTCTACAGATATAGTGAATAACATGAGCAAGTTTATCACACTGAAATTTAAAAAAAAAAAAATTAGAGGAATTTGGGACCATTTTCTATGGCTTTTATTTTTTCTGATGATTCACTAATAGCCATTCTGTGGGAGAAACATTAACTCAAAACTCTGCAGATGGCACAAAGTTAAAGGAGCTGGTATTTGAAAATCCTATGCAGGGATATTCCATACATTTTTTTCTTAATCTCAGATTCAGTGTTTGTGTGTATTTATCATTGTATCTATGTACCTAGAATTGGATTGTTCATTAAGTTTATGCCCCCATTAATAAAATTCTTTATTTGCTGGTCTACAGCCTCCTTCAAAGTTGAAAGAACAAGTAGGAAACCTTTCATTGCTGCTTGAGAAATCCCAGCCAAGAAAAAGCTGCACCAAGTGCCTGCCTTAAGTCCTAAAATCCAGCATATATGGTCTCCTGAATTTTAGAAACTTGGCAGCACGACCACATGGAAGACACAGGTAGAGTGCTGAGGTGGTGAAAGGTTCAGTCCTCATGAGGCTTTTGCAGGGAATTTAACCAACAACACAAAACTGTGAGAATTGTGAGTCCCCCTGTGGTTTAGATGGGGATGGCAGGAGTGCACATCATTTTTTCTGTGCTTTATGTGACACCCTTGGATGTCCGGACAGGTAATGAGAACAGGAAAGATGTTGAAAAGTCCTGATGGCTTAAAGTCACCTGTGATCCCCCTGTAGCTGAAAATCCCTGTAGCTGTGCCTGTACAGTTGCATAGATTGTGCTGCAAAGATGGCCTTCTACAACAGGAAAGAAAAATTGTGCCATTATCCTGAGCAGAAATTCAAATTCCATGTTTACAATGGTGTTCTTGAATATTTTAATTTTTTTTAGGTCAAAAATATGCATGTCTCAGAAGGATACCAACATGCCTTCAGCTCTCAGGAGTCCCAGCACAGGAAGGAGCTGCTGGAGCCAGGCCAGAGGAGGCACCAGGATGCTCAGAGGGATGGAGCAGCTCTGCTGGGAGGAAAGGCTGGGAGAGCTGGGATTCTTCAGCCTGGAGAGGAGAAGCTCTGGGGTGACCTCACTGTGGCCTTGCAGGGCCTGAAGGAGCTGCAGGAAAGATGGAGAGAGACAACTGACAAGGGCTGGAGGGACAGGACACAGGGAATGGCTTCCCACTGCCAGAGGGTAGGGATGGATGGGATATTGGGAAGGAATTGTTCCCTGGGAGGGTGGGGAGGCCCTGGCACAGGGTGCCCAGAGCAGCTGTGGCTGCCCCTGGATCCCTGGCAGTGTCCAAGGCCAGGCTGGACGGGGCTTGGAGCAGCCTGGGACAGTGGAAGGTGTCCCTGCCCATGGCAGGGTGGGACTGGATGGGCTTTAAGGTTGCTCCCAACCCAAACAATTCTATGATTCTATGCTTTTTAGTATACAGGTAAAAGATTGACTAATTTCCAGTATAAAAAATTGGTTTTGGTGCAAAGCTTTCAAGACAATTTTTGTTTCTGCTGCTGCAGTGATAACATCTGATGCTGTATCTTCTGGCACTATTTAGGCATGTGAAGTAAAGCACTTACCTAATTGCATATGAGGGTAGTACATCAATACAGTCACATAATCCATAAACATTTCTCTTTCATAAGCTTTTTTCACATTACCACTGATTATTTAGGGGAAAAAAGAAACATTAGTGTTACATGGCATCCTTCAGTTTATTATTTTTAGCCTTAAATGAGGTTAAAATATGCCAAGGAACAGGAATTTAAGGTGGGGAGCAATCTGAGGCAAGACTGGAAATGGAGTGATGGAACCGCTTCAAAGACATGCACGAAGAAGTTGCAGCTCTATTTCACAAGCTGCAGCCTGGACAGATCTGGTCTAGGCATGGGTGGGAGAGAGTGTCACAGTGTGCCAAGAGCTGCATTTGCCAATCCATTTGCCATTCTGAATATATAAGGCAGCACAGTTCACCACTCAAAGAGCTGTCTGGGTAAGACAAAGCCAAAATGAAATTAATTTAGGTGTTTTTTGAACTGTGGAAGCGGAGATACTGAAGACGATCACACGGCTTGAGAGAATCCACAAAGAAAAATTGTCTTGTAGATTCAACTTGCTAAGAAAACGCTCATAAAAAAAAAATCTCTTGATACAATTCACCAAGAACCACACTGATTCCCCTGTAAGATCATGCGTCATTACTCACTGAAATTAGCAAAATGAATTCTCTTAACTCCAGGGGAGGAATCAATTGAGGAACTAGTGGATGTGATGAAGCTGCTCTTGCACAGGCAACAAAAGATGATGTTTTGTGGTTTTGTTACAGCAAACCTGACTGCAGTAGAAGACCTAAGGGACCTAAGACAAATGGTTGCAAGAAATTATTTATGGGTAGCTTTTGTGTCATCTCTCTCGTGCCTGCTACCACAGTAGGTTTGCTTTAATAAAAACATAGGAAAAAAATCTCAGTATCTGGTTTAAAGTTTATTATTGTTATTTCAGAGAATCTAATCTTATCCTGGGCTCCCTGCTGAGCTATGTTAACTCATGAAATTTTCTTTTGTGCCTTTTTAAAGACACTTCCATGCCATCTGTAGTTCACTGAAACACTTAATTTTTTGTTTTTTAAACTCGGTTTATAGACTAGTTATTAGTCTTGGGCTTCCATAAAGAAAGGGTTTGGTTATAGCAAGGAGCCTGCTTAAATCTTGTTGCAGCGCACACTGCACGGGGAGCAGAACGCAACAAAAAGAAGGTGCTCTGCTCACCCTTGAGCCTTCACTGTTACTCATCATCGTGTTGGATGAGAGAACAAGGGGATCTGCCTTGGGCACAGCAGTGGCCATGGGAGTGTGTCAGCCCTAGGACAGCTATTAGGAAAATGTGCTTTTTGAGAGTGAGGGGAGAAATGCTGGCAAAAGGCTTGAGCGTGAAGTCTGTAATTTAGATGTCACAATGTGTCAGATATATCACTGTCAAACTTGATCTGTTACCACTATGCATAAAATTTACCCACAGAATTTCTCCTCCAGGCAATCAGTAGCCTCCAGTAAGTGCTGGGAGCAGGTCCAACAATCCTTCTGGAGTGAGACACTGAAGTGGCCTGGATTCCTGCCTTCACATAGCCAGGACCTCTGGGGTTTTCAGTGCTGGTCTGTTTTTCTCTCACCCTCACGGAACGAAAGGAAATACAACTTTATCAATGCTTGATTACACCACTCATGCTGCTGCTTCAATGGAAGTCCATAAAGGTTAGTATCGTTGTAACCACTGATTTATGCAGATTTCCAGAACAAAACAAAGGTGATACCAAGCCAACTGATGTCCAAGAAATAAACCTGTTCAATCTCTGCAAAGATTCCCCCTGCCAAGCTACCGTGAGGCTGGATGCAGCTTGGATTAATTGGCCACCAGCTGCAGACCTGCTGCCTTCCTTGTGAACAGCTGCCAACCAAATCCTACTGCCCACCTTAGCACAGTGACCTGGGGACTTCTGGAGGATTCTTCCTATTCCCTTACCTCTGCAGTCTAAATCTGTGTTCATTTCCCCATGCAGAAACAATATATTCACAATTTCAGTTACAAATCCCTGACAAAATTACTTCAGTTGCCTGTATCAGAGGGAGGGTTCTGCAGGTACTGTTGACTGTCGGATTAGACTGTGCTTATAGAGGATGAACCTTCCTGTCATCATTACTGAGCACTCACAGTGATCAGAGAGTCAGTCTGTTGTTGCAGAAAGTCAGAGTTTAAAGCAGAAATAAAAAAGAGACATTAGCACTCCTGCTAGAACTAATGTTGCATTGTCACACAGGGAAATCTCACAAGCATCTCTCTGCCATTCTCACAACACCCTTCACTCAACAAGACAAATAAACTACATCAAACGTTTCATCCTGAAAGAAGTTGCAAAGCAGCTGTTCCTCTAAAATACATGTGGAAAAATTAATAGATGCACAGACTTATTTATCAATTTTACATGTTTATGGTCTTTTATTCCACTGCTTAGGAATCAGCTAACTTATTGTTGTATGATTTCCATGTTTTTACCGTTGTTAGTGCCAAAATGATCTTAGGAATATCTGCTGAAAACCTTCTTAAATGCAGACATTTGACTCTTAACAAGTCAGTATATCAAAATTTTGTATTGCTTTTTGGAACATATATAAAGCAAACTCTTTCTTCATCAGGGGCAAATCATCTTATTTGGAACAGGCTGACTATTCCAGGCAGGAATAAATTTCCCAGAGAAGCTGTGGCTGCCCCTGGATCCCTGGAAGTGTCCATGGCCAGGCTGGATGGGGCTTGGAGCAACCTGGGATAGTGGAAGTTGTCCCTGCGTGCCCATGGCAGGGGTGGGACTGGGTGAGTTTTAACCTCCCTTACAACCCAAACCATTCTATAAATTTATGATTTAACTTATAAAGACAAACACATTTCCCAGCCAGTTTGATCTCTTTTTTTAATGCCATTAAAACCAAAAGAAACCTGCATACAAAGAACAGCATATAATGCTTTATTAATTTCATACAACACAAAGCAAACAAGAGATTGAAGAAGCTCTGTGGTAGATCCCTGTGTTTGGTGGAGTGGGTATGAAAAAGACGTAGTAAATTTTTGTGAGGCATGGGGAACTTACATTGTGCTCCAGTAACACATTGATATAATTTTGTGTTGGCTCAACTGCTAAATACAACGAATTTTATGACTTGGGAATCCACTGGGGAGGTGGTGTCTTGTGACTGGACCAGCAGGCAGATTTTCCTGATTAATGTAATGGAAACATCCCAAGACAGAGGGTCTGTTTGTCTCCGGGCTACAATCAAATCTAATTCATTGAGTTTATTAGCAACAGATAAAAATCTGACCAGTGCAGCCTGAATTGCAGATAAAAGTTCCTTTCAAAATAACACTCATAAAATTGATCTGATTGCATCTTTCTGGCATTTTTAATTCAGTCAGGCAATAACCCACCAAAAGGCTGCTGGAAGCAGCTCCTGCTGATGGAATGAGGCAGGTTACATTGCTGCGGCACAGCTGGGAGAGAAAACTATTTCCCAGCCCCGTGCAGGTGCCAGGAGCTGAACCACCAAACTCCTGCAAGGATCACACTTGTGCTGCTTTCCCTGGAAAGAAGAGAAGCTTCATCGTAACCTCACTACAGACCCGTGAGAATTCAACATAAATGTACACTGAGCAGAAGGGATTTGTCCTGTCTTTGGTACACTAAGTGTTCTGCAAGTCTCATAAATAATTTTTAAAGCTACCTACTGTGATAAAATATGCAGCCAGGCTGTGACTGGAATACCGTGAGAGGCTGGTGCTGAGGGTTCTGTGTCTTACAACACCTTCTCATCCTCTCACCTGGTAAATTATCTGGTTCAGTCATTTTATTAGTGTTGGGGGAGGTTTGGCAGGTTTGGTTGTTTTTTGGTTTTGTTTGAAGGTTGTGATTTTTTTCTGTTTTGTTTTGATTTTGTGGAAAGCTACAGTATAATGTTAGTCTTGGTGAGATTATAATTTGACTTTCTTTCATTTTCCAGCAATTTATTGCAGACCAGAAAAAAAAACACTCAAAGTGTAAAAACTGTCTGTCTCAGACACAACTTTGCATCAGACATTATTGTCTTTATAAATATTGTTTTCTTCCTGAAAAAATTAAAATGGAGTGAGTACACATTATCCTGAGAAAGCTCAGAGTGCAGACATCCCCAGATCAATGAACTTGGGGAGGGAAAAAACTGAATGGAATCCTTGCTTCATACCTGATTAAAATGAGTAAAAAATAGATGGACCAAAGCACCCTATGTGCTTTTACAAGCATGGCTCACTCCTTAACCCCAACCCTGTGCCTATTTTAATTTTATGGGTAAATAGTGCCCTCTGCAGCATCCCTTTGACTCTTGCAAGGTTCTAAGCACAGTGCACTCTTTGACTGACCCTTGGTGCATCACAGGCAGGGGACATAATGCCAAAATACATAATTCCAGCAAATCTGCATCGCTCTTGTGTTGCTTTACAGTGTCTGCTGCAGGCCTAATGTTTCCCAGGCTGCATCCAGTACCAAGAAGAGGTTTTCTAAATTTGGGAGAGAGACAGCATCTGTGAAGAAGGCAAAATCTGGACACATGCAAAGAAAAAAACCCTCCTCATTAAAGCAGTTGTAACAGTATTATTTGGAAAACTCCCGTATGTGATTCTGTCTAGTATTATTAGCATTCACTTATATGATGTCTTTCAGCCAGGGGTTTAGTTTAATAAGCATTAACTATTTATTCCTGTGAGATTTGCAGAGAACATGATACATGTTATTAACACCATTTAAGGTATAATTAATTTTTTTAAATTTATTTTGATTTTATTAAGGATCTTTTAAATCTCAGTGCATGCTGCAATGTGTAACTATTTAATCCCAAATTCATTATAGAGAAGACCTTTTGGTAATGACAGCAGTTTCTAGGTCAGACATTTTCCCTTCTGAAATTCTCCCTTGTCTGCTGTACATAATTTGTCTTACACTATACAGTCTCTTATTCAAAGGGAACTTTTAATCTTTAATGGAGACTCGATAGTGCCTGATTGATAAAAGAATAAGTTTAGCCAGAAAATTAAAATGATGCTGGGATGAGAAAAATAAGAGCTAGACAAACATCTGTCAGGAATGTCTTAGCTTTAATTGGGGCAAAACATCAACTAAGTGACCTCATGAGATCATCTTTGTCTCCATTCCTGTTTTTTATTACTCCAGGAAAAACTTGTCTTGACAGGACCTCATCTCTTTTCTAAGGCATTTAACCTTGTATTTTGGGGACATTTGACCCAACTCCCAGTTTCAGAAAATACACCATGAAATACAGCTGCTAAATAAATATTATGCAATTAATCAATTAATTATGTGTAACTATTCCCTATTCTGTCAAATACAGCAAAAAAGACACACATGGTTGATGGGTAGGTGCTCCAGGAGTTTTTTTGGCATATCACCACCAAGAACAACTACATGGCTGAGGGACTTTTAATAGGGATGGGGTTTAACTTGTCTAAAAGATTGACAGTATTCACAGAATCATGGACTCTTGGAATGGTTTGGGGAGGAAGGGACCTTAAAGCCCATCCAGTCCCACCCCTGCCATGGGGAGGGACACCTTCCACTATCCCAGGCTGCTCCACGCCCCATCCAGCCTGGCCTTGGACCCTTTCAGGGATCCAAGGGCAGCCACAGCTTCTCTGGGTACCCTGTGCCAGGGCCCCCCCCACCCTCCCAGGGAACAATTCCTTCCCAATATCCCATCCATCCCTGCCCTCTGGCAGTGGGAAGCCATTCCCCTTGGCCTGGCACTCCATCCCGTGTCAATAATTTCTCTCCATCTTCCTTGTCACTCCCTCAGACACTGGAAGGCCACTATGAAGTCGCCTCCTGTCCAGCCTGAGCAATCCCGATTCTCCACATGTTTTGCAATCACGACTTAGTTACTACCATTTCTTCTCACTGCAGCTCAAGAAGATGTCACTATGGTTTAGAGCAACGTGACCTTGTTCATATCCTTTCAAGACATCACTGAACATCATCTGACGTTTCATTGCAGGGTCTGACCTCAGCTGAGGTAAGTAATTGCTAAATCATTAGACAGTAACAGAACACTACATCTGACCTGCTTCACAGTTCTGGCCCGATATATTAACATTCCATTTATAATCTACAGTACCCAGTCTCAAGGAATTAGAGATTGAGTCTTTTTCCTAACTTTCGTTTAGAAGTCCAAGTCCCTATAAATTGCTAGACCTACACAAGTCCCTCCTTTTCCCTTCCTGCCAAGCAAAGATGCAGTTATTTTAACTTGCAGGATTCCACCAGTTTTTTCTGTTTGGTTTGATAATTCATTCACTTGCAAACAGTTCACAAAGTGAGAAATAAAAGTTGTGAGATGAAAAAATGACTGTGAGTTATTCACTTGCCTCTAGATGACCAGAAGTGTCTGTCAGCAGTCAACACTTGGAAAACATTACTGCAGTAAAATATTCCAAAGTTGTTTACCTTTCAGGGTGTTTAGTCCTGTAGTTCAAGACAAGATAATTTCACCTTGGATTTTTAGCTGTGAATATGCATTTGTGGAGAAAAAAAAAATAAGAAGCTATTCCTTCTGTCATGTCCTAAAAATTGAATTACATAGGTGGTGCAGTATCTGTGCTGTAATGCCAGGTAAAGGGCAGGAGGAAGAGGGACAAGATGAGTAATGAATGAATCATTGCTTTTGAGATTGTTCCTTCTCTATTCTTCCTTTCTCAAATTAGGCTGGAGCCTACAAGTAGATAAAGAAATCACACAGAGTCAAATAAATACTTTTGCCATATTCGACGCGCAATACACTTGCCCTTCTGAGAATTTTGAATGGATTTAAAAAATTATTCATTTTCTCTGAGATGTTTTAGGAACACTTTTATCTATTCAGACAAATTACTTGTGTTTTTCCCGCCATATCCACACTGCCACATTCATCACATATCAAACAGCATCACAGCTGATCTGTGGCATCAAGAAGGTGGATTTTGAAGGTGGTGCTTCAAAATTCAGGAGTGCTACCCTGCCAAAGGTGCAGGGTGTGGGCTGCTGGGATGTCCCTGGGTCATGTAAGGCTCTTTTTACATTGTTGTAGGTGCAGGAAGCTTGGCAAAGCCTAAGAACTCACAGGATGCAGAGTTACCAGAAATCAAATTTATCCTTGATATTTGCTTTTGGCATCTTAGAGACATATGAGGAAATTTTCTCTTAACCTTTAGTTTTAATCAGTCTAGGTTGTTCTTAAGAAAAGGAGCAAGAAGGAAAAATAATAAAAGAAATGGTAAGATTGTAGCATTTTTTTTCTCCCCTGAAGAGTAAATGTTTTATGGAGTTAAGTTCACTGAACCCTGCCACTTCATACAAATCTCATTTCTGGAAATACCTTTGCAAGCCTGCATGACCATCACTCCCAGCAAGTTCCTTGCTGCCTGCAATTTATGGCAGCTAAAAAAAATTAATTGGGAAAACTTACTGATTTCATACGTTTTTTTTCCTAATTAGCCAAGAAACTCTTTAAATTTTCTGACCTTTCTGTTATCCTGCTTGCACAAGTAGGTTACTGGTACGCCTGTACAGTCTTGCTTAGACCTATTGAAGAGGATTTAATTTTTTTTTTTTTAATTTTTTTTATTTTTTTAGAAAGGGACAGTGAGCAGAGAATTAGTTCTTAGGAGAAGGTCTTACTAAATATGTTTCAGTGGCATCGCTCAATAACAACTCTTCCTCCTTGTACACACCTTGTGTGAGCAATTCCATCGATTTTTCAGGACACAGGGGAAACTAGATGAATTCTGGAGTTTTCTCAGTCTGTTGTAATGACATGATCATTGTATTAATGCCTTTAATAAGGTCTTATTTAGGTGATTTTCACAAATATTTCACATTTCGAGGGTTTAATAAAAATGTTCACTTTAACTGTTCAGCGTAACTCCATCAGGATTTTATGGAGATGGTATATGGTTTCATCTTTCAATCTCTTCCTGTGGACACATGGGTAATAAATGTATATGTATTAGAATTTGTCTTTAATAAGAGCCATATATTTTACCAAGGCAAGCTTCTAAGAGCAGACAAGTTCATTTACACATTTCAACGGGACTCATAAAAAACCCTGTTCATCTGACTTAATTATGCCAGTGCGGAGACCTGAATTTACCATTCCTTCATAAATACTACTTAAAATTTAATTTCAGGTGTTCTGCATGGCGTACACTTAAAGACTAAGGTTCGCAGAACTTACAGCTTCGTATCAATCCAGCCTTCCAACGACCTGCACTAAAATCATTGGAGTCCTTATAAAGAGATTGAAACACACCTTTTATTTTTTAAAACATCATGAGAACAATAATGAGTAAGTGAGTGTGAAAAGCTCAGAGTCTTTTGCAGAGTCCTGTGGTTATGTCTGCAATATTGACGATAATTCTGGCGACCGGCAGGTGCAAGTTCTGCTAAGCTTTATACCAAACTTGCCTATGAATGAGTTGCTGCTACTCTTCCAAGCAGTACATGATTTCCCTCCTTTCTCCTTACAGTAAAATGGATGTGGTCCAAGTTAGAAAGGTAGGGATTCAAGTGGAGAGAACTCTTCCTCGAAAAACTGAGGAAAATGTATTTTCCACTCATTTAAGACCTATTTTGCTTTGGCAGCTGAGTAACAACTTCTGCTCTCAAGTTACAGATGTCAGAGAAAAACAGTGTCCCTTCTTCTGATCTTCCACTTGGAGGAGAGGTTTTTTATCAGACAGTGGTAGATTATCCCAAATATGCCCTGAATTTCCCATGTTGATTAATTTTTTTCTTCCTATTATTTTTGTGTGGTTACAGACAAGTTTTTATCTTCAGCTCTTGAAAGACATCCATTTTTTTCATTCAGCAGTTGCCATTTTTATTTGGCTGAGCTAGATAGAAACTGCAATCCTTAGGTAAAAAAGAAATTAAAAATTAAAGGCCTTTGGAGGAGGAAACAAGAGAGGATACACTATCATTTATTAATTATCATTTTTAAGGTTTGGGGGCTTGCTTCTTTGTTCTTTTTGGAGAAATAAACATGCTGATTTAAGAAGCCAACTTTGATTATAAGATCCTTCTCAAATCAGAGCCCACAAGTCATTGACTGGATTTACCAATACCTAAATTAAGCTCTTTTAAATATATAAAAATAATGCAGAATACAGAAGGAAGCAAAGGGCAACCCCTTGTAGCAGTCGTATATTCAAAAGTACTCCATTTAATTAAGTAAAGAGATATTGAAGTACTTGTCTTGCTGTGGCAGAGACAGTAAACTTGCTTTAAAATGCATTATTACTGTGAGAACATATCACAGAAGAAGCTTTTCATTGACAGTAATTTAATCTTCCTTGAAACTAGTGCTAAACTTCAAAGAAGCTAGTCTTCTTTAAAATATTTCCTTAAATTAACTCACTTCTCCGAATTTAGAATATAGGTAAAAATCATATTTTAAAAGAGGACTGTAGTCATGAAGCTGATATTTTGCAAAGGAGACCAGCAAAGAAAAAAACACACGCAGAGAGCTGAGGTCCCAAGAAGATAAAAAATAATACGTTTTCAAAGACGTTATTTCTGCTTTCTCATCACTTACCTGTTTTATTTTTGTTTTAATCTACCAGCAACTGGAGAATAAACCAGACACAAATTCCCACAGAGACAGCAGAAAATATAAGAGAAATCTTTATAATACTTTCAACAGCCTGTTTAGGTGTTAACACTGTCCATATCATTAGCACATTTTGGCATGGCTCCCTTTCCTCTCAGTCAACACATCAAAGGACAGTAAGCATCATTAGGACTCCGGAGAGGCAGATGAGCAGCAGCCAGACATCTGTCCCGTCTCCAAAGAGCAAATCATGTTCCTAATTTCTCTAACAATCCCTGTGAACTGGTACAGCTCTTGGCGCAATGTGCAGAAATCATAAACAAATGCTCCTACCACACTGTATAAAAGTACAGTTTGGAAAGTGCTGTAGATGAGTTTTTATAACCCATAATTTTTTATAGGATTCAAATGCACCGCACAGCGTCTTTTGTGTTAGACCCCCCTAACCTGTGATTTACAGGGATAATCAACTTAAGACACATGAAAGAACTCTTATCAGCAGAGCCGCAAAAATGAGGATGCAAATGCCTCTCCTGTCACTGAATGCCATCCAGACTTCCTGTACCCTCCTCTGCATAAAAAGCAAGTGTACATTTGTCCCTGAAGCACTTGGCAGAAATGGAGTTTGGCATTCTCCAGGCTTTCTTCTTTTTGTTTGAGGAATGTCTGGCCTTTCACTCATATACTCCCCTCTCCCCACCACCCTGATGCTCTTCCAGAAGCTCTTCCTCCATCATGGCTGTTGCAGCGTTTCCTGGGGGAGGCCAACATGGCCCTGGGGCTGTGGAGCCCTTGTCCAACGGTGTGGTGTGAGGGGAAAGGGAAAAGGCCCCAGCAAGAAGCAACACCCAGAGGCTGTGTCAAGGAAACAGCTATTTATTTTCTTTTTCTTGACTAAAAGAAAAGCCTGCTAATGTCGCCAATGGAGCCCAGGGGCCCTCCACTTTTGGGGTTGTCGAGATGCCGTGGCTGAGGGGTCCCTGCCCAGACTGGGATCAGGGGCGCTGCAGCCACTGTCACCTCCCTGAGTTCCTTCTAGGGCTGCTCTGGCTCTGCAGGGATGGTCGCAGATGTGCTGGGACTCCCCTCGGAGGCTTCCTCCGATGTGCTGGCTTCGCGCTCCATGTTGGAATCTGGTGGCCCACCTGGGGTGGGAGCGTTGCCAGGGGAGGCCGAGGGGCCAGCGCTGGCCCCGGGGCTCTGGGCCTCCTCCTGGGCAGCACGGCAGCCCCGCAGCCTGCGCACCTCCTGGCTGCACTGCGTCTCGATGATGCTGAGGACGCCGTGGACCAGCAGAGAGGTGTAGTGCCGCAGGTGAGGCTGCAGCCGCTGCACCAGCACCTCCCTGTCCGGGCCAAAGATGCACAGGGCCAGCAGGATGCTGCTCTCTGCAGTCTTCACCTGCCACCACCGCTCCCTGTACATCTTCTGCAGCCACTGCTGCAGCCAGGACCGCACGGGGTTCAGGAGGTTCCATCTCCTTCGGAAAAGCTCTGCCCAGAGCTCGGGCAGGATGCCACCCACGGCCTCTGGCCCTGTAGCGCCCTGCTTAGCTGGGGACAGTGTCCCCTGCGAGGCAGAGGCAGGGGATGCCACAGGGCCATGGATGCTGTATCCATTGCTGCTGCCAGCAGCATTTCCTGCGTGGCTGGAGGCCTGGCTGGGGTGTCTGATGACACACTGCAAGCAGTCCTCTTCCTGCTCTGAAAAGCTGATGGTGGAAATCAATCTTCTGCAGAGAGGGCAGGTGCGGTTCTCCCGCAGCCAGCGCAGGATGCAGCCCAGGCAGAACTGGTGGCCGCAGGGTAGGGCATGGGCGATGTCCCTTGGCACCTCGCAGCAGATGGGGCAGCTCCACTCCCTCCTCCCCGTGGCCATGCCACCTTCTTGCTTCTTGGTTCAGCTCTGCCACCCAAATCTGTAAAGGCAAGCGTCATAATCCATTTCCCAGTGGTGTCAAAATGCAACACCAGTTCATGTCACCCTCCGCCACCCAATGATGTCACAATGGAACAATCCCTTGGCATAGTTGCCTGAAGAAGCCTGGCGACTAAAATTCCATGCAGAGTTGCTTAAACACTTTCAGGAATTCTACCTAGAGTTTTCGTGCTGTCTGCTAGTGTTTTTAAGGCTACCTAAAAGCGTTAAAAAAAAGTTCCCAAAACAACCAAATCGCTCACACACTAAAGTAACCATCAAGCAATGTACCTTTCTAGCATTGCTCTGAACATTTGGGAAAAATCCCTCTGAGGAACAGGACTGCTGATTTTATTTTGCATCATTTTACCTGAGTCACATCCAGCCATTTTCACTATATTTCTGTCCAAAACTGCAGCTACTGGAGATCAGACAGCAAGTAAAGTTCAGTGTTTGTTTCAACACCCACCCACACAAAAACCCCACCTGGTGTAACATGTCTTGGTGTCTTGACATATTTGAAGAAATATGGTGACTCACATTCCTGAACAGTTTAATTTCTTACATCAGTTGTGAACTGCAACTCATTAGGAATTAAGATCTGACTAACAAACATAATTTCTACCAATTAGCAAAATTGCATAAAAAATGAAGAGCTATGAAAATGCAGCTGCAGTTAAAGTTCAGATTTGAATAATATTTGTTGAAGAGTTCATACCTTTCAGAAGTTTCAGGTCATCCAACTCCAGCAGTTCCTAAGATAATACAAAAATATATATAAATACACATATAACCTAACAAAAAATACTGTCACAGTAGTATTTATCAGAATATTAGTGCAGTTTTTGCTGGAGATTACAGGCCATCATGGATAAAATTAATGAGATGAAAAGATTTAACCCAGAAGACGGAAAATTAAAAGAAATTAGCATTATGCGTTTAATGAAAGTAATACAAAATATCACAACTGAATCCAAAATATCTGTTCAGACTATGAACTGCATTTGCCAAACAAATGGGCACTACTTACCGCTCAGAATTTTACATTTTACATTAAAGTCATTAGTTTAAGAAACAGATTGTACCACTAGAAAGAAAATCTGACATAAGAACAGCAAAACAATTACACTGCAACAGATTTTACTTTACCTTGTGCTTTTAAATGTACAGTAAGGGTCTCTCTAATTTCTGTACTGCTTGGTTAAGAAATCTCTCACAGGCCAGCTGTAGTTGGAAAACCTGGAATGCTCATCACAAGAGTAAAGACAGTTCTGTGGAACTAATAAAAAACCCTCTCCACACACTTAAGGTCATTTATATTTCTCATTAAATCATTAAATCAGTATTAGAATATATGTTAGCATATCTACGCTAGGTGTCTGTTCAATATGTTATAAAGGATTTGTCTCATGCTGCAGGTTCTAGAGTCTGCTTTAATAATAATTTCTAATGAAACACATTACAACCACCTCCCTCTGAGCTCTGTTCAATTGTCAGCACATTTCAAATAACGAAAATGTAACATATTTAAAGCAGCAACAATAAATACCAGGAGCAGCAGATACAAACATCAGGATAGGGACCTGTTTTCCATCATCCTGATTCAGGTAACAGCAACTCCCACACCACACAGGTCTTCATTAAATGGCCAGAGGATATTTGATGGTGAAGAGTAATAAAGAGAAAGCATCATGGAATTGTACCATGCAGAAGCTCCTGGCTCAAACACCTCTGTCCTTCTGTGCTGGCTGACTCCACCTATCTGTGGCAATTGCTGCCCTCTGCAGCAGTTGATTTCCAAGGAGAAGTCTTTAATCAAACCCCTAAATAAAGTTTACTGACTTTCAAAGCTTCTCCAAAATTTTGAAAACCAGGCTTTGGGTTTTTGTTCACACATAAAACACAAAAGTGTTACCTCATTTATTAAGATAAAGAATGTGAAAGTCTACACCATCATTTCATTTCTTATTTCACCCCTATTACTTCTGTGAGTAAAGCCACATTTAGGCAGCATTTCATGTAAAGGCAGCATTTCATTTGCTAAAGATAAAGGTATAACATTAAAACAAATGGGGATGTTAGTGCTGTGGGGGGACAAAAAAGGTCACACTTGAATAGTCTTTAATACTTCAAAAATGAAACTTAAAAATTGCCTCTCAATCATGACTTTTTTAATTTCAGGGCAAAATTGAGCCTTTTATGACCAATATATTGCTCTTCTAATGAACTTCTGTTACTGCATTGCACCACCAGCTACTAATCTGACATTTCAAAATTCGTCAGATTTCCACTAATAGCTTCACTCACAAAAGCAGTAGAAAGTCTCAAACATTGCCAGCAGCAAGTTAGCATTTTTCTCCAACACTTCTGTCTGGATTCTTTTGGGGGAATAAAAATTTGCCTCTAAGACTGAAATGGCTCTCAGTGAGACAAAATTTATTTTAGTTGCAGGACCATAAACAAACAGGTGCCCATGATTCTCCTGTTTTATTTATCACTTGGAGTGAGATAATCTAGCTCACTGGTACTGAATGCTTGAAAATTAGACCAGTGAAGTTCCCGCATTTCTTGGGATGTCTGGAGCCCCTTACACTGATATTAATAAAATTGGGAGTGTGTTCAGACAGTTGCTAAGAAATGGACAGATAACACACCAGAGAGCTCCTTGATCTGAGCAGAGACAGAACCAAACCAAAATCCAAAGGATATGTTGGAAGCACAGCCAGAAGAATTCAATAACAGGCAAACTCCTGGTTTATTCCAAAAGAACTCCAATTTTAAAGAAACCATTTCGAGGCCAGCTAAGATGAGCATCGCAATATTATTAGCACAGAAAATGCAAGAAAAAAAAGTTCAGGAACTTCCCATCTAGGTCTAAATTACACTTTTTCCTTTTTGGTGCTATCCATTAAACAGTATGCCCAACACTGTAATTGTAGGCTTGGAAAAAAACCCTAAGATATATTTTAGAAATTACTATTTTTACCTATGAGCCTTTAGTCCTGCTTATGCTTCCTTAAACATAGCTTCATTTTATTTAACTAGGTACCCAAAAGATCTTTGCCTTAGGGTGAAAAATGTCTTCACACTGTTCAAAAGATGTGATGTAAGTTCATATAGAATTTGCAGAGATTTCCAAACAAGTATTCTGGGAAACATGTTCAGGAGGTCATGGATTTGTGACTTGGTAGGAAGCATTTTTCCCAAAGCAGGTCTGCAGAATAAATAATTTCTTAATAAAATCTTTAATCCAGATGGAAAAAATCATAATCCAGGTGTTTCTTTGCCATACATATGGTTATTCCAAAACACAAACATATTTTCATATTGTATGAAAACAAAGATCAAGGTAAATTGAAAATATTCAAAAGACAGGTGGTAGAATATTCAAAAGGCAGTGGTAGCACAGACACCGAGTTTCTCATTTATCTTTGGTGAAACAAAGACTTACAAGGACATAAAAAAGGGACTATCCTGAAGGAGCTGCAGGAAAGATGGAGAGAGATAATTTACAATGGATGGAGGGACAAGACAAGGGGAATGGCTCCCCACCGCCAGAGGGCAGGGATGGATGGGATATTGGGAAGGAATTGTTCCTTGTGAGGGTGGGGAGGCCCTGGCACAGGTTGCCTAGGGAAGCTGTGGCTGCCCCTGGATCCCTGGCAGTGTCCAAGGCCAGGCTGGACGGGGCTTGGAGCAGCCTGGGACAGTGGAAGGTGTCCCTGCCATGGCAGGGGTGGGACTGGATGGGCTTTAGCGTCCCTCCCAACCCAAACCATTCCATGATTCTATGAGTCTATAGTAGGGAAAAAAAAAAAAAAAGTGATTTATGCCTTGCATTCCTCCATATCATGACTTTAATCATTAAAAATGATCACGGACGTGAATGATTTAAATTTCTTCCTCTGATATCAGAAAGACCTGTGAAGTCAACCAAGCATGCATTAAAGTCCACTGAAGAGCTGCCATTAGCAGCAACAAGCTTTGAATTAAGCCTTGTAGTAACTCATCAGACAACGGCTGGGAGAGGTTCTTTGAACCTTCAGGCACATTTGTGAAAGCAGGTTTTCAGCCTGCTGGGACTTTCCTCCCCAGAAGAAATGCCTTTCAACATGACTGAATGTTAACCATGCAGACTAATCTCCCACCACTCTGGCGTCACCAGAAAGATGTGACATTTCCTGGAGCAGAGCAAAGGAATGGGTAGATCTGAATCAGAAACATTCCCATTTTTTGTGTGAGATAGCACCCTTGCACATATTTCAGTAACACATTTAGAGACAAAGACACCACCACACCTGGTACACCCTTCATGGCTTTTCACATGGGTGTTACCTTCAGAATTCATCTGAAGTTACCTGAAATATTAGGACAGGGGAGAGATAACCCAGCAAACACAAAGCCTGTGTGGTCAAAGATCAGCTTTGGCCGTGCCCAAAACTCTGTCTTACCACAAAGGGTACCTTTATAGGATGCATATCCACACAGGTGATATGCATAACCCCTGACCACCATTAGCTCCTTTACTGCTTGTGCACAGCTGGATCATGAAAAAAAAAGTTACACAGTGAGAAAAGAAAGGAAAAATAGGTCACTTCTGTAGAGTAGATTGTGAGAAAGTCAGGCAAAATCTGACAAAGACACTAGAGATATCTCACTACACAGATCTAACACCACGTGTGTCTTTATTGAGGCCATTCACACAAGGATTTAATCAGTTTTTATTTAACACATGGGCTGAATCTGGTGAAATGCAGGGCCTAGAGAGACTCTTAAATCTCCACTTTTTCAATTCCCGTGAAAAGACATGAAATCCATAGAGTAAGACCCAAAAGTAATTCTTTTTTCCCCCTGTCTGTTAAAAAGCCTGAAATGTTCAGCCATAAAAAGCTGAAATGTACTTTAAGATAGGAAACATGTAGAGGATTGATACCTGTATTTTGAACCTTCATGTCTCAAATGGGGTTTACAGGACTTTCCAAATAATTATCTTACCAGCCTTGTAAGTCAGAAACCAACATTTTAATTAAGTTATTTTGATTTAAAAAAATAATCCTGACAATCACATATTCATCACAAGATTTCACTCTTCTCTATAGTCTGTAAATGTGTCCAATTATTTAATTTGATTAACTGATGTAGCATAACAACTTCAATCCTCCAAATCCTCCAAATGCTCCAAAGGTCAAGATTGAGGCAGATGTTTGAAAATATGATCCTCTGCAACAATTTTCAGCCCATCTGGCAGCAGTTTTTCCAGGAATATTTTCAATCTTTTAATTATTTATTTTTTTAATTATAAAAACTAAAATGAATTAGATAACTGAAAACTATTTTTTTAAAAAAGAGCTGTGTAAGTTACTAAAAACTAATCTTAAAAAGCTTCCCTTTGATCAAGAAAGGACAATTTGCTGGAACAATTATATTTGCTTTGTTTTCACACTCGTATTTCACAAGAAATGGCACACTGGAGACCTGTCCCATGAAGACTGACATATACAATTAGCAGTTATGAAGTACTACATACAAACATCAAAGCCTAGAGTGATAAGGCACTTACCTGAGTAGTAAATAATAAAAGTAAGAAGTGGGCCTTGCAGAGTAATTTCCCCTTTGAAATGTATTAATTATTCTTCTAAACAAGAAGGCCGCTGCAGACCCATCAATATGCTCTCAAAAGAGCATTTTTAATCTCCCGTGGGGTTCGATGTGTCGGTTTTGGTGCAGTGGGAATGCAGAAAGTGATTTTCCTCTGCCTGGACCTGTGCCTGCCAGCACAGCAATCCAGAGAGAAGCAGAGTTCTGGGAATAGGACAATACTTACCATGAATCTGGATGTGATGGGGTATTGGCGTTTTAAAAAGGGGTTCCCCGTTTTTTGGGTTTTTTTCCTTCCTTTTTCTCTTAAAGGATTTTTCCCCATACGTGTTGCTAGGAAACAAATTGCTGAGTACTTAAGACTTGAGACAAAAGCCCTGGCCAGAGGGACAGGTCCATGTGGCTGCCCTTTTTTACCTGGGATTTTATCGTGAAAAGCGAGAGGCCACGAGATTGAACTGAATAAAAGACGGCAGATAGGACCCCTATCTCTCTTGCTCTTCTGGCATTGGAGTGGAGAGGGGCTGCTCTCGTGTGTGCGGGGAATTCATCGCTTTTGCGCTCTTGCTGTCGGAAAAAAAAGCCCAGGATTCCAAGGCCGCCTTTCCCTGCCCCGACGGGAGCCGGGCGGCCCCTCCGCCATTCCTCTGCTGCTGCTTCGCTGCCCTGCACCATGCCCCCTGCCTGCCGAGACCTCCCGGGGCTCCTGCTGCAGCCCCAGAGCTTGATACATCTCGCCTACCACCCGGGATTGCTCATTCCTGCTNGGGCCTGACAGCCGAGAGAGGCTGGCACTGGGTTCTGGTTCTGTTTGGGGTTATTGCCATAGCTATTGTTGGTTGTTTTGCCTTGTTTTATATATATATATATATTAGTAAAGAGCTGTTATTCCTATTCCTTATATCTTTGCCTGAAAGCCCTTAATTTCGAAATTATAATAATTCAGAGGGAAGGGGGTTGCATTCTCCATTCCAAAGGAGGCTCTTGCCTTCCTTAACAGACAACTGTCTATTCAAACCAAGACACAGGGAGTTATCTTTCCATGGGTTTTTACTTAACTTACGACTTTTTCCCACACTTTTTTTGTTTAAAAGATCCTCATGATCTAACAGGTCCAGAGCAGACTTCAAAGTCTTCTTCTGGGACACTCCATTGCATCTGCAGTTGCCCCAGTGGAAGCAAAGCAGCTTAGTTTGACTAAAGAGGCACATTAATTATTATTAATTAAATATCATTAATCTTTATATCTCACTCTCTCTAGAGGGAGATACAAAGAAACTGAGGTGGTTTCCTTTCCAGTTCCCAAATTACTATGGAACTACAGTGCTTTCCACAAGTTCTCCTTTTATTATGCCACACAAAATATCTCTTGAAATAATTTAACTCCCCTGGTAGTCGTCATTTGTTTTTGTTATATATTTCCAGCAAGTGATGTTCTTTCATGCTGGAGAAATCATGAGAAAGGGGGACCTGGATATTTCACAGTTTCTGGGCTGGATTTTCTGAACACAGTCTGTGGGTTTATGTTTGTGAATTTTCCTTGCCTGCCAAATTTGTTTAAAAGACCACTGTGCTTGCTTGCTAAAAGGCCAGGTTCTCACAGTAGAAAAGATCACGTTGAACAGGTTAAATTCTTACATACAATCAAAAGAAGGAACACCTGATTCTGTATGGCTGCAATCACGTAAGTACCTTAAACTTGTACTCTTGAGTTTCAGGACCTGAGTTTTGAGTGAATCTGTCCCTAAAATTTGTACTGTCCCCCTTTGAACAACTTGTGCTGAACTCTTCCAAATTGCCCCATAAAGAAAGAAGATGTTTTACAGTGCTTTGTTTGGTGCTAAGGCATCTCCAGAAACAGTAATCATTTCCAATGGAAACACTTGAAAAACCAGAGCAATTTGCTTTGCTGTTTGGGTATTGGACCCAGACCAAATTTCCAACCCATCCTGACGTAGGGCCAGAAAATCTGCACCACTTCCTTGGTTGTCCTGGCATCCTTTGCACTCTAGGCCATGCCAGAAAAAATATATGTATATATAAAAGGGAATACCCTTCACCTTAGAAGTGGATCATACAGTGCATGTTCCTCTTGATATAAAGAACATAGCAGGGGAAAAAAAAACCACACCCAATCTTGGGTAGTTACCCAAGCAATTTCTTTCAAACTTGGCAGTAAACTATTAGACTGAATCTGCACAACTAACACAGATTAGGTCCTAATGAGAGTGAAGTAAGCAGAGGCAGAGAAGTCATGCTTTCAATATATGCAGTGTAAGGAGGAGAAATGATCTGACTGGTTAAATATATACAGAAATATAAGTAAAATACAAGTAAAACACAGGCTCTTAATTATTTTTAAAACAATTTGTTTTTTACAGTGTGGCAGCACATTTTCTGGATAGAGCCTAAATGATCTTAGGAATTATTATCAACAATGAAATTTATTTCACAGCTATCAGAAATACTGCAGTCTGTGCTGCTGGACCCAGTTCACTGCATTGGTTTCTCTCATCATTACCAAAAAAGCTAAACTTGGAATAATCATTGGAATCAGTGTGTACTGATTTTTTCATCAGGGCACATCAATGTGTTAACAGATGGACATAGTGAAAAATCTGGAGAAATTAGAACATAACAATGTAACTGACTTAGATGATGTGGGAAATTGATGTTGCAACAGTTGGAGGCAACAGAATGTTATTGAAATTATTTAAACCACAGCACTAGATCTGTTGAATTTGGAGCAATCTTAGAGAGCCTAAAAGAAACCCCAGCAGAAGAATAAAGAATCTATTCAGCTATGGATTTGATTCTCAGTCTCACAAGAGCTTCTGATGCTTACTGTAGCACAAACTGCAGTGAAATTCAAAATCAGAGTACTCAGGTTGTCAGTTGTTGTGGATTTTGCTGTGGATATTGATGTCCAGTGAGTGACTGTAGACTATTAACTTGGGTTTTCCCATGTTAATCATCCCAGTCACCACTCCCAGGAGACATAGACATTATTTTTTTTCTCTCATTCCAAGCACACCTGTAAAAAGGGATGTAATAAAACCCCTGAAACTGTCAGAATGTCTAATATGTTTCATAGGAAAAACAAGAATGAAAGAATCACTTGTGTTCATGTGGTCCTTGCTGTCTCTCATAACAGACTACAATGGGATGGATTGTGTGCTCTGTATTTCACAGAGTATCTTCAGTGAATGAAAACTAGCATCCTGCATACCACCAAACATCTGCAAACAAGCCCAGGAAAACAAAGAAGGCTCTCAGGGTCCTGGGTGATAACTTTGATGTGTTTTGGATTTTTGAAAGAAGTGTTTGTCCACAGAAGGATGAAGGCTGCACAGACATAATGCAGCTGCCAATTTCCAGGGAGGTTTGATGCATTGCAGTTGTAGGCTGGAGAGCAGAACAAGATGGTGCCACAGAGATCAAGATTAAAGGTCTTAGAGCTGTTTAGTTTGGCTGGGATTCATTGCCAACACAAATGAATACTTCTGTTTATTTTAACAGTTTTAGCTATGCTCTGTTTATGGCTCTAATATTTCACTATTTCCTCCCTTCTCTTCAGTTCTCCTTACCATCCTCTTCTTTTACCTTCTTTCTCTTTAACAGCTCACCGGGCACTTTTTCCAGTTACTCTCATTTCCCAAGCACTACCTTTGCCATTTTCTGTCACAGCAGAATCTCTAAGTCAATAAAGTGATCTCATGAATGAGGTCAAATTACAGCAGTCAGTGTAAAAACTGTTCAAGTCAGGGGTTAGTGAATGAAACCCTTTCTCAGCTCATAAATAAAATATCGTGACAGTTTTTTGGTTGCCTTTCCCGNTTTAGTGTGATATACTTTAAATGTCACCTGGGGGAGAATTCAGTACAGGTAGCAATATCCCCCTGCTGTTTCCTCACTGTGGGACAGAAAGTTCAGCACTGGAGTAAATTTCCACACTATTATGTGTTGGCAACCTCATCAAAATCAATGCCATCCCATCCATAATTGTAAAAAGTGAATTTAATTACCAAGGAGTCAAACACACTTAAAGCACAGACTAATGCTCAAATCTTCAAATTTTATACCTGAGAGATGAATAGTTAGAGATTGACAGTTTCTATGGCAGCAGCTAATTTTGGTGACTAATTGCACAAACTTAACAGCTGAACAGAAAATCACCAAGGACGCAATGAAAGTCAATAATTGACAAAACTCACAGATTGAAATGTGTTCCCACAAACTTTTAATTGCATTTCTGAGCACAACGGTATTTTAAAGGCATTTTAGCTGTGGATATTTTTGTAAGAAAACACTAGTAACACATTTGCATATCCAGTACTACTTTTGTGTATTCAAGTGAACTTGGGAAAACAGTTGCCTTTTTTTTCTCCAAATGTCTGAATATCAGGAACTTACTTCACCTGGGTGCAAATAACTTCTTGCACAAGCTTATATAACCTGTGCATATGTGATGTCTTTAGGAACAGTATATAGTAGGCTTGTTGTGTAGAAGCTGAAAAAAGAAAATAAATTAGAGTTAGCTCAATTTTTATAGATTTTTATGGATACAGAAAGATTTTAAAAATACTTGAACAGCAGGAAAAGAAATTATTTCATTTTTAATTATTTTGTTTTTTCCCTGCCTGTAACGGCATAGTTCCCTGCATGAATTATTGGATTTATCTGTCATTGGGAAATCATTCTTAATTTTCATGAGGATACAATGACAGTGGTTCTTACAATAAAATACTGATTTTATATACATAGAACTAACAATATAATGGGGAGATATATATCTAAAGAACAGATAGACACATGGTTTAGGCATTTTGATCACCATAGTCATTAAATGGTGGCAACAGCAGACAAGACCTGCGTCTTTTCTTGCTGGAAATGTGTTGCTGTTCTCAACTCTTTACATTTCTGTCTTCACATTCTCATGCCAGAACTTTTCAGATCTGGATCACATAATTTAATAAAGTCCATATGTCCTTAGGAAACGTATTGCAAAGGGGAATTGTTAGTAATATTAGCACAATTCATGTGCAAATAAGCTGGTAGCACTATATATGAGTGGTACAGATTAATATGGTGTGTTTTAACATATCTTTGATCACCTCTCCCTCCTGTTAATGCTCACCAAACACCAGGGATTTATCATTACGGACACAGGGTTTTATTATGCAGCTGGTTTGGATTTCACTAATATCAAGTTACTTTTGATAATTATGATGGGTTTTTTACCCCGAGTTCATCAGTGTATGGTACCTTGTCCTACTTGTCTGAGAAGGCCAGGCTCTCTCCAGTGATTTGTTTGGAAGCCTAATCTCAGTCCTAATTGCCACCTGAATTTTACCAGATTTCTGCTTCTCCTTTAGTACAAAACTCAGCTCAGAGAAGTCAGTTATGCTGAGACAGATGTATCCCACCTGCCTTTGCTGACCCCTCCAGAATTGTTCTTTTCTAGTGAAATTAAAGATGTTTACCTGTAATATGCCTCAAAGCCAAGATTTCAAGAACAGCAGGTCATGCCTCAGAGCACTGTTCTTAGTGCTTTATTAACCCAATTTCTACAAATCTGTGGCTGACTTAGAAACTTCAGAGAGCCTGCTCTCCTCCTGGTGTGCAGCTCTGGCAGGGAATCAAATTTCCCTAAACTGCTTCTGAATTATTATCATGAACTTTTGCACTCAGCGACTGCAATCACTGTAACACAGAGTCATCATCTGCTGCAGTTAATTATTCAAACTGAATTTGCACATCTGTACTGGCTTTATATAGCTTGGCTTCAGGCAGGTTGGTTGAGAACTGCTGGAGATGGAAAATAGATTTGCTCCAAAGAGGTTGTTTTAAATTGGAATTGAAGAGTCTCTTGCTCTATTTTCCTCCATGTATAATGCATGACCTGTCAGCCCATACTGCATGGCTTTTAGTGTCGTTTTCTTCTGCATTCATACAACTCAGAATGAAGCCTAGGAGGGATAAGGCCAAAGTTTTTTGAGCAAAGGAGTCTGATTAGAAAATTATTTTCACAAAGGTGATTATTAAATTAGCTCAGTCTGGATGACCTTTGTACAATGCTAGAAATATTTTATTTTCTCAATAAACTTATGAACCATAAACAGAACAGTTTTCATTATTTGAAGGAATACTAGTGGTGAAATTTTCTTTACCTTGAAGATAAGATAATGTTTTCATCAGGTCCTCTGTGGACTTCACCACTATTCACCCATTTTAAATAGGTGTGACTTGGATTTTTTGGTGGTAAGAAACCTTTGCAAAATAGATAGAAGACATAGAAATGGGGAGGAGGATGACACAAAGGAAATTGCTAACTGGACCAGAGCACAAAATAACCCAAGAAAAAACAAGATGAGGTCACTACCCAGGATGTAATGATTTGGGTTAAATCTAAGACCTCCATGAAGTCAAAACCTGTCACAATTCACAAATAGTTCCAGGAATCACCTTTAAAACAAAATCCTGAGACCAAGTCTATTCTGAGTAGCAAAAATACATGACTGAATGGGTTTCTGAAACACCCAATACGTGCATGTAGTTCACATGAATTCAAAGACAAGATGTATTTTATTTAGATTATTTTGTCAGAGAGCTCAATGTATACAGATTTTTAATCTTTTATTCCTTTTGATTTATTATAACTTTTTTTTTTTTAATAAAGGAAACGTTGTTTTCCCATTGTATAAATTTTGAACAGCTTGCATCCTGCTGACTGAGAGGTCTTTATATCATTAATTGTTCCCTCCAAATAAAGCATATTAGCTGTAAGGGCATGTTTTCATTTCATTGTTTAACACTGGACTGGACTTTTGAGAATGATTTTTGTAATATGTGGTTGGTGAGCAGCTGTTTTTGGGGGCATGCTATTCTTGTACACAGTTTTCAACTGCCTGTCACCTAAAACAACAGCTTTACCCAGCTGATTAATTGAACCATCACTGCTGCTAAGTGCTACTACAGTTTTATAAGTTCTGAATTTCTGTTGTTATGTTTGAAGTGGTTTTGCTTCTGTGTGCTAAAATTTTTAAGAGGGTTTGATCTGTGATTTGACACACTTGACATTCCCCAAGTAAGTGGATGATTTTTGGGACTTGAGCTGTGCAGAGCTTACAGCTTTCACAACATTTGATGTTTTCCAAGCATTGCACTACAGGCTGAAGTGTTGACATGTTTTCAGGAGCAAGCCAAGAGAAATTGATGAGAAATTACGTTTGCGGGATGGAGGGAAAAGCAGTAAAAATGTACTCCTGCGGTATTGCTCCTACTTTGTTTGAAATTGCTGGCAGACAAGTGCAAACACTTCTCGAATTGTGTTAAATACCAGTTTTGTCTGCACTTAAAATTCTGTAAAGGAAAAACATCAGTGCAGTGTTCTTCATGTCACTCACACCTCCCTCTGGTTCCCCTGCCACAAAACAGGGGCGGAGGTAGTTTTTGTGAGTTTTGTTTTGATAGCTTCTATAGGACTTCATGGTTACTTTTATTTCAGAACTATTAGTGGTGTTTGATGCTTTTGAAGCTGGAAAAAGTCGAAGTTTCCCTGTCCACTGAGCTGCAGTAATTTCTTCCAGGTCAGGGAAGGTCCTGGAAGAGGTTTTTTTCTCTTTGCCAAGGACAACTGGAAATCCACAGAACCATGTCATGTGTAATGCCCAGACAGGAACAAACTCAGACTCCCCTCAACTACAAGTTTCAAGATAAGAAAGGGGAGAACAGCAGCACATGGGCCCAGGGTTGTTTACTGACAGGGTTGGCTGGCAGGGTAAAGTCAGTGAATTATCGCTTTTTTCAGTCCTTATCTCTCTGCCTGCACTCTGTCAAACTTCTGCTGAACTGAACGAAAGTCACGCCAGTGAATGACCCCTTTTATGTCTGCAAATTTTGATGTCCAGTAGAGAGTGAGCAGGCTTTGGTACGCACTGTGATGTCTTCCCCCAAATCTGAGCCCAGTGTGTAACAACTGTGCTGTATTTTCAAGCACTCACAAAAATGTCTAATGTCACCTTTTTGTTATTATTCTTATTCTGCTATTCAGCTTCAGACAAATGAAATTCTAAAACTTTTGTGCCAAGGGAAAATGTTCAGGTTTTCCCCTTTTTTTTCTCTGTTATGCCCCTCATTTTTCCCAGTGAATATATGAGATTGAGGGCCCACCTTCATTGAGGTAACTGAAGGATCAGGTCTTATCTTGCAGAAAATCTGGAGGTTACAAAATGATTGCAATAATTCGCTCACCTATTCAACAATTAATTATCAATATCATAAGGAAGAGGGGAATTCAGCTGGTCAGATATGATGTCTCTAGTACTTCTATGTTGAGGCATATTGCAGTGTCTGAATCCACATGTCCACATTTTCTGCTCAAAGCAGTGACAGAATTTAGTGTCCATGTGCATTTTCAATACAGATTAAGTCAATTAATGCAAATTAATCAGATATTAATTCTGGATTTTGACAGAATTACTGCAATTTGTGCAAATGTTGTTGTGATAAGTGCCTAAGTTACCCACCCTGAGCAGACCACAGGATCAGCACTTCGTAAGGTAGCAAAGTGACATAAAATAAGCACAGAAAATTGTCTCATGTCATCTCAGGACTCAGTTAATGTGCTGTCATTAGCAGCACCACAAACAATTAGACTGCTTAAAACTCGAATCCCTCACTTTAATTAGCTTAATGATTGGATGGGGGTGTACAATGTTAAATTCATTTAGGTGCTGTTTAGAGCACAGGGGAAAATAAGCTTTTATAAATATAAAGAAATCTATGAACTGACTAAAACCACAACATTTTCAGAAAGCATTTATGGAAAAGCTTTTCCAATGGAGTTTGATCCCAAACAGGTCGGAATTGATGAGTGTGTCAACAACACCCTGTAGAGCAGCTCTTCACCTATGCCTTAAAAAAACCTTTTTTTTTTTGCAGAAAGTTTCAGGGCAGTGTGAGAGATGAGAGATTTCAACTCTGTCAGGCACAAGGAAAAGTGAGAGCAGTGAAGTGTTGGGGAGCTAAACCTCATCTTTGCCCATCAAAGGCTGCCAGCTCGTCGTGGCCGCAGTCCTGCCTTGTAAAGCAGGGAGTGCAATGAGGAAGGGCATGAGGGTGCAGTGGAAAAGATGCTGAACCAGAACAGCACATTATAAGGGAAGAAATAATTGAAATGGGCACCAAATCCTGATATATGGAGGTGTCAGTGCAGGCAGAATGAAAGACACTGTAAGGTTATTACCTGAACGCAGGGACAGTGAAAAGCTGCTGTCAATCAGTTCAAATAAATGGTTTCCTCCTAGCAAGCAGCTGCATTATAAATATGCCAGAGGTTATAAAGCTGTTGAAAAAAGCAAAACCAAAATGAAGGCAGTTGTGCGCTTTTCACAACAAACACCTGAATTATACGAAACAAGGGAAAGAAAAATGACACAAACAAATTGTCTGAGCAAAGATTAAGGGCTTTAAATTTATTTACTGTAGAAACAGAGCACATCTACGTGAGATACATGATCACAGGCTATAAATATTTCCAAGTTAATAATGAAAAATTGAATTATTTACCGGCTGTGTTAACAGACAAACCTTGCAGCTTGCAATGAGGAAAAAAAACCCTAATGTTAAAGATTTATTATAAGCTTCAGAACCTTCTGAAAACTTAGCCATTCCTATCCACAGTGCTGTCCCTTTACTAAAATTACATTTATTGCAGACCTGTAGGCCAGGAAATGTAGTGTTGCTTTTTATAGCAACAGCCCACAGACTTTGTTTTGCACTTGGGAGGCCACAGGACTGAGGCACATCAGGTTTCCTTTGTTCCATTTCATCCTGACCTGCCCAGGGCTTTGTTTTAACTTGTTTTAGCTCTAACAGTGATTTTTCTAGTGGCCAGTTGGCTGTGGCAAATCTGTCTTACTTTTGCCTATCTTTGTACAGCGCAACCACAGTCTCTGGGCAAGGTGGCAAGGTGTCAGTAAGAGGTAGTTATTTTGTGGAGAATGAGGTATTTATTACTCTAGTGCAAAGTCGGAATTTATGGAGTGGTGCAGAGCAGTGCAGACATGGAAGGAGAGCAGTGGAGACAGAGGGGAAGTCACAGGGTGGGTACGAGTCATGGCAGAGGCTGAATATTAGAAAATGTAAAAAAATTGCTCCCCCAAGGTGAATCAAAATAACCAGAATGGCAAGGAGGAAAAATAAAGTTCATCCTATTGAAGCAGTACTGAATCATCATATTGAAAGCAGTTACTTTTGTGTAACTGAGTTTTTTACATAATATTCTTGATTTTATTTTCCCTTATTTTTCTGTAATAATTTAACCTAGGCTCATGAAAATATTTTAGAATTACCATTAAGACAATAAAGATTTTATTGTTATTATTCATAATAATAATTATTGTCTTTATGTCTGTGGTGTGTTCTCTTTTTGTTCATAACAAGCTTTGTGAACATTGATAGCAGGGTAAAATAGACATTCACTTATTTTAATTCCTTTAATATCAGGATATGCAATAAAGCAGTTATTTTATGAGAGGAGGGAGTTCTTAAATTACTCACAAATAATCACAGAATATTCTGAGCTGAAAGGGACCAACTAGGATCAACAAAGTCCAAGCCCCAAGAGTCCCACCACCATTTCAACTGATTATCAGTGATTATGGCAGCAAATGAGCCAAGGATCTGTTCAATATCTCACCCTGCACTTAGAACAGCGTTATAAAATGCACAACGAAGCTTACTCAGGAAAACAGACTCTCAGGTGGGACACGTGAACTGGGATAAATCAGCTTTCCCTGGAGCTGGGACAGGATGCACCAGCTGTGAGCTCGGCCTCATAGGATGAATGTGATATTGGGGCACAACTACTACTTCTATATCCTGTGTCAAATTTCTGAGTCCTGGAATTTCCCCAGACCTTCAGCATATTTCTGTATCAAACCCACACTTGTTTAGAAATCCTGCAGATCCCAGGAGAGAGCAGGAAGTTTGGGCAGCCAGGCAGTGAGCAGCACAGGCCTAACCGCAAGTTGGCTGTAGAGGTGCTGATTTGATCTGTGCCCCCTTTCTGCTGTGCTACCTGCTTCTAATTCAATTTCCTCAGCCCCAGCCTTCTCATTCTTACAGTACAGAGAACCATTTGTTTCAGCAGGAGAAAGCAGGCACTTTTAAACCTAGAGCTGATGGCCTTGAAGCAGATTCTACAGCGCCTTTTGGGGAGCACAGAGCAGCAAAACAACCCAGGACTTCAAGTCCATGAAAACAAGGATGCTTTCTGACTCTCTGTGATCCAAGCACCAGCTCCTGCTTCCTCATCCGCAGATGATCATCTGCAACTGGGAGAACAGAACCTGAACTGGATTTATACCCTGCCAGTGCTGTGGTTTTTAACAACAGATTACCACTCCTCGTCAGAGACTACTGCTCTTATTGTTTTGGTTTGGTGCACATGTCTGGGATGTCTGGCCTCCAAAATCCCTGCCAGATGAAATGCATCCTTCATCTGCCTCATAGAGAGAAGAAATTCAGTGTGCTTAGTAAGGGTTGGACCTGCTGATCAACAACCTGGGGCAGTGCAGCCAGTTTCTTTCATGATGAATAAAAGCTATCAGGATTTCGCAGATGCCAGCCTCAGCCCTACAAACCATCTCCAACACCCTTAGGTGGAGCAATGCCTGCTGTGTGGATGTGGAGGCACTTCAAAAGGGAACTACTCAGTGCTGTCATGAGAGAAATTCAGCAAGGTGCACTTAGAAATAAAGCATTATATGTTTGAAGGTCCGCCAGGATCAGGCAGAGATCTTTGCTGGTTTTAGCTCTGTTTATAACATAAGCAGGAGTTCTGGGGATCTCCCTCACTGGGGATATTCAAGCACCATCTGGACACAGTGCTGTGCCATGTGCTCTGGGATGACCTTGCTTGGACCAGGAGGTTGTACCAGATGACCCAGGGTGGTGCCTTCCAACCTGACCCATTCTGGGATTCTGTGATCTCAGTTTTAGGTTAGCACAAAAATCTCACCCACATCTCAGATTAAATATTTAAACTGTCATGGATGGTGTTGGATATTGGTCTGATGATTTGATCTGACCAGTCAGCCTGGACTGCAAATGCCCTCAGTGCCACGGCCAAACAGCACTCCCTGTTTTTACTAATGAGATTATGGATCTGTTCTGTTGTTGTAGCTGACAACATCCATTTCTGTTTTAGCACCAAACGATGCTGCGTACAACAAAGCACCCTTGCTCAACTGCCCATGCCAGAACTACTCATAGCATCTTTATTTCATTTCCACGAGCTGGTTTTATCTGAAAACCAATGATAAAGACACAGAACCAAACATCCAGCAATGGGGCAGCAATGTGCTGTTTTCTACAGTGCTGTGAAAACAGAGTAGGGAACGCTGGGATGTTTACTTAAAATCTGATTTTATTTCAGTGCTTCCCTGTGAACAACCTAAGCCTCTCAGAAAAATCCTGCTCCTGAAACAGCCAGGTGGGCCACCGTGACACATCACATCCATTCTCCTTTTGCCTTGCTGGTGCTTCACGGGGTGTCATGTCCTTCCCAATAAGCCACTGGTTCCAGTGAGGTGCTGTCAGTTTAACACAAGGACACAGAAAAAGTTGCTGCAAATCTGGAAGTCCCAGAAAACAATTTTTATCTGTTCTTATCCTCCCCTTTATTGGTCCTTTGGACCAAAACCAGTTGTCTACTGGTGCTGTACTGGCTTTTCTGGTTTCACAGTGAGTAAAGCCCAGCGTCCTGCTGCATAACGCTGTGTCACACACAGCCAGCTTCATCTTTGCCAGTCTGAATCCCTTCTGATCTCTCTGCTTTTCCTCAGATCCTCCTGATGTGCAGTTCACACAGTGGGAAATGAGTGGGTAGAAAAAAGCAGTCAAAGGAAAACTAGACCTGGGTGAGGAGCTCTGGTGAATTGGGAAGGACTCTGCCTCACACTGCTTGATTTTTTCTCCTGTGGAGAAAAGTGTTTCATCTTTAACAGATGATGGCTACATTCCTATAAGATTTGACAGCCAAGGGAGAAACTAGACACTGACTTTCCAGAAACTTTTATCTACATGTGAGGTTAATTTTCCTATCCCAGTGAAAAGCTGGAGCTGCAAGAGGAAAGAAAATGACCATTGAGTCACAGTATCAGGATTGCAACAGCTTCAGACTCCAAGTGTTGATTTCCCATGGGAACTGGAAGAACTTTAGATGAGCTACAAAATACAGAGGTCAGAAATGAAGTGAATTTAGGAAACACACATTGAATGAGATGTAGAGCTAAAACAAGACCTTACAGTGGTTATTGGCATCCAAATCCAAATGCAAAACTCAGAAGTTCCTTTTGCCAATAACTACCAGGCCTGACAGGTGCCTGCAAGAACAGAGTGCTTTCACTCTGAATAGCAGTATTTCCTACAGCCAAAGTTAGACTTCCCCATGTGCTCTGGCACTTTCTCATTTCAGGAGCTGAGAACTTAATCTCCAAGGCTAACAATAAATGTTGGAAGGCCATCCAAACCTAGGTATGCAGATCCAAGCCCCAGCCTGACAGAGATGCTCATGTCATGCCTAACTCATGGTCTCTTGCTTGCTCACTTCCCACCTTGAGGGCTCCTGCATTCCTGAACATGCAATGGCCAAACTTCACAAGGAAGGTTAGCCTTGCACAAGCCTTCCTGGAGCTTGGTGATTAAGGCTACGTCTGGAGGATAGGGCTTTCATTGACTGTAGAAAAGAAAACCCCAAGCCAACATCCCCCAATTCCAAATACTCTGAGCAAGAGCAGTTGTATGAGAGCACTCCAGCCCCACTGACCTATAGTTACCCAGTGTACTTAGACACCTAGTGCCTAATAGTGCTCTGTTCTGTATTCTGATGAGGGAATGAAATAAAAGGTTTATAGGAGTTCAGCTACATTCCGAAGTTTGGAAATTTCTGCCAGCTGTCCCTAGGCAGTTCCCATCTGAATACATAGCATGGATCTACACTGCCTATTCAGTGGCTAGAAACAATCATTCTGATCACCCTTCAAGACTGCCGAAGTTTCCCCATTCATTCCATCTTTATGCCTAGGTCTTTCATGGAATGGCTCAGTTGGATTTTTTTAGGCAGTGTAGAACCTACATGAAGGTGTTCAGCATGCCCATCTCACCAAAATGCTGATGTTCCTTTTAAATCTGGTCTGAGGACTTTCAGTGCTCAGGGTAACACAACCTAAAAAGATTAAAATCCTTGTCCTTCTGCCTCTGGGCATTGTCCTCGCTAAGTAGCATGATTTTTTTCTGTCAGCTCTGTTCTTTATTTCAGCAAGCTCTTTCTCTCTCTTGTAAACCGTCTGGCCTTATCTTTGGCTGGAGGTTAAGAAAATTTTTCTGTCTGATGTTGATCAGCCAGCAGGGAATGCTTACAGCATCAGCTAGCCAGTCTCTACTTTACCTCCCAAGAAAGAAAACAAGAAATTCTCCAAGCCAGCTTCCCACAGCCTGGAGGGCCTGGGATTTACAGCCTGTTTGAACTCTCCCAGATGGTAACACACCAGGCTGCTGCAACATCATGCTCAGTGGCTTGTCCAAAGGCACTTCCTCAGACTGATTTATTTGTTCTCTCAACTTCAACAAGGTTTTGTGTTTATGTCTCTCTTTTCTCTCTCATTTTCCAGACTTTTCCAACTGGACACTTTATGCCATGTGCCATTCTTGTCCACCTAGCAAAACACATTAAATCTGGAGTGGGGGGACATTGGAGTCAGATATATTTGGTATTTTGGGAAGAAAAAGGGGCAGGAATGTGCAGAAAGCTTGCCTGATGAGCACCCTGTGTGCTGGTGCGTGTGTCAATAGTAAACTGACTGTCTACAGATAAAGGAATATACATCTATGCCTGGAAATGTGACTTTGCAGTCCTTGCTTCTGTGCGTTTTATTTAATTGTGATATATGCAGCAGTCATAATAGCTTTGGCACAACATCATTTGTGTCTTAATTAAATGAAACATGCTGTTCAGAAACAGGGCAGCCATGGAGTTTGGGAAACACTTGAGATACACCTTCTGCTCACAGGCTCAGCCTGGCACTACAAACAAAGGAGGCAGTGTGTGTTTGTGTATCTGTGCATGCATATTTACGTAAAAATAAATTATCATACAGCCCTTTCCTGGACAGTTCCTGATAATTCCGTCATTTTTAACGCACTAGCAAAGAAAATGAGAAAGTGACTATCAAAGGGTGAAAGGACTAATGGCAGTGCTTTCAACTCAGCAAGGCATCAGGAAGGCCCATCATCTGCACACTTCAATTTTGCTTTGACAAACACCACCTCCACTCTTGGGAGTATCTTGAAGACACAGTGAGGTTGATACCAGCCTTACCACAAGGAACCAGGACAATAGCTTGGAAGAACAGAAGCAAAGCCAGAATATACCTATGAAGGAAGAAAATGAACTGAAAGGAAGCAAAAAGTTAAAATGCTCTCAAAGAATGATTTTCAACAACAACAAAACCAAAACAAAACAAAACCAAAAAAAAAAAAAAAATGCACAGACCCCCACATTACCTTGTTGTAGTGCAGAATTTGACTCAGAATGGAAGACTCCATGCATTACTGTTGCTGAATTCAAATATATTCTCTCTTATCTGATACTGGAGTCCTACACACAATGGCATAACGGGAGACAGAAAAACAGAACAGAAGTTTTCCAGAAGCACAGTTTACAGTTATTAAGACTTGTTAAGACTGTTTCTAAAGACTGTTTCTTTCCGTTCATATCCATTTTGTGCTTTTGCCAGAAATTGGGGGGTGTGTGTGTGTGCAAAATGAGAGCTCATTTACCTATTGCCAACCTAGAAGAGCCCTTCTCCTTTTCTCTTTCACTTCTTCTGGTACTATATGACCAATTTCCATGCCTGTCTATGAAGCTCCACCTCTAGGTACCAAAAGCTGTAAAATTAAAGGACCCTTTCAAATCTAATTGCGACTTTTAAACACCTCAAAACCCTTTTCAATCCATCTGAGAATTAAATCTCACTCATTCCCACGCAAAACAGCCAAAAAAGAAGTATTATATTTTCAGGGCAGAGATTAGGAGAGAGACATAAAGTTGGTTTCTTTTATCAAGTATTAAACTGGACTGGTAACAAAACCCAAAGCTTAAGAATCACCATCTGGATGACTCAGCTACCGAAGAATTCACAGTACCAAAAATCTGCTCCTTGCCTCAAGATTCCTATCATTATTTGCTTTTCTATACTTTTTCAAGAAAGTTCTTACACAACTTCTGGGTATTAATTGAGGTATTGTATATTTTAAAACAATTTTTTAGCACTGTTACACATTTTGTTTGGGTTTTTTTTTCCTTGCCATATGATCTGCCTAAAACTATTTCTTCTTTATTGCTAAACATAAACTCTGAACAAAAATTATTTTCCCTGCCAAAACACTCTTTTCAAGTCAATTGCACTTTTGCATGAGAAAAACTATAGGGATTGTCCCCATGAACTTTGAATGTCTTTCCATTTCCGTTCATACCACCTATAAATCTGGCTGCTACCCTCCTTGAATAAAAACTGCTTTCTTAAATTAAGCTACTGCAGTACACAGGCTGTAGACCATTTTAGTTTCTGTATTTCTGTGCAAATCCCCACCCTGTAAATATTACTTCTCTTTTCTCTTCTCCAGTGAGGTGACAAGGCCTTTGTTCAGCATTTCAGCTGTGTGTCTAATGGGAAATATTGGGATTTCCCAGTTGGACCAAACCCAAGACAATCCAATCTGGTACTGTGTCTCCAAAAGTGACTGTTTTCATGCAAATAGGAACAATCTGCTGATCACACAAGAATTCCTCCTGACCCCTAAGAAACCCTGGCTCCAACACTGGCAAAATATGTAACACGACTTCCACTAAATTCATCTCAAGGGAACAAAAACTTTGGTAAATATTCTGAAGTAATTTTGTGGACCTGTGATGTTCTTGTCACAGCTTCCTGTGTGAAACAATGTTGTTAATTTCTTTATTATCACATTAAATGTCCCCATCGTTCTTGTGGTATAGGAGAGCAGAAGTTCCTGATCTCCCATCTTCAATCCATGTGTTAATGTCTACATTCTATTATTATCATCTATTATTATTATTATTATTTTATATTCTGTTATTATCTATATCTGTATCTGCTTCTGTAACAGTATCACTGTGTTTACCTATGCCACTGACTAATTTTGTGTTGTTTGAAGAGAATGTATTGCAACTGCATTTACCTAAAGCAAACAAATGCAGACCCAAAATAATTAATCAAGGTCCAAGATCTTTCATTACAAGTTTTCCATGTTTGGACTAAAACTTCTAATTAAGTGGTCACTATATTGGGCTAATAGCCTAGCTGGATCTGCAGAAAAAAATTACCAGAAAATGTGTGAAAAACAATCAAACACAAAAAAATCCCCTGACATATGATGCCAATTTAATTTAATTTTTAAAGATTAATTTAACATATTGGTGGATTTCGTCTTTTTTTTTCCTTTTTTTAGGCCAGTGTTTGGAACTGAATTACTTCAGTAAATATTTTGGTTTCTTTAGTTCACTGCCCTAGTAGGTGCCTGGGAAACGGTTTTTATAAACATAATCACACTTCGTGCAGCTTTTTTTTTTCTTAGTATATGGGGAGGTTGAGTCTTTGGGGTGATTTGATTCTGAAGTAACAACTTATTAAATTCTAAAACATTACGCAGCCACTCTGTTCAATGCACACTGGTTCTTTCCAAGGACCACCTAAAACAGTCTACAGTATTTTCAGAAGCTCAACAGACTTTACAGTTGTGCTAGACATTCTGAATAGAAAGCGCAATGCAAACAGAATACCTCAGCTCATGCTGTATTTATTTAGTACTGGGCATACAAAGTTTGGAAAGGTAGAGCTTGGGGTTTTTTGGTCATAATATCTCAACCACTGGGATGTCATTTGCATCTTTAACTTAATGAAAAGGGGAAAAAAGCCAAAAATAAACATTTTTGGCTTAGGAACAGGGTGAGCAGTGTGTGGCTGAATAGCATCAGTGTCACAGGTTTTACTTTCATTACAATGTCTTGACAGCAGAAACACTTCATTACAAATTGATAGAGAAACTAGCAAAGGACAGGACAAAAGGGTCTGCCAGAGTGTTGGAGCACCTGGGTACAGATTTCATCTCACTGCAGGATCTTGCCATTTTAATCAGTTTTTTGGGCTTGGGGTTTTTTTTGTGGAATCTCAACGTGCAAAAAGCTTTTGATTCTTACAGAAAACTCTTACTTCAAATTTTTTCTTTATGTGTGTGTTTGTGTTTCCTAAGGATATCCATGAAGCCTCCCTCCTAATGACCCCACAGGAATTTCAGTAAGGCTTTTTATTTCCATGACAGAAAACAAATATCAACAAGGTGAATGAAGGCAAAGCCCTACCAAGTCAGAGCAACATTTGAAGGCACAGAGAACTACACCTTCAGTAGACTAGAAGATTTATCACAGATTCATGATAAGAATATGGAGAAAGCTTATTGCTTGGTTTGCATAAGGAGGCACAAAAGTGGGTGTCTGTGATCGTCCCCTCCCTCCCCTACCCTCTCCTCCCCTCCCCATCTTTAATATTTTTTACCAGTTGTGATGTGGAAGAGAGCCTGCACACCAACACTGGTGAAATTCAGATTTAGCCTACCTATGGTTTATGATAGAATACTATTAGTATTTCAGGGTTTTACTCAATGCCTTGTAATGCAGGTTGCTCAAAGACTCAGATAATTTGGAGGAGAAAAAATGCTATGTATAATTGAAATTCAGCTCAGCATCAACTGGATGTGATAAAAAGATCACAGAAGCCTGCATCAAAATGTTCCAGCAGCCACAGAGGGGGAGAAATACACCCACTTTTGAGGAAATGTTTCTGAAATTAAAAGACGTTTTAATAGCAGTGATGTTTTTTTTTTGTTTTGTTTTGGTTTTTTTTTGTATTTCTTTTCTTCTAAAGTAAGTGTGTTTCAAAATATTTTACATATTCATACAGCTGTACTGAGGTAAAGAAAATGCAGACCAGCCCAGGGACAGCTGTGGCACTGACAGAAACACAAGAAAGGTGGCAATCATGTAACCCACCACCCCTTCTGAATTCTTCTGCCGTCGTTTCTGACAGAGCTGTGTCTCACTGTGGGAACAGAAGGATTTACCTCACTGCAGGGAATATTCTGCTCCTCATGTAGACCTCCCTGTTTAAATATCTAATTTTCAATTTTCACTCCCAGAAAATTGCAGCATATTAAAATTGTGTGAGAAGTTGAGTTTTGGTGTGGGTTGTTATTGGGTTTGGGGGTGGTTTTTTGTTCTTTTTTATAGGGATTTCTTTAAAATAGAGCTGGGGAAAGGTTTTAAGACACAGGTATTGGTGGGAAGTTATGACTATGTCTATAAATCTCATTAAAATACCAGTGAATTTAATGGGCATGTCCTCTTTGACAGCGTAAAACCAAAGATGACTTTTGAGATAAAATTATGGCTGTTCTGTGCTTCCAGACAAACCATTTCCTCCTATAGGACCAGGACACTAAGAAAATGCAAAAACTAGAAATTTTAAGAAGTTGAGGGAAAAAAACCGAAAACAGTATCACTTTTGCAGTTATGTCATTTCATGACTATGAATTCAGATTCAATATTCTGAGCTGCTACAACTATTTTTTCTTATTCCCTGTACAACTGCTAGAGCCACAAAAGCAGCATCAGGTTATCCAGCTCCTCCTCCTGGAAGATCGTTTTTCTCCTAAGCATTCCAGTATTGATTACTGCAAGTGATTCCAAGAAAATGGAATCTCAGCACCTGTAACCTCACTCTTTTGTGAGAAAGGGAGAGTGAGAAAGCAGAAACTACCATCCCACATGGAGCAAGGATGCTGCCAGGGGAGGTTCCTTCTGTGCTGGGGGAGATTCTTCCTGGCTGAAAACTCCGTCAGCCCTTAGCACCAGTTCTGCAAACAGCTGTGACACCTCAAAGCGTTTTAACCCTCTTCAACTAAATTCCCTGCTTCAGGGAATCGTGCTTATCAGCAGTCTGGCTGTGTCGGGTCACAAAGACACTTCAAGAAATTTCAGTGTTTGAATCAACACTGGCTTTCTGAAACTCTTTATGTTCTGGATTTAAAGCAGGTGGTGACGCTGTGGTTCATTTTCTTCCTTAGGGCACAGTGGCATCTAGTGGTCCTACACGAAGTGGGATGAAGAAAATAAAAAGTATATAATAAAAGTACTTTTTCCCTTTTCTTTTTTTCTTTTCTTTTTTCCTTTTTTTTTCTTTCTAAGAATTTATTTTTACAAGCAATTCTTGCAATTGCATGTGTTTGTGAATATATTTATCATGTGCTCAAATTTCTTCACTAGAGATCTGGGCAAGTGCTTCAGGAAAGGATCTGGGGCACTTACACTGTTCAGTGACTCAATTTCAACTCCATTAAAAGCACGTATTTTAAAGTTGGCTAGAATGGGACTATCCCAGTTACACAGAAAACTGAGTTTTGGGTTTATCCAATTCCAGCAATTGCAGTGATTGGACGCTTTATGTAGCCACATATTTGAGAAATTTGGCACTTAAATTATGTATATTTGTTACTATATATTCAACTTGATAAAATTTCACACACCAAAAATCTTCCCATTTTCTTTCCAGGGATTTTTGCCAGCATTTGTCATGATGGAGAGGTATAAAGAGCATTTCTGCTGTTGGAGCTGAAAAAAAAAAGAGAGTGGACGAAGCCAGTGTTGTGAGATTATTACTGAAGAGAGATTTCTAAATATATCTATCCTTCTGAGAAGGAAACATACTCCAAAGCTAATCAGGATCCTGTTTCCTTTCGTTACGGTGAAGGTCTAGGCAGTGTTCATGGACATCTTTCTGCTTCTGACAGCTTGCTTTGCTAGTACTGGGCAGAAAAAATAAAAACAGCTGAGATAATGAGATTGGCACGGCACACCTGGTGGCTTTAAAATGAATGTCACTGGGAAACACCAGGGATCTGCCTTCTTGAAATGAGGATGCAATTCATATTATTATTAATATGAGCTAAGAGAGCACAGCCATGGGAGAAAACATATCCATCTGTAAAGGGAGGAGTTCTACTCTTTACCATTAAAAAATAAAAACAAACCAATGAGGAAATAACAAGAAACAAATAACATTGTTTTTGTGGCTGTGGAAGTGGTGCCACAGGTTTCATCAGTTTCACCCATTATTTTCACTTGCTGTATTTGTGATTCCATATGCTAGGCTACCAGTGCAGGGGTGAAAGAAAAGAACTTACTGCTGTAGGAAATACAATAGAAACAAGGCATCCCTGGTTTAGAGCCTGTTTTTCAGAGCTCTGTGATGACTTTAGCCATATTAATGCCATATTAAGGTATTTTAAAATATCCACTAAAACCAGCTATGAGATTTAGAACAAGGCCCTGACAGAGAGTGTAATGTTATAGAATATAATGCACTTCCTGGGTCAAAATAGAAGCTGGAAAATTAACTATCTTAGAGTGATGAGGAAGAAATCACTGTACTTTGAACATTCTTTCTCAAAAGTACATATATCTTGAATGCAAGAAAGGTGATTGTTGGCAAACACCAACACAAGAAATATTGCTGAAGCTGTGCATTTTTCATGAGTTACAGAGCCACAAAATGCTGTCCTTACTTCTTGCCAGCAATATAAGTTGTCCAGCTGTGGGATGAGTAGGTACATGGTGCATTGGGCAAAGAACTGGATGAAAGGCAGCTAAGCTTCAATTACAATACTCCCCTGCTAAGAACTCCTGGAAAAAAAACAAACACAAAAAAGGCAAGTGAAAGGATGGTATGTAGGTTGGAATACTTTTAGTTTAAAAACAAACAAAAAAGTTTTAAAGTAGATTCGATTTAAAGAAAAATTAAATCAATAAAACCCACTTCATCAAAGAAATTTTGGAGAAGGATGCTAAATAAGATTATTATAGGTTACACATAGTAGTTTATTGTGACAGCCAATAATTGAGCAAGAAACTTGTAGTTTTTTGAAAACAAAATACATATTATACACTATTCCTACCAGGGTACACATATGAGTGAAAACTCAAGAAATCAACCATCCACTGACAAAACTTCTATGAAAATGGTTTTCAGCGCCAAACAAGACAGCTGAATGCCATTCTGCAAACTTCGTTCCTGAGACACCTGCACAAGACTTGACATTGCAAAGCCATGCCCAACCCCATGCAGAGAGACCAAGGACCAAGCAGACAAGAGGTGCCAGAATTTGGCAATTTTTATGAATAGTTAAAAATACAGCACACAGCTGAGAAATCTTATTTGGTAACAGATTTAGACAATGAATTGTGTGGTAAATGAAATTAAAGAAAAAAACTATTTCCACTCTTTGTCCTACGAGTCTCGGCATTTTACAGTTTTCCAAGCTTTAATTAGGTTGCTCCAAGCTCACCGAAAACAAGCAAACAAACAAAACAAACATTTCTAATTTTGCAGTGTACTGATGTGGACGAGCCATGCTAAGACCTAATTAAAATAAACTATGCTCTCCAAGCTCATCATCGTGTCTAGCTGAAATGAATAAAACATGGTGTGCAACACTGAGAAACATTAAAATCAGACTGAATGAGAGCCAGGATAAGGAGATTTTTGGATCCTTACAGGGCCATACACTGGAAAGCATCTTCCTCTCTGAAGGAAACCTTCCTGGGTTCACATAACAACACTCAGGATGGCTTGTCTGATGGTTCTCTCTTTCCTTCATGGTAATAAATCTGGATCTGGTAGCCTCAAATCTATGGGACTAAAGACCATTCAAAGACAGTGGAGAATACACTTCAGTAAGTTTTACTGTTAACCTTTTCTTCCTTTTCCAGTTGAGATTTTTTCAAGGCTGCTCTCTGTCAATAGGCAGACATATGTATTCTGAGCAAACTCAGATTAAAGTCAGCTTTAAAACTTGTTTCTAGATATATTAATATGAAAGGAAGAAAAAAACCCCAAACCCTAATATTCTGATTATATTGTGTTTTCTATCCTCTAACAGCCTGCAAAATCTTGACCCTTCTTAGACTTCTCTGTTGATCTTTTACCTTCCCACAGAACTGAAAACTCAAAACATCCAGTTGATTAGTCAGAGAAAGTTCTGCAAAAGTGGATAAAGATGGTAAGATGCTTTCTTCCCAGGAGCAGCAGGGAAACCCTGCCTTTCCAAACCTGAATTATTCCGTTTTTGAGGTGAAGGAAGGCAACAAGCAGAAAGCATAACTCAGTTGTGTGCTCATGAGGTCTTCTACCTGGTATGACAAAAAACTCATGAGGGAAAATACTCTCAAGTTCACAGTACCCCTGCCTGCAGAGGTCTTCTGCCATTTTAATAATATATTATGTGCTATAGTAATCATCATATCCTGTTAAAGGAAAGATTTAATTGTCACAGTGATTCCATACTGTCACCACTATGTCAGGAATCACTGTGTCCCCTCAGTGATGGGTGACACCCACATATGGTACAACATTTAGCAGAATGTTTTAAACAACAGTGTGTGGATGATTTGGAATTCCTTCCTTCAGGAGGTTAACAATCTAATGTGAGATTTAAGCCCCTGTGTGAACCATTGCTTTTGAGGTCTTTCCTGAGCAAGTCTCAGCTGTCCATGACTTTTCCCTCATCCCCGCTATCCTAAAAAATAGCAGAAATAGGAAAAAAGCTGTTATGTAACCATCAGTATTCTGTACAGCAGTGATGTAGTGGGAATTTATGAATACAGAAAAGTTATGTAGTTACAAGCAGAAGACAAACATTTCCATGACTGATAATCTATATATTGGTAGCCAAATTCTTAATTGAATTTAGCATATTATACTTTTTCTCACCAATAAGCAATGGTATTTTCAAGAATTGTTATGTTACTGAGCATAATTACAAAACTAAGCAGAAAACAGATAGTCATCGTTTTCTTGAGGAAAAAATCTGAGGATGTGCTTCATAAACTCCATTATCTTCCAGGACATTTTATTAGTAAGATTAATTATTAATCTCTGGGTATAAAGGTAAAATAATACAGCTCATTAATCTGAAAACAGCACTGATTATATGTCATCTCCACTCTGTCATGACATACAATAAAAGCTGAAACAGTCCCATCACCTTCCTGTAGCTTTTGAAAGTAAAAAGGGAGGCCAGCAGCCATTCCTGCCTTTCCATACCTTGACCTGCACACTGGATAAAGGTGAGACCCTTTGAATGAAAACATTCAACATAGGTGTGCCAAATTATTTTAAAAGAGACTGCAACTTGCCTGTGTATCTCTCCTGGTAAGCTTTCCCATCTGGTTTCCGACCTGAACGCTCTGAGCGTTGTGTCCCAACCAGGGTGGTTCCATCACAAATCAGACCAGAAAGTTGTGCCAAGCACCTTGAAAGCACACTTAGAGCAGAAACACCATTTGCATTCCCTGCTCACATCACCCAGTGAGCCTGCCTGTGTTCCACAGGTGCTTCCTAAAGGCCTCAAGCAAATTTTACTACCGGAAAGGAATGGGAGGAATGGGCACTGCGTGTAGCCGGCTCCGTCGTTACGGGACAAGGCACTGCAGTTCAATTTTGAAAAACCCAGTCATGGCTGAACTAAATTATTTCAGCTATGTGGAAATAAAACCTGCTGTGCACCCATGAGGTTTACACTGAGATAGCCAGTTCCACATAAAACTCGCCTTTCACCTGAGAATTTAGCATTCCTGTCACCACTTTTTTACTGAAACAGGGAAAAACAAAAGTGTCCATTCATCTGCCTGAGTCAATGTTGACACGCAGCTAAATTCTTGAAAGCCTCAACTTTCCTAAGCTACATGCTCTGGAAAATAATGTATTTTCTCTGTTAAATCTTCATGCCAACAAGTAATCTAATATTTTTCCTTTAGCTACACTTAGCTTGTCTTTTCCTTCTTGAACTTAAACATTCTATTACTTTTCAATGGGAAATCGGAAAAAAAACAATACTCTTCTCTGTTCTGATGTCTCAAAATCAGTGAGCACTCTTCAATGCTATTCTTTCTAGAGCTTTCTCTTTTCTAGATCCAACAATCCATTTTTTCCAGTGTTTCCTTGGAAGACAAAGGAATTTAACCAGTTAAACTAACCAAGCAAATACATTTTGTTTCATTATACAACATATTCTGCATTTTAAAGCTGCAAAGACAATTAAATAATTAACATACATGAATTAAAAATAAAGTATGACTTTGAAATTAAGAATTACATTTGCTGCTTTTCAGAGTTTCAGTTTTAGAATTTACTTGAAGTTACATAGAACTGGAATGTTCCATGAAGATGTTTTGAAAAGGTACTTCAGATATTAGTTGTGTGTCTTGTCTATGAAAACAAAACACAGAAGTTATAATTATACAATCTTATTTTATGACAACTAAAATTACACTTGTATGGTTGGTGGTCCAGAAGACTGAACTGACAGGCAAATGATGCTTATCTGTTCTTAACCGGGATAAATTTTTGCAGTGTGGGCTAGATGTAGAATGACTTTTTTTTTTTTTCACGACCTTGCTAATATATTTGGTTTAGATTAATTGGTCCTGTTCAATTCTGAGCTTTGCTTTTTCAGTGTTTGAAAGGAACGTATCTTACTGACGGCATTACTGAAAAATAATCATAAATGCATCAACCCTATTTATCCTGAACTAAAAGGAATTTTTAAAGGTCATCTGGGAGGGCTTTTTCCACTTTTGGTTTAGTATCTGCCTTGCACTAAACTGCACTAGGCTAGCCTGGCATAAATAGGTATCTTTTTTCCATGGGTCAAAGGCCAAAGAAGATCAATCTTTGGGATCTGAGAACTCATTTAAGCACTGATTTTACTACCTTTGATGCTTCCACTCCTTTACCAGCTCAGAGTACCCAGAACTCAATTGCCTTTGGGCTGAGCAACAAAATATTATTTATGAGGCTATATGCACAGAATGTGATATAAGTAGATAATAAATAGAGTGGATCAAACCTTACTTTTTTTATTAACATTGCAAATTTAGTTTCTGACAAATCATGAAGTAATACACACAAAATAAATGTATGACTACACTGCATTTGAAAGATGACTATCAATTAAAATACAGGAAGACAAGAATACTAATTCTTACAAGCAAATAGAACTTCCTTGAAGGTAACAATATTTTTCAGCTATTGAATTGTTAAATAATTCAGTGTTCCCATAAAAAACATCCCAGAAAGTGCATGGTATGAGCTAGCATTGGTATTTAGAATAAGAGGCTGCACCTGGCATCTTGGGAAACATAAAACATAAAAAAACAGATTTATTTTCTTATGCAACAGAGGGAATCTGAATGAAAATACAGTAAAAGAATAATCTAATTTTGAATGCTGTAAAGTGTAAGAAGTACTCAACATGGTGTTTAGCTGATCTCCAGTAAAAGGACAGCCTGTCTTCTAATAAAGAAAATTTTTTAAAAATCTATTAAAAAGCATAAGAAAAGGAACCATTCCCTTCAACTGAATAACAGAGAAATGAAGGAGACAGGTGGCTCACTTTAATGATAAAATAGGGGACAATGTAAAAGAGAAACATAAAAAGGACTGGAAGAACCTCTGAAATCTCATGTTCCTCCCTTTGGTCCTTCTTTAGATTAGAATTCTGGCAGTTTGCTATTACTTTACAGTAACAGAGATTCACGGCATAGGCCTTTTGCGTTTTCTTGTACCACTTTACCAGTGAATATCTCTGTATTTCTGTTAATTTGCAGATCTCTTGCCTGCTATATATTTATCATTGAGGGAAGAGCAGATGAAAGGCAGGGAGTGGGATTTTTTGGAATTACCCATATCTTCTTCCCAAGTGTGATGCTTTTTGTCTACTGTAAACTCACTCATATCAGTTTTCAACAGCTTTTCTTTCCCTAAGTGAAGGAAACTTTTCAGGCTCTCATTCATCTCTACGAAATCATTAATCTCTAGCATTCTGATGAATAGGCTGTGGCAGAAGAGATGAATATTCTAGAACAGGTTACAGTGAGAATGTCTTTCTGTGTAATGATGAATTCCAGGTGTTTGACTTTGGGCCTTTACTGCCCCAGTGGAACAGAAACTTAACATGGTGTTACAGTTGGTTAGAGATTTTTGGGGTTTGTTACCCTAGAGATTTTTGCCACATATTCCTGGAAACGTCTAATGTCAGTGCATGTTTGCCTGCAAACTTCTCTGGAGCAGCAGCAGAGGGCCCCAAAAAGCAGCACATTAGAATTTCATGTCTGAGCAGTTGGGTGGGGTGAGGTGGGGTGAGGTTCCTAGGCCAGGGGCAGAGTGTGAGGACATCAGGGCAGTGTTCCCCTGGTGTCACACATCCTTTAGGAGTGGAGGAGTTCCTGTGTGCCTGAAGTGATGGCAGGAAAGTACCGAGTGATCTAAGGTGGATTTGCTTTGTTTCTCTTTTAAGGAGGATGTCAGTGCTACCTGAGTGTTCAGGAGAGCAGCCTGTGAACAGGGCTGCCGCAGAGACAGCATTGCCTGGCAGCACAAGCAATGGGAGCAGTTCCCTGGAGCCCGAGGAACCTGGTAAGAGGAGAGCCCCCATTCCTTAGAGAGCTCTGAGAGGGCTGCACTGAGCCTGACGGACAGCAAGGGAGCTCAGAAGAGTTCAGTCCCTGTCTGCAGGGTCGGTGCTTCCTGTGCCTTTAGTTCAAATGCTGCACTGGCACCACCTCCCCGAGCCCTGCCCCCGTCGCTCCTGCAGAGGCACCGACACGGAGCCTTCTGCTGCAGCAACAGAGCAGTGAATGAACCTGACCTTGTGGGAGTTGTGTCACCAAGCCCGATGTCCCCATTCCCAGCTGAGGTCCATGGATCAATTTGCTGCAGGGTGTCAGTGCTACGGAGGCAGCACTGAGTGAGGTGAGTGTTGGAGCAACAGGAAAAACCCCAGCAAAATGATGAAAGAAGTCCAGTGCAAAAGTCCAAACTTCTTGCCTCAAATCACAAAATTGGGTCCCAGTCCGCTGATACCTGAGACACAGGAGAAAAACAAGCAGCAGAACACCTGAGGCCAAAAACTTCTCAAATCCAGTAACTACAGGAAAAACCTCAATGTCCCCAGCTTAGCAGGAGCTCGGAGGAGAGAGGGAGCACTTTGGCTCTGCATTGCCCAGCAAAAAGCTGCAGACCTCGCAGGGAGCTCTATCCCTCCCAGCTCTTCCTGCCGGAGCTGATGGCAGAATTGGAGGAGCTGTGGCTCACTGCGAAGGGAGTTCCTCGATCCCAGGGAAGGGAACTGGTTCGTGACTCAGCTCACAGCACCCTTCAGCTCGAGCCATTTCGGTGAGGACTGAGGGCTGCGTCAGCACAGGGAAAGAGCAGGGCTGGGGTGCTTTGTGTGAGCTAGTTCTGTCTGTGCTTAAAGGTCGCGGGGGTGTCACTTGCACTGCAAGTGCTGAGACTTTGTGGGGATGCTTCAAAACTTTACCGTTTGGAAAACGCCGAAAGGATTGCTGTTCTTTAGCGAGCAGCCTCAAATTCCCAAGTGAGAGTCTGCCTTTCCAGCCGTCTTTCCCAGTCCCCGGTGGAAGTACAGTTGCTGCAGAAGGGAGGAGTGCCCGAGGGCCGATACTGACCCAGAGTTCCCTGTGCTCCCCAGAGCTCCACCCGCCGTACCTGGCCAGGAGCGCTGCCCTGCACGGCGAGAAGGTGACGATGGCGGCAGCGCTGTGGGGCCACAGCTCCTTGTGCAGAGCCCCTACTGCTGCCCCGAGTACACCGAGGTCCCTGCAGACAGCGAGAGACTGAGTAGGGACCAAAAGGAGAGCCTGCCAGGCGGCCTGGAGGTGCTCAGCCCCACTGCCAGCCTATGGCAGTATTGGTGGATTGTTGTCAGAAATCAGGAGTCCATTTGCAGGTGATGGTTATGCAAATTTTACTCATGCTATTGATTTGGTTTCATACATCTGATTCTGTAGCTGTTCACTTGAAGGGATGCTTTCATCACCATCATTACTAACAATTTTTGCTTCTTTAATGCATCAGTTGAAAGGGAAAACTAACAATTTTCTTCTTGCTGTAGTCTAGGTAAAAACCTTCTAGTTAATATTTCTTCCATTTTTGCTTGGTTTGTTTCTCTTTCTGTCGCAGAAATGTGAACAAACAGCACAGAAAAACAGGCAAAGGCTGTTGCATGGCCTTGAGCTAACCTGTGAGAAACTGGTCCACAAGAACGCTTCTGCGAGAAATACATTAGCAAATGCTCAGAAGGGAGCGTTCGTCCCTGCTGGCAGCCTGTGCACTGCTGTCAGTGCACAGAGTCCCTGTGTCAGTGCACACAGTCCCTGTGTCCTCTCTGCGGGCAACTGAATGAGAAGTGTTCCCAAAGGCACCTTCTATAACTTAGTAAACCATAACTTAGTAAACCATAACCTAGTAAACTTAGTAAACTTAGTAAAACCATAACTTAGTAAACCAGAAGAGCAGGAGCCTCCTTCATGCTCTCCTAACCGATGTGGAGAACAATCAAGACAAAGCAAGGCTGAGGCAGGGAAGAGCCAAAGACCTGGTTTATGTGTTCCAAAGAACTGTGATTTCAGTTCTGGCCACTAACAGGCTTAGACTTGTAGCTTAGCATTCTAGTTTCCTCTCCATCCAGATAGATGGCTTGAGGAAGCACGGGATTCATTCCAGTTTGTGTAGGAGAATCCAGAGGCAGGCATAATGCGTACATAAGTGAATTGTTCTTAAAGTGTTACGTCAAATTACATGGTTAGTGAATAACAAAGAGCAATGTTATTATTATTACTGGGTCATAAAGGCACATTTATGACATTTTGAAAAACATAATTTATGGATTTATGTTTTTTATGTTTCTTGAAAAATGTATTTCAATCTAACAGGAAATGCCTATTCTGTTAAGCATTGCAACTAAAATTGCAAGAAGGAATTCTGTCTGCCATCTGTTTTGGCAGCAGTCTTTTCACTGGCACAGTTACAAGGCCGGGCATCCACCCTGGGAACGACAAGGACACATTTCAAATTACAGCGCCTTGGTCCCTGCTGGGCATTGCTGGGGCATGGGAGATGGCCAGGAGTGTCCATGTGGCCCCTGTGACCCCACTGGTGACATCAGCTCTGGGAAACTCTCATGTAACAAGGGACTTCCCCTGGCCAAATGTGATTTCACTCACAAAGCCCTTCCCCTGGCCACTTGTGCTGTCAGTGATGACATCAGCTTTACAAACCTCTGCCATCACAAGGGGTTCCATCCTGGCCAACTGTGACCTCATTGGTGATGTCAGCTCTATGAGTGTCTGGTGTCACAAACGGCCCCACCCAGTCTGTGTGACCTCACTGGTGATGTGTCTCTGTGAAGCTCTGGCATCATAAAGGGTTCCCCCTGACCAACTGTGACCTCACTTGGTGATGCTGAACCTTCAAAGCTCTGGCATCACAAAGGGCTTCCCCCATTAGTTATGCTCTCACTGGTGATGTCAGCTCTGCAAAGCTCTGTCATCACAGGAGACTCCCCTCGGAGCATTGTGACCTCACTGCTGATGTCGG
>VZRO01006032.1:0-12579 GCA_013397915.1 Daphoenositta chrysoptera
GCCCGTTACAGGATTCTAACACCGTACAACATTAAGTTTTAAGGGCTTGACTCCTAACTGTAGTTAATTTAACGATAGTCATAGTACAGAAAAACCCTAAGCCTACTGAAAATCAGTGCCCATCTTGTAATTTGACCATTCAAAAATTTATCTGGGCAATATTGAGTTTTCAGGCAACGTTTGGCCCAGTCTGGGTGAAGGTGGAAGGCGGAAATTTATCCACTGATGCAGCAAAGAGGAGCGGTCAGAGGAAGAAAAGTCATCTTGGATGAAGACTGGTGTTTGGATACCAAACAACCCGCTGGGTTTCCACAACATTGCATTTTTTTCTCACTGTCCGCTATGGAAAAGCAGAGTCCAATCCACACGAGAGAGCTGCTGCTTGCCAGGACCTGCACCAGGTCACCTTCCATTGCTTGAAGCTCCTGGCATTCCTCTACCTGCCTCCTGTGTGACTCCTTTCTCCTGGGACGGGGCTGGAGGCCTGGGTTGTCTATTTAGAAAATGCTGCTAATTCTTCTGAACCCATCTGGGTGTTACTGACCAGGATTGTGACATTCCCAAGGGCTATTGCCAGAGACAGTTAAGGGAGCCTAATGTCCTTCCTCTAAGATAGAATGTGCCTAGCAATTGCATGAAATATTAACTCAAGTTGAAGCTTTTTTAATGAAGAAAGGGAGACCAGAAGGAGTTGTGGGGAATATATTTATTTTTCTGATCAGAAAGCAAAGAATGGCTTAAGAAAAACCTTGTGAAAGGAAGGAAGAAATTTCATAAGAATGTTTTCCTTTATTCTCATAGAGTCCATGTTTGGTACTAGGGGAAACCACCACTGTCTCTGATTTGTTTCTTACAGTTACCACATTTGTGAAAAAAGATGATGACAGACATCTGAGGTGAGAAGAGCAGAGTTCCTATAATTAGTATTTGTGAAAATATCACTCTTATGTCCTTGATAAAGGGAGTCTTCTGTCCCAGCCATACATTTGCATCTAAAACCTCAAAGAGCTAACAACTCATTTCTTTGCTACTGTTTGAGGCCAGAAAAATAGTATTATTTCTGCAACTCAAAGATTAGCTGATGACTGTTGGAGTCTTTCTATACCTTTTAGCAGAATGAGTGTTTTTTGGTTGATGCTCATTCTGAAAGCAGGCAAATGATCTGGCAGAGGGCAAAATTATCCAGTGACCTAATGTCCTGTCACTGATACACAAATAATTATATGAGCACTGATCCACATAACATCCGTTATGTGAATTTGAATGCCCATCTGTTCACTCCAGATTAATTGTGAGACTGATAGCTCCACATTATGAAACTGTTATTTTTTTAAAGCCTTCCATGAAAAGCAAACCCCTCTTTCATTCGCTCCCCCAATCCCAAACAAAACAAAACCCCAAACCNTAAGTTCAAATATTCTCTTCACTGACAGATAAAGCACACCAGGACCCAAGGGAATAGGTCATAGCATAAAACTTGCTTAGAAGTTAGAAAGAAGATATTGTTCTTCACCCAGCCTTTTGATCCTAAGTAAGGTTTAAAGCAATACTGAAAGGTTCAATTCATCTTGTTTAACATTAGATATCAACAATATGGATGCCTGTATTTGATCTAATCACCCTTTGAGGGAATGATTCCTTTGATCTATTTTAGATGTCTACTTTAAGACAAGACATTTTTTCACCAGAATTTATTTCTCTAAGGGACCCTCAGGGACCTCATTAGCTGAGATCTGCTATGGATACTATACTGTAGATGTCTATATTTGGTGAGATCATTGCACCCTCAACTAATTTGTGGGTAAATTGATTAATTTTGCATGCCACATCTACTTTAATGCATTTTTTCTTTGTTGACACCTAATTCTTCTCAGGTATTTTGATTCTTTTGTATTTTGACAATTTCTCACTAATCTATGCAATTACAACTTTTGCTAACTCTGTCCTTCTCTTGAGCCAGAGCAAATAACCCAAAAATTAACATTATTAAGCATTTTTATCACTATAAATGAACCTACTTGTAATTTATATCACAAGATCATTTTTAGTGGCCTCCACTAGAAATTATCTCCCAGATCTTAGAGATATACTCTCAAACACAAGTATAATTTTCTGATATTTTGCAGTGTAGCTATTAATTTTGAGTCATGAACTTTTAAAATAGTGTCATTAACTTTTGAATGCATGTAAATATATATGTAGTTGTGTTTTAAATGTCTTTCATCTAGCATATTGAGCAATGTGTTTTGATCCACTGGCTTTGTGTTTTATTAGTTATAGAGGCCTTTATAGCCTTTTGCTTCCATTGCTAAATTCCATTAACAGGTGCTTCAAATGGATGGATGAAGTCAGTGGCATCATAGAAAGGGTGTACCTTAGTTTTGATGAGAATAAAACCAGAGAGTGCCCTGTTTCATAAGAAGAATTTGTAGTGCTATTTATTATTGATATAGCATTAAATTATCCACAATGATCCTGTTATTGACATAAGACATATGAAATGTCTGTTTTCTGGACTAAAATGCACAATTCATTATTTCCACCCAGTGTTTTTCTATGGGTAGTAATGGGAAACCTTTAATTATTTCTAATTTTGGCAAGAAAAAAAGTTGATAATATCACATTTGGGAGTAAGAAGTCATGATGGCTGGACATATACCTAAGGTAATGTCCTTTCATAGATGCTTACATTTTAGTTACGATTTCATACTCCAGCAATTTTTGGGTGCTCATTTGCTTATTAAGGCTGGGATTTAATTTGCCTATTTTAAGAATTTTACGAAATTTTACTATTCTTGTACGAGTCCAACTTAATTACAGATGTTTAAAGTGCAGATATTTTTTCCTGTCTGACCTAGTCGTTCCATTTTAAGAACTCCATTTGTGATTGTATTAAGGTGCCAGACATTATGGATGCAATGATTCTCATTCTTCTTGTATAATAAACATGTAGCATGTCAAAAGTGAGCCATGATCTAGGTTGTCTTTGTAATTAACCAAGAAAGGAAGGCACATCTCTGCATAAATAAGCTTTTCTGCAATTCTTGTGGTCTCTTTAAATGCCTGTCTTATCATGACGTGAGCCAGTCTCTAGAAGCAGATTGACTTCCTGTGCACCCCAGACAGAGAGGTTTACATGAGTGACATCTACATTATACCCAGCAAATCCCACCCAATTCATCCCTGGGAAAAGTTGTTTCAGGTTGCAAAGAATGCTCTATTTTACTTCAGTTCAAAAAATCTGAACTATGCTAAAGGACAAATGAAGTGTGCTGGGGAGGTTACAATAGAGCTGAATTAACTGCAGAAATGAGAAAAGAAGCTGGCCCAAAATAACCTAAAGCACATCATTTCCTGCACACTTACACACATTTCCATCACGTACTCAGATTCATCACTCTATCCACAACATAATTCCATTTCCTGAAATGTGATATCATTTTGAAAATAGCTGGAAATCTCAGCACATAGCTTGTTTTTAGCTTAAAATACTGGACCAGATCTCAGTTTGACTTTCATAGTTTGTGCAGACCATATGGTTTCATGACGTTGCCTGTCATGTTGCCTCTGCTTTTCCTTTAGACATCTATATTCTTTGACAAAGGGAAATAACAGCACATCTATATCCAAAGTTAGAATATTTCACAGATAAGGACCTACATAATAACATTTTTTTTCCACCATCAGGCACCAGAAAGACAGGTTATGGCCATATTTTTTCAGAAAACTTGAGTATCAGAAACCTCAGTATTGCTGCAATATTAAAAAATAAATTTGTACTTCCTTTTAAGTGTACCTTGTATCATCCTTGGATTCTGTGATATGATGTATCTACACTTTTTTTTGGGCTGTGTTTTCTTTTTTTCTGAATATTTTTCAGACATTTTTTGCTAGAGAAACAACCAGTATTTATACATAATATTTGATTCAGTGAGGGTGCTTCTGAACAACAATTGACATTAGCTATGTATTATTTTAAATTGTTTTCAATAAAGTGAATCAGCTATTGATAAAAAAGATCAAACTGGGAAAATTAAAGTAGGTATGGTATTTTGTTAGGGTATTTTCTGAAAAAAAACCCCCACCATAAACAAAGGAGATAATGAAGATAATTTTTTCCAACGTTTATGACTCACTCCGTGATACATAAAACAACCTACTCACTACTGACAAAAAATGTTGTCATGTTCTTTCTTAACAAATTTCTATAGTCATAATTTGTTATTATAGAAAATCACAGTGCTTAATTTCTTACAGAAATTAAGATTCCTATTTAGTAGTGGTTCCTTTTCTGTCTTTGAAAGATTATTCAATTTACATATAGATAGAGCTCAACACTTCAGCAGGAAATGTGATTGTGGAACACAAATGAAAACAGCAATTTTAAGAAATTAAATAGGAAGTAGACAAGGCACATAGCTTGTACTGTCATATTTCAAGCTAAAAAACATAAGAATGTAAGACAAGCTTTTAAAAAGAATTAAAAGGAATACTAAAAAGTATTGACACAACATTTTTTAAAATCACTCCTTATTGGTACCTCTTGAGAAAAGGAAGGAAACCCCTCTGTCAAAGCAAAGCGTAGTTTAAATCACAATATGATCTAGTCTTGAAATTTATATTTAAAAACCTGTAAACACAATTACTGATTAGGAGACTTTTGCTCAAAGCAAAGTTGGTGAGGAAAATGTCCATTTCAGTAAGTTCCACAGAATGCATATGTAGGATGAAAAACGATTTAGTTGCTAATAAAATCCAGCAATAAGTTTTCAGATATATAAATAACTAGTGCACTGCAGCTCTTAAATCAAAAATCTCTGTAAGTGGAAAGCAGTATGAAAAATATAATAGATGTTGCTATAATTAAATTTTGACATTTCCAATAAAAATGGTGAATTTTTATTGTGATCATTATCTCAGCCGACCTGAAAAATTATGTTATTAAAGTTTTGTGGAATGGCCTGATGTCATCTTGTGTCTTGAGCTGATTATTTTTATTGTACTGTGCAGTATGTCTGTAAACTCAAGGCTGGAATGATATAGAGGGGTATAAAGGTCAAAAGAAGAAAGCTACCTTGCACAACAGCCTTTCTGTATGGCTTTGGCAATGGGTCTGTCAACTGCTCACTAACATCAGATCAGCTAGACAGCAATGCAAGCTTCATGTTTACTTAGTTTAGACAAAATAACTTCCATTTAAAAAGATTTAACTCCAAAAGTAAGAATTGTATTTTGGTTTCAATTAAATATGTAACTAAAGAAATACTAACAAAACAAGTGAAAAGCATATTTTACCTAAGTTAGATCTGCTTCACTCAGTCATAATTGGAACCAGACTAGTTTTAATATTTCTTACTTTCAAAAAATTTTTAATCAATACTTTAGGTAATGTCTCCCTTACAAAACAATAAGTGTTCCTGGTTTTGTGGTGGCATGAACAGTTTAGCAAAATCTCCCAAATTCAATTATTACTTCTAAATGATTTACTAATATTAGTTCCTTCCGTGTGTAGGAGTTTATGAATAACCAAGTTGATGGGGAGCTAAAATACAATAGAAAATAAAGTCATATAATGGAAACCTAATGCACCAATCAAATGAATGAGAACGACGATAATAAAAGAGAGATATTTAAAAATATCCCTGCCTACTCAGAAAACATTAATCCAAGGACATATTTCACAAGCTGTACTTGTCATAGAAAGGACACTGTTACCTAAAGTGTTAAGCAGCTCATTGCTTCCTTTGGGCAATATTATCATACAGTCATATATTTAATATCAATTTTTATATTTTAAAATGTGTCAGTTTTTCTTCATCTCATGAAGCTAGGTAAACAAGACCCAAGTCTTTGTCATTGTTGTTTTAAAATGTAAGATTATTGCCAGTAAACACAAAACTACATATATAAAATTGTGTCCTAGGCCCTTCTAGAAAACTCCTCACCTGTTGAAGTTCTTTGTGAATACTTCATCTGTCACATTTGTAGGCCAAGAGATGCTATTTGTACTCACTAACATCCTGGGGAAAATAAATAGGAAGCCTGTAGTCCTTAAGTATGGTACGCTATAGTACCTGTCACAGTATTTCAACCAGTGAGATCATTCTGCAAAAGACAAATTGTATTAATTTTTTTATTTGAATCTACCAAGTGATAACAACTTGGATCATCTACTTGAGTTATATTGTTTACAGGACTATCAAGCTGCAAGGGCAATCACTGTTTGTTTTCTATACCTTTCAGGCTGACAAGAGAAAAGTTCTTTAACCAGGAGGATAAAAATTATAGTGCTTGGTATTGCTGATCACAACTTTTCCAATAAAATGTGTTTCAGGCAGACAAATCCAGTTTTCCCAGATCCCTAGACATAGCAGAAGAATGTGGAAAAGAGGGAGAGAGACAATAACTGAAAAACAGCAGTTTAGGGACCACCTGGAGAAGTTTAAATTGAAATCTGTGGGTCTGTAGGGGATTTCCCCAAAGCTTCAGGGAGTACTGGCTGCCATGAGTGTGCCTTCTTTGATCGTGATCTCTGCAAAATCATTGAGATTGATTGAAGTCCCTTGAGGGCTGTGACATGAACAAAGGAAGACCATGCCTTAGTTGGCTTTTGACATTTGACACCCTCCCCCCCCCTCCGTGTTCACTTTTGGAAGCTGAGGAACTTTCTGGATTGATAGATGGGTCAAAATTGTCTAAACAGCTGGACTCAAAGGATAGTAATCCATGACTTGCCATCTCTTTGGAAGCTGCTGACAAGAGGAGCATCCCAGCGATTTGTACTGAGGTTGGTGTTGTCAATAGCTTCATAAATGGTCTGTATGATGAGACAGACTGTCCCTCAGTAGATTACAGAGGGTGAATTTCACACCAGAGAGTAGAGCTTCAATTCAGAGATTACTTAAGAAACATCAGGAATGGGTTCAAGAGGAAAGAGTATGAAGTTTTTCATGTGTGGAACAGCTGCAGTCATTGAAAACTGAGATGGGTTGGTAGCATCTTGCTGAAAAGCACCTGGAGGGTACAATGGAGTTACAATGAAGTTAAGCAAGAGCCAAAAGTGCACTTTCACCACAACAAGTTTAACAACATATGGGGATTTGTTAGGTAGATTGTAACAGGTAAGCCAGAGAAGACATGCTATTCCATGAAGTGTTAGTGAGATCATAGCTGGAAATCTCTGTCCACTTCATGGTCACCACAGTTGAGAGGTGACTGGGACAAAAAGGGAGGAGTCCAGAATGTGAGGTTCACAGGGAGATGAAGTCGAGTGAAGTATGACCTACCAGGCTGTGGGAGCTTCCCATGTCTGGTCAGGTGTAGATGAGGTGAAGGAGAGAACTGTTATCAGTCAGCAGTGAGGTGAAGGGTCCTTGCTTCTGGGTAGAAGCAGATAACACAGCAGCCATCGAACCCAGTTCTCCTAAAACACGTAAACTCCAGAACCTGCCACCGCATCCCTTCACTGAAAAATGTCGCAGTGAGTATTCCAGCTGTTCCAGTTTTCTTCTCGCTTTGCTAAGATTGCTCTCTTGAGAGAAGTTAGCATTAAGTCAGAAAAACTTGAACTGAAAATATGAAATGCATTGTAGCAATGACAGTAATTTTACAATGAGAGTAAATAACCATTTGTACATATTCTCAAAAGACATATATTTGATTTGAAGTCTTTATAATTCAGTACCTTCCTATAAAGGAATGCTCTAGTTTAATTAGGAGCAGCAGGTCAAATTCAGAGATTGAACAACTGAAGTCTGTGATTTTTTCTATAGTCATGTTAAATGATCACTGTCATTCCAGCTGGCCCAAAATTGGAAGATTGATTCAACTTTATTTAAAGTCCTTTTTCAGCACTGCCAATGTGCAAAGTAGTCTTAAAATGCAGGCATAAAGCTCTGAACATAAGCAAATAAGCTGCATATTTAGAAAATTAGCATTTTTAGGCTATCAAGTTTCAAAATTTTTTACAGTGTTTCAGTCTGAGGTTCAATCTGCAGTGTTTCATAGTCATCTGGGAAATAAAAGAGTGTATTAGGAAATGAAGAATATGAAAAAATAATGGGGGACTTTGAAAAAAAATTGTTTAGAAGACAAATAAACTATTATTAAGCAAAGAAAAACAAGCAAGAAAACAAACAAACAAAAACTAAGAAATGAAGAATGTAAATGACAGACAATTCAAAACCACCTATTTCCCTTGTGGCTCATCTTCCAATGTTTTGAGGAAGCATGAAGAATAGTTATGAGAGGTTTATTTTCTTCAGCCTGGAGAAAGGGAGAAAAATGCTGTCAAATCAGATATAATAAATATCTGGTAAATAAGCAGTGTCAAATATCTGTGTAGATTGGAAAAAGCACATTGATTATTTCCTTGAACACGCTGTTCAGTGTAAACAGTCTGGCTATGCAAAAATGTCACGATGTCTGGCAGGGTCATGAACAATTTAAGTCCCCAGAAAAAATCCTTGATGTCCTACCCCAAAGGGTTCTTTGAATCTAACTAAAATGACACATGGGTGCAGGAGCATTTCTGGGGGCATTCATAGTATGCTGCCACTGGTGCAGATGAGGGCATTTAAGTGAAAGGGTGATCTGAGAACACAAGAGCATTAAGTCGACCCAGAGCAAACACCAAGCTATGAGAATGACTAATTATGACATAAATATCTGGGATTACAGATAATCTACTGAAATCACACAAGGGGAGTGTTATCATACTATCCACTTACATGTACATCTGAACATATTTCTGTATATGCACCTAATTAATCTGCAGCAAAGATACTGCCGATCTAAATCTTTGGTGAACAAATACTTTGAGACTGTGATGGAGAAGTAAGAGCCACCATTTTGAGCAATTAATTGCTATTAGTGTTTAAGTGATGCATTTTTTTTTCCTGAAATACAATTTCAAAGAAACAACTTGAATTTTTACAGCAGTTATTTACTTTAGATGATGAAGTTCATCTCTGAAGTTTAACTTAGTAGGTGACAAATACAAAATTCTCCTAAAATTGTTTTCCAGAAAATGCAGTCCCCAGATGTATTCTGTGAGTGCAAACACTAAGCAAAGCTGAGCAAAAAACACCTTTTAGAGATAGATACTGTGCTCTTTGAGCAACACATTTGACAGGCACAGAAGGATGCTGAGAAACATTTCCTTTTTTCCAGTATCTGACTACAATTTCAGACAACATAGGTGGAAAGTGGAAATTACCATAAAAATGACAGTTTCTTTCCCTCTCCCATTCCAGGAGACCATTGCCTTTTTTCCCTGTTTTGTTTTGCTTTGTTTTGTTTATTTATTATACAGACGACCCATGAGGGATGTAGTATGATTGACAGAAAATTTTCATACTGATACTTTCTTTAGGACCTCACCCCAGACTTCAAGAATTGGGAATCTTTCACATTTCTTGTGTTCAAATTAAGAAATATAGGTCTTATGTGCTGCAAGATATCTATAAGATATATAAAATGCAGGTATGAGTTTTCACCCAGTTGACGGAAGGAATGTCAGTGTATGAATTTGAAATTTTAGGCTTAGTTTTATGTTGTAATTTGTAGTCAGTCAGTTAACTAGAGGTCTGTTCACAAATAAGGTAGACTATAAAACTTAAAGAATAAAAAATGTCTACTGCACTGGCATAAAAGCCTGATACAATGATGTGTTTTAAAGGATGACTATACTGAATCATCAATTTATTTTAAGTAGTTCAAATTGATCTGAATTTTTTATAATGTGTTGATTAGAACAGATGATCCAAATCTGCATCTACTTGTCACTTTTGTATTATAAATAGTGTAAGCATTTCAAACAAGATTTATAGAGCTTGTCTGACTTGCCTCATCACCTTAATTTCTTGCAAAACTCTCCTCTCCCCTCCCCAGAGCGTTTTAATCACAGTTAGTGTGACACCTAACGAAACGTCAGTAAATTCAAATGGTGGTTCGATTCTGCAAAAAGGAAGCACCTAATGGCAGAAAGGATATGAATTGTGGCTTATTTTAGTCAAAATGAGCAGTGGCTCCCTTCATTAACATGACGTCCTAAGAATGCACAACATGATTTCATTTCTCTCCTTTCCATGGCTTTTGTGATTGTGCTAAAGGCATGAGGAAACGTCAAGGAGTTGGGGTTGTTCATCCTGGACAACCAAAGGCTCCAGAGAGATCTTACTGACACCTTTCAATATGTAAAAGAGTTTATAATAAAGAATGGGGGAAAATCTTTTAGCAGGGCCTATTGCTTCTGATCAAGGAGTAACGGTTTTATGAAAATTATAAATCAGAAATGTTTATAAAAATGGTGGGTTTTTATTAATTCATGTGTTTTTGTAATATATCTTTAGTTTTACTATCAAGTCTGCAAAAGGAAGGAGGGCTAGGTTGACGACAGAGCTTGAGGATTTCTAGCTTCTAACACCTACAGTTTCTAGGTTAATGACTGAATTGAAGGATTTTTAGCTTCTAACACCTACAGTTTTTCTTTCGGAGTCACACCAAGGAACAGAGATTCCCTCTCTTAGATAAATGTATCCTTGTTAGACTTCACCTTCCTTGAAGAACCAATCTGAGGAGGATGAACATCTTGTAAGGGCTGTACGTAATTTCAATTCTTGGCATAATTCCTACTTTTGTAAGCATGTACATTTGTATGATTCTATAAGTCACTCTAGGTATCAATATAGATATAAATGGATCTAAGAGCTCTAGTCCATTTTAAAATTGGTCATCTGGAAGGTCTTTTCAGAGTAAATGCTGTGTTTCTTTTAAATTAACATTTTAATTCCTGTATGATCAAAGAACAGTCCTGGAAAAAAAAAATGAAGTATTTCTGTGATTCTATAATGTTGCTATATAGTGTTATTACTTTTTATATACAGCCGTCCACTAGTCTATTGATTTTAATTCATGGTCCATTTACATTTTGGTTAACTTTTTATTGTTTAATTTCAAGGGGTTTATTCAAGGTGAATTTTTTGTCCTTATCTTTTATCTCATTGATTGGCTCTCTGCAAAGCTCCTCAAGAGAAAAAATCAAAAGCTTACAAAGAACTTCCCACAGCACTTATATCTTTTGTTCAATGGGTATTTTCTTTCCACTTTAAAAGGACACAATAATGAATAGTTCATTGTCTGAATAAGAGATTTTTCTGCTTACTGGAATGAGCATTTGACTAGATCTGAACTTACACAGATCCAAAGCCCCCGTTCTGGAAATGGAGGCGTGATGCTAATTCAATATTCTCTGTGGCGATGCTTGTCCATAAACAGGCACGAACCTCACTGGGCTCAGTTACCTCAGCTTGGGCACAAATGCTCACAGTAACAACTCTTTCCCAAGAGGGTCAGTTACCAGTCAGGGCAAGTTGGAAATCTTACAGATTGCAGCTTGGCTCATGGGCAGACTCAGTATAGGATTGCCAAGCAATAGTGACCAGAAATTAGCTATCAGGCCCTCATGACATAATTGTTCCTCCTTTTGGATCTTAAATCCAAGGGAAGTGAATAGTTACGTTTTCTCCATGGTTGTCACAGCTAAAAAACGACCTATGTGACACATCTCTCACTTGTGATCTGCTGGGGTTTTTCTTGTTCGGTTGGTTTTTGTGCAAACTTGACCCAAGAACTGTGAACTGGAAAGAAAATACCAGCTGCCCTAAAATTATGATTAAACTTTGACTGTTGGAAACAACAGTACAGGGATTAGGAAGCTTTTCAGCAAGGAGGTGATAAAGTCAGAAAGAGAATGCAAATGCCACCAGAATCTATGGCAAGTATGGCAAGCAGAGTAGAAGGAAGGCAGACTGATGGAGAAATGAGTAAAAAGATTCCTCTTTCCAACACATAGAAGAATCATAGAATCATTAAGATTGGAAAAGACCTCCAAGGTAATCGAGTCCAACCACTGACTGAACACCACCACCTGAACTAAACCATGGCACAGAATGACATATCCAGTCATATCTTGAATGCTTCCAAGACTCAACCCCTTCCCTGGGCAGCCTCTCCAGGGTTTGACAATCCTTTCTGTGAAGAAAATTCTTCTTGGTGTCCAACCTGAGCCTTCCTTGGCAAAGCTTGAGGCCATATGGTCTTGTCCTGTCACTGGTTGCCTGGGAGAAGAGGCCAACACCCACCTTGCTACAGCCTTCTACAACAGCCCTGAGAGAGCTCCAGCATGACATTGATTGTCTGATTTCAAATATATTTAGTATCAAAGAACTGGGTGATGGATTTAAGACATGTATTTTAATAGGTGTTTGTCAAGAAATGTCCTGTGTGTAAGAGATGTGTGGATGATGGTTCTGTCCCTTGGTACGTGCTGTGGGAATTTGAGAGCACATCAATTTAATTGCCCTGGTGTAGCCACTGCTCTACTGTATTTCCTTATTTGACCCTAAAATTCCAGTGATAAATTCAGATGCACTATTGACTAAAAAATTGGAAAGTGTATCTGATAACTGGGCAAGCTGGGATCAGGATTTCCATCATCCTTCTTATACAGAAGGAGTAAATAAACAGATTTGTTCTGCCAAAAGTCTTTTGTTGCAGCATGTCTTGGACTGACTTTAT
>VZRO01006064.1:0-64192 GCA_013397915.1 Daphoenositta chrysoptera
GTCAAAATCTAAGGCATCAGTAACACAACTGCATGTGTAGCTGTAATATTTCCAATATTTAAGGATATTTCACAGGAGTGAAAATAATACTTTTGGAAAAAAAACCCACATGATTTTTCCAACCAGTGTGAATAAATGTTCAGCTGCAACTTTCCAAAGGAAGAAGTTGCTTCTTGTGAAGTGTAAAGTGTGCCTTGCTAAGAAGTATGTTCATTTCAGTCCAAAGAATGTCTTATCAAGAGGTCAGCTCTCAGAAATAATCTGCATTCCATGAAGTGTTTCGCTCAAGGACACATGCTTGAGTTTTTGCTCAGTTGTTTTGTTTCATTTCCCTTTCCAGTGAGTTCATAGGCCTGAGACTGGAGATCAAGGGTATAACATATTTTTACAGACCCTGCTTTCAGGAAGGAATACACTTTTTTCCATCCATTTATTTATACATACATGTAATTAACATATTTCGTCCCTATGCATCAATTTGTTGAATTTCACTTGTGTGATTTCCACTCCCCCAAGTTTTTTAGTTGCAATTTTAGAGTTTTAATCCTCTATCATTAAATGGGTCTATGCACCAGGATACAATTTACAATGAGCAATGACGTCTCTGTTTTCTAATGATCAGTAATTCTTCTCCTGGTGCAATATTGTCTAGTGCTTCTATGAAAAAATCTTTTGCATTAAAAGTCAGAAAGGACAAGGACCTTACTATGCTAATACAGTTGCTATGATTTGTAAATTCTTCCAAAGTTCCAAATCAATTACATTTCTGTTGCAGTGCGTTACGGCCGCTTCCACAGCCAGAATTGGCCACTGCCATCTCCCCCCTTTTCCCCCTGTGTTTGATTTCTCCCTCAGGAGAGATCTCTCCCCTCCCACGGTATTCCTGATTGGTTTGTACCCTTGCCCGCCGGAATTCAAACCCCGTGTCCCTGCACCAATGGGTGTTTTGTATTCTCCCCTCCCACTCTGTAAGGGATAAAATACCTGGGTAACGGCCCCTCGGGGCTTCTCTGCGCGATCTTGGCGCCCCAATAAATCCTGTACCACGAGAAGCCCCTCCGCCTCCTTCCTGCCTTCCAAGCGCGCCCGTACCACCAGTGGGTCTGGTGAACCCAAACTGGAACTTCACCGACCCTCCCGCGCCCGCGAGCAGCCTCCACCATCCTCTCCCATCTGGGCAGGTGCCAGGCACTGGCGAATACAGCTAGCCGGACAGCCAGTGTCGTGGCACGTTTCTGCTTCTTCATATCGTAACATCTGAATTGCCCCAGGCTGGTTGTCACACACAGCATCATAGGTTAGATTTGCTTACTTCCCAGAATATGCTTACTCTGTGTAAAATAGCTGTTTGCGGGGATTTCTAAGGGAGCAAGCAGCATGCTGTGTAGAGCTCAATTGTCACATTTGAGCAGTAGCACAGCCACATCATCGTAATTAGCTTGAAGTCTAGAGGCTTGCACCTCTCAGCATTTCACTGCCTCAGTTGTCTTGCTTTCAGTTCTGGCATCAAGAAGTGATCTGTTGCACAACATAGCATTCTCTGGGTTAATTCCCAAGTGGGAAAATTTGCATTCCAGCCCTACCTTCTCACAGCTGTTTTCTTAGTTTTATTTTCCCTTTGATCCCACAGTAGAAAGTCTCCTTTTCATGTTTCAGTCCTACATGGAAAACAGTACTTGCTTTATAAGACACAACTTCTTAATTGTGCTCATCAGCTAGTAATCTCTGAGGTGTCACTGCATGTCTAGTAGAAGTAGTTCCAGAAATTATGATGCTGAAGTACAGATTAATCTCTCATGTTTCTGATCTGCCCCCATGGCAAGTGCTAATGGATCAAACAACTTCAAGTACACTGCATGAGCAATAGTTGGTAACTAAATTCTTACACCTATTTCCAAAGTAATTGGATAATTGATACTTAATGGTATTCAGATAAATCAACATTTAACCAAATTCTTCAGAACTTGATCTTGTCCCTCACAACAAACAAAAAAAAAAAAAAAGGAACTCATGATGACTGTCATCCTCTTCCTCGGTTTCTGTTGTTTGTGCTGACAGAGTATGCTGTAAAGAACATGTTGTCTGCATATTCTTTAAAAACAGCTGTTGATGTTTCTTTGATATGAAACGCCTTGAGATTTATTGCTAGTGTCTGGTGCCTGAGTAAACACTTTTTTTCAGGTGTATGTTTCTAATGTAGTTGAAAACTTTGGAATTGCCACCAGTCTGACTATCTGTGCAGGACACAAAACTCTTTAGTTTTGTTTATCTTGAGAAAGCTATTTAAAAGGGAAGTCAAAGCTGGAGAGAGGAAGTAAGAAAAAGGAATCAAGATATTCTTGGGATGATTGTCTATGTATGGTTTATTAATTTAATATTGGGACTTTTCACTTGGTGGTCAACTCACTTTGAATATAGGGGGTTTTCTCTGTAGTGTTTTTGTCTCCACATTTACTTAAAATGTTAAGAGCTGGAGTAAGGACTGACACTAGAAAGCCAACCGCTGTAGTGTCTGCTATCAAGGTGTTATGGGACAATGAGATTGTTGAAACTAAGAGGAAAAAATAATATGCAGATTTTCTCAGCAAATAGAAACTTAAAAGCTGTAAAATTTCACCAAAGGCAAATCAAAGAAAATTTGCAAGAGCAAGCCATTAAAATTGCTAAAGATATGAATTGTGGGACAGTGTTTCACAGACCTCTTGGTTAGAGGAAAATGAAGGGATTTTTTGGGGGGGCTTTTTGTAGCAGGACAGTCGTATTTAACTGAAGGATGTGCTGAGGAGAAAAGCAGCTAATTTCACAGGAGAAATAAATCCCTGTGTTTTGAGGAGAAGCAATAAGTAAACCAATTCAAACTAAAAGAGAGTGGATTTAGATTAGATATTAGGAAGAAATTCTTTACTGTGAGGGTGATGAGGCACTGAAACGTTGCTCAAGAGAACTTGTGGATGCCCCATCCCTGAAAGTATTCAAGGTAAGGTTGGATGGGGCTCTGAGCAATCTGGTGTAGTGAAAGGGATCCCTGTCCATGGCAGGAGGGTTGGAACTAGATGATCTTTGAGATTTCTTCCAACCCAAACCATTCTATGATTCTATGATTCTATACTGTATGGCTCTGTTGAATCCTCTGCAGAAGAAGAGACAACAGAAGTTGTTGATCCTTCCCTATATCCTCTCCCATATCCTCTCCACAGGAAGAAAGGTGGGGAGCTGGGCAGGAGGGATAAGAGCTGCCAAGACACAGCCACTTCGGCCCTGTTCCCGAAAGTATTTTATTTTCTGACAAATAACGGCTGGGTTTGCAAATAGTGACCTAATTCAAGAAAAGCTTGTAGTGGTGTTACAAGAGTGTTGCATGTATTTACATACAGCCATGCATTTCGAGTAGTAGGTGAGGTATCACTAAGTGTATCCAGGAAATGTTGGAGAATAAAGTGTTTATTCATTTGTGTATAGCACAGGTCATTGAAGACTCAATGTAGGCAAAATGTCACTTTTAATCTGCTGCCTAAGGAGAAGGAAAAGACTGGAAGTTAAGGGAATCATTGACCAGGGTTCTGGGGACAACACGTTCTCTCTTTTGTTGAGTGATGAAAGAGAGGATTGAGAGTTTGAGAAAGATCTTGGAAGGGGAAAAAAAGACATTGAAGGAAGAGAACACTTCAGTCTTTGGAGGGTTGGAGATAGTGTTTGTGAATTATTTGGGTTTATGTTTCGCTATAATTCCTTTTTAAGGGAGCTTAAAATAAGCAAATCCATTCTATTGAACTCAAACACTGTGGGCCTGTGAGAATCTTACCCAAAAAAAATTGCTGTCAGGGTGAGGCTCTCAGCTGGAGGAATGTTTCAGGTAGTTGTGGGAACAGAAAATGTGGACATGCCAGCCAACTCCAAGCTATCCCAAACTTTGATAGTTCAGTGAATTCTTCAACCTGCTTGTTGTGTAGTGTAATAGCAGGTAGGAAATCCTGGGACTAAAAGAATTGTGAAAAGTCCCATAACTGAACGGAGATACCTTGCAGTGCTTACTATCTCTGTAGGTCATCTCTAACAGTGCTCTACTTAATAAGCAATAATTTTTGAGATTCCTCAATACCTGAACTGTTTATAAAAGATTGTATTTACATATTTGTAAGGAAACAGATGCCCTAAATCAGATTGATCACAGCTTACAGTTTACATAGGCTGCACACTCTCCCCTATTATGTTTTCAGGAGAAAGCATTGATAGGTTCAGAAAAGAACAAGTTAATATAAATTTGTTTTCCAGTCCCTGTTGCCTCCCTTTTTAATTATGGTTATGAGGAAGTGCTTTAGTTTCAATGAGACAACAAATTAAGAAATTCCTCCATCTCTTTGAAGGGATATACACACCTGGTATCTGTGGTTTAGCATAGACTAAGGAGAGTCTCTGAGGCCTTGTTTATGCAGTAGAACACCCTGTTGGTGCCATCAGTGGTTACTATATATAGCAGAGAGAGGAACCTTGCATAAACAAACCTCTTTCAACTTCTTGGCCCAAAGCAGATGTATTTACATTAAATTTTGCCAGCTGAGGCTTAAGTTCCTATGAACAGTTCAGCACTAGCAGTGTAAGAGCTGTGGAACCTTTAGAAAAGTTTCCAGTGTAAGTGAGGAAATTCCCTGTTCACTATCCATATCATATCTTCAACACGTGCAACATAGAAATAATCCAATCTTCAAAACTCAACAAAATGGCTAAACTCTTTGTAAACCAATATTCTACTCATTATTATGATATAAATCCTTGTTTATGGTTGTTGAAGATTTTTCATCAAATACAGATATTACACAGCTGGGTCTAGACCTGTTACCCTTTCATTTACCTTCTTTCCTGTCATGACTTGACACTGGAAACATATGAAAGAAAAATTTGGACTTTATTAAGGATTAGTGTCCAGAGATTCACATTCTTCATGGAAAATGAAACTGTATTGATTTTTTCTGCTTTCTTTCCAATCATAGGGCAGCTTTCCCATGTTCAGCAGCAGGCTTTCTCCTGCAAGTGTCCTGAGGTGTGGCCGAGGTGTGTTCAAATCTATCTTAGTCATTCATCCATCACCTTGTCATTAGCATGGCGTCTGTATTTAATTGGGCTTCCTTCCTTCATCAGAAATCAGTTTTTATATACCATGAAAACTGCAGCCCATTATTAAAAGCCAGCTCTAAGCAAGATTCTTGGCTCTTATTTATACAAGAAGCAGTGAAAATAGTATCTCAAGTACTCCTTCAGGTAAGTGGTGTGTGTGAAGAACACACTATGTGTGAGTCCAGTATCCTGCCTCAAATCCACCTATTTCTGAAGTTTTACCTCATAAGCAACTTGTTTAAGAAGGGGTTTTTGCAATCTGTTGAGCTGCTTGATAGGTCATAATCATCAACAACTTTCACTGGTTGTATCTTTGCCTCACAGAAAATATCACTGAATTATTTTTGTGGTTAGTATTTCAATTGTCCTTAGAAACAGCATTGAGATCAGCTCTCTAGTTGTGTGTAGTAAGGGTTGGTCCCTCCCTGGAAATGGTTGCATTTTAAAGGGAAAATGATAGAAAATATTACCCTAGTTCTAGAAAGTGAGATGCTGTGCATGGGGATTGGAGGCTGCTGGTAGACACCAAGTTGATGAGGAGCCAGCAGTCAGCTCTTGCAAGAAATGCATACAACACCACCAAGCTGAGTGGTGCAACTGCCACACCTGAAGGACAGCTGCCATCCAGAGGGACCTGGACAAGCTCAAGCAATGGGCCCATGGCAACGTCATGAGGTTTAACAAGACCAAGTTCAAGGTGCTGAACCTGGGTCAGGGCAACCCCCAGTATCAACACAGGCTGAGGGATGAATAGATCAAGAGCAGCCCTCCTGAGAAGGACTTTGGGGTGCTGGTGGACAAGAGGCTGGACATGACCTGGCAATGTGCACTAGGAGCCCAAAAAGCCAATTGTGCCCTGGGCTGCATCCAAAGCAGCATGGTCAGCAGGGAAAGGGAGGGGATTCTGCACCTTTCCTCTGCTCTGGTGAGATCCCACCCAGCGTGCTGCATCCAGCTCTGGGGTTCCCAGCGTAAGAAGGATGTGGATCTGTCCAGAAGAGAACCTGTTCACAAAGATGATCAGAGGACTGGGACATGTCTCCTGCGAAGACAGGCTGGAAGAGTTGGGGGGTTTCAGCCTGGAGAAGACTCCATGGTGACCTTATTGTGGCCTTCTAATCCCTGAAAGGGTCCTACAGAGGAGTTGCAGAGGGGTTTTTTACAAAGACTTTTAGTGATAGGACAAGGCTTTAAGCAAAGGAAAGTAGATTTAGATTAGATATAAGGAAGAAATTCTTCACTGTGAGAGTGGTCAGACATTGAAACAGGTCACCCACAGAAGCTGTGGGTGCCCCATCCCTGGAGGTGTTCAAGGTGAGGTTGGATAGGGATTTGACCCACCTGGTCTAGTGGGTGTCCTTGCCCATGGCAGGGGGGTTGGAATTGGATGATCTTTGAAGTCCCTTACAACTCAAACCATTCCATTATTCTACAAGTCTGTAATTCCATGTACTTGAGCTGCATTAAGAAGAGAATTGCTAGTAGGTCCTTTCTGTCTACTTGTCCCTGCTATACACATCTGAAGAGCTGCAACTGCTAGGCTCCACAGTGCAAGGAGGACATGGACATACCAGAATGACTCCACTAAAATGCCAGAATTGTCATTGAAGAATCGCAGCATCTGACATATGAGCTAGAAATGTTTAGCCCAGAGAAAAAAAGATGTGTGTAGGTCTCAACAATGTGTATAACCACCCAATTTTTGATGAGACAAGTAAAGACAGAGATAGCCTCTGCTCAGTGGCATCTAGTGACAAGACAAGAGGCAATGAACACAAATTAAAATACGAGAAGTTCCATTTCAATGTAAAGAAAACCTGTTTTAGTGTCAGTGTTGTCAAACACAGCAATAGAGAGCTTGCCCAGAGAGCTTGTGGAGTCTCCATTGTTGAGGGAGTCAAAACCCAGCAGAACACCATTCTGAGCCACTCCGTGTATACAACCTGATTTGAGCAAGGGTTTGAACTGTGTGGTCCCCAGAGTTCCCTTCTATGACACTTTGGCCATTCTGCACCCAGGCGTAAAGCTGAGCACAGGATAGCAGGCTGTCTGTTCTGACCCAGCTGAACTTGGCACATGATCAGAGGGGATTGCTCCCCACATCCCAGATCATAAGATAGTAAGCTGATCTAAAGACTTGTTCTGTTTAACACCCATGTTCCTAGGTTTCCACCCCCTGCCCCCAGGCCATGCTTGTAACTGGGATCACCTGCATTCAATGGCATCCCAGCTGCATTCTTCTTCTCTGGGCACAGGGCCATACAAGTGGCCCAGGAGTCAATATCACAGCTCTTGTTGCCAGTGGATTCCCCGTCTGGGAGTGGATAGCCGGGTACACGTATGACAGCATTTGCTACTGCGGCACAACAGTGTTTTAAGCCCTGCACCTATTAGAATCATCACTGGCTTCACCTGGAGACAATCAGTCCCAGACATGGATATCCAGGAGACAAAGCAGGCTAGATCACAAAAATTCAGGTTGTCCTGGTGCATCAAGCCTTGTCCTCCTGCCTAAGTGGCAGCAATGCTATTGGAAATTCTGGAAATTCTGGAAATTCACGGTAAAATATTTCTCTGTAGTTGCTACTTCTGGTGACTTGTGCATAAAATAGAAGATCCAGGCAACTGAGATGTATATGCATGTCTGATATTAAGAAACAGTAGATTCAGTTTGAGGAAAATGGGTTTGAATCTAACCAGAGTGATCAGATAGTCATGAATAAAAAGAGGTCATGTGTGAAACATATTCAGTAAAGTTAAGTGTCCAGTAAAACTAGTTTCGACATCATACTAATCTCTAAAATTATAATGTGTGAGTCACAGCCCTTAGATGATCTTAACCTTTACTAGAGGATACCCTGCTTTGTGTTCAGCAGCATAAACAACTGAGCAAGGACCCGTGCAGACCTGGTGAATACAACAGGATCCTTTTGAATTCACTGTAAGTATGTTTTGGGGTTTTTTTAATGTGGAAAAAATTGTCAAAAACTATATTCAGGACAAAAATTTTTGAATGATCAATTGAGAAATAGTCTTGTTCATATTCAAGTTTTGGGTTAAACCTTCTTGTATTGTTTAATTATTATATTGGTTCTTTTTGAATAGAAAAGGTAACTCCTCTATGAGAGGATGTCATATTCATAAGGCATAACTCTCCTTAGGAAAACTGCATTCCTAAGTCTTTTAAATTAAGTAAATGGATGATAATAACAAATGTAGGGCATGAAATGAAATGGATGTGGGGACTTAAGGATTGCTCTCCAATGCAAAAAACCCCAAAACTCTGGCCAAAAGAATTAGAGTGATGGTGGGACAAGTCACAAACAAATCAGAGCTTAAATACAAATGTGTTCCAGATATGAAAGTGCAGTCTGAAAGTGGTTTGTCATGGGGTTCAGGCCCTTCCTAGCAATAGCAATATTTCTATGACCACGATATTCAGAGAGTGAATTAAGGAATGTTTAGAGTATCTATTATTAAAGCAGAGATCATCATTCTGAGTTCACTGGGTTTCAGAGAAGCAAGATGGTGGAAAGTGGAGAACACAGATATGGGATCATGATGGGAGCTGATAAGGATTCAGAGCTTTTACAACGCTGAATCTGCATTTATCAGTGCAAGTCAAAAAACTTAGTTATTTTTCCCCTGGAGAGAACTTTGTTTTATAAAAGATTCTGTAGATAAAATTATCACATACCACAGGAGGATCTTTTGGATTTCCGGATATTCCACATCTTTACTTCTCTCTATTGACAGAAGTTATTGAACCAATTGTGATACAGTATTCATTTCTAGAGGTAAAAATATTGCCATAGATGTGGAATGAATGGTGTCCATGCTGCTCTGGAAAAGGCTTTCCTGTTCTATCTGTATTTTTTAGTATCTTTTTTCCTCCAGAATTTACTCACTCACTTTCAACCATTGCAGGCTTCTCTGCCAAATTACCCTTTTCTATCTTTCTGATGATAAAGACCATGAATGCTCTAGAGTTTCTCTACTCTTTTGTTTATTTTTTATTTTTTAAATTTTTTTAAAATTTTATTTTTAGCTGATTTGATTCGGTCACTGGGCTGGACATGCCTTTGCATGCAGCAGGCACACATTTCCTTTTGTTGTACTATGTATATAGTCATTTTCCCTTTCTTAATAAGCAGCACTGTATTACCAGGGTCTTGATAACATCGTAATTGCTATTTCTTTGTTTTGTTATTTTTGTGGAAGTTGTTTTTTTCCTTTAGTTGTGCTCAATTTTTCAAGCTTTATGAAATCACTGTAAATGTTCATCACTTCCTCATTAACAAGTGCATTTGCTATCTCTTAGGTGCCTGCATGTGGTTACATGCAGCCCATTCAAAAATGTTATGTTTTAACTTTAATGAAAGAGGAATATTGGGCCTTTCTTCTGCTTTGATCTTTCATCAGTTAAATTTCCAAATGTAACTGATTAGCCTTGACTGGCTCCCTTACTTTTTGCTCTATAGACCTGTACTTTTGACTCTTTTATCACTTAATGCCACATTGAAAACAGAATATTGGAAAAAAAACCAGTTTAAAATGAATTGTAGCTTAACTTTAATGAGGGCGTCTTTGGAATTACCTCATTCCTCTTTGACTTTAATTTTCATTATTTCATAACCTCTTCAGTAGGTTGAGTAATATTCCAGAGTCTGCTTCCTTGAAATAGAAAGCTCATTTCCCTCAATTCACATGTCTCAGGGATTGATGTATTGCTAAACACAAAGTGAAAAGATTTGTAAGCCAAATGTAATTTTTCTTTTATTACAGAATCACAGAAATATGAAGATGTTGCTTTTCCTGTGTCTTTTACTTGTTGGAATCCATTCCAACAGTTATTGCTATGAGCCTTATCAACAAGGGGTAAGAAACCAGAATCAGAGAGGACAAGGAGACCGAAACATGCCATTGCAGAATGTAAAGAACAGTGTTTGTCGATTTGCATGTTGTTTCTACAAAGAGATTTCTTCTTATGAAAACAATGGGAATGTTTTCTTCTCTCCTTTGAGCATCTCTACTGCCTTTGCAATGCTGACTCTGGGTGCCAGATCAGACACCCTGACACAGATTCTTAGGGTCCTTAGCTTTAACCCTCGGGAGATTTCTGAAAATGACATACATGAAGGTTATCGTCAACTCATGCAAATGGTAAACAGAAGGAATGGGGGGTTACAGTTGAATATGGGAAATGTTCTGTTTGTGCTTGATCGACTGAAGCCACAAGAAAAATTTTTAAGTAATCTCAGAAACTTCTATGAAGGAGAAGCTTATCCTATGAACTTCAAGAAGGCTGATCAAGCCCAGCTAAAGATCAATGAATATGTAGCAAGAAGAACCAATGGGAAAATCAAGGACCTCATAAATAACCTTGATCCACTTACTGAAATTCTCCTTATTAGCTATATTTATTTTAACGGTAAGATATAAATATCATGTTCTTCTACTCCATAAATTATTTCCTCAGGTCAGTCTTGAACTTTATATTTTTTTTGCAATATGGCTTCGCAGATGGACTCATAGCTTGTTTTCCTTTTGGTCCTCACTAATATTTACTTAGAAACAAATCTATTGAAAATTATGTTCTATTTGACACTGATAACTTCTAGCAAAATGTATCGCAAATTTTCCCATCTCTTTTAATATATAACCTTCTTTCCTTCAGAAGATTAAGTGAAATATATGTTGAGGAAGGCATCTCTAGGCAGTAAAGCATCTAATCCTATACAATCTAGTGGGTTCAAGCACTTTCTTAAATTCTTGGCTGAAATCCATTTCTGTGAATTTCAATCCAGATGGGTTTTTTTGTTCCGCAAGTTCAGAGTTAAATGCAAAGAATTTTATTAAAGGAAAACTTAGCATCTTATCAAATAGAAAATATATTTAGTCAACAGCTTTGTTGTTACTGTGTATGTTTATGTATTCAAAACTAAACATACAACAATAGCTTTAGTTTCACACTCATGTTCTCCTTATTTTTCTATTAACTATGCCTTTGCCGATAGCATGTCTATAGTCCTGGTGTGTCTAGAGGCATAGGTTTCAACCTTTTTTTTTGATTTGCAGATTCTAATATTTTCCAGTGAAGAGATGGACCCACCAGTATCAAATACTAGCCTATTGACAATAAGCTTGTTTTTCTTAATTAACTTGTGCGGTCTGCTTAGATGCAGTCTACAGACCTTCCCAGAGCTTTTCAGACTTCTGATCTAATGAGAAGAAGAGAATCAAGGCTGTAAGGCTCAATCAGTGGTCTATTAACAGATATTGCACCATATTTCAAACTTTCTTACTGATTACATGCTGAAAGTATTTGTAGTCAGGAAAATAATATTCTGTGATTTACCTGATAAAAATACCATCAAGCTTTTCATTGAAAGGGAGATGGCATATTAGACATTTTTTAAAAAGAAAAGTTATCCTTTTAGAACTGTTAGCCTGGATGCTTACACTTTCCAATATGAGGCTTCCCCTGAAAATAATTATGAGCTATATTTCTGTTTTGTTTTGCTTTCCATCTGTGTCTCTGTTCCTTGTATTAATGCCTGAAGATTTGGCCACAACTAAATGGAGCTAACTCAAATACAGATGAATGATGTTTCCTCGTTCTCTTGAAAGCACACTTGTTTGTTTCAAATAATGTTTTCATTTAGGCTTTTATTAAGCATCAGGTTTATCTTTCAAAACAGGAAAAAAACCCCTAGATTTTTCTTTTACTGAAAGGTGTTGGAAGAATGAGCAATAGATTTAGTAGCACAATAGGGACAAACACCCGAGAAACCTTGTATTAAAGATAACTTTGTGTTACGGGTTACTTTTACATGTTCTAAAATAAGGGTTGTTGGGGTGTTTTTGTTAGATGTTCAGTTTACTACTGCAAAGAATTCCTAGCTCCTCCAAAGGTGGTAGAGTTTCAGTTTTAGCTCTCCAATTTTAAAGCAAATGGATTAAAGAATAGTATTAATAGCAATAGAATAATAACAATTTTAATCTTGAAATCAAGGGTAGGTTAACGATCTAGAGCTGGGATTGGTCTGGAGAGGATTTCTAAACCTCAGTTAGCTGTATAACCAGTCTATACTTTTAGGTGCTTGTCCACTTTTTTGTGCATTGCAAACTTCCTTGCACAGTACTGATGACTTTTTTTTTCTGGTGTAGCATAGTACAGAAGTCCTTCTCCAAGGACAAATGTCTGTCAATATTTTCCTGACTGTGAGCTACTGGACATTTTATTCCACTATATTACACCAGTCCCTTTTCATGCCTTAGTCAAGCTGGTAACAATAAAGAATACTTCAAATTTCATTTTGCCACTTAAGCACTGTGAAACACTTGAGGGAAGGTGCCTAGAAGGCAGCCGCCTGAGATAGAGGTGAGAACAGGAATAAGAGTCCCTTTGAAACAGGAGGAAAGTATTAGTGAATATCATCTTTGTCTACTCTGTGTTAACTGATAGTCACGGTTTGGGACTTTAATCGTCATCTAGTTCCAAACCCCCTGCGATGGGCAGGGAAACCTTCCACTACACCAGAGTGCTCAAAGAACTGTCCAACCTGGCCTTGATCATTGCCAGAGATGGGGCATATCCCATTTCTCTGTTCCAGCCTCACCACCCTCATAGTGAAGGATGTATTCCTTAAATCTAATCTAAATTTAAATCTGCCCTCTTTCATTTTACAGTAATTCCCCTTTGTCCTATCACTATCTGCCTGCATAAAGAGTCTTTCCCCATCTATAGGCCCCCCCTTAGGTACTGGAAGGGTCTCTAAAATCTCCCTGGAGCCTTCTCTTCCCAGGCTGAACAACCCCTACTCTCTCAGCCTGTCTTCATAGGAGAGGTGCTTCAGCCCTCTCATCATTTTGATGGCCCTCATCTGGAGTTACTCCAACAGGTCCACATCCTTCTTTTATTGGATACCCCAGAGTTGAATGCAGTACTCCCAGTGGGATCTCTCCAGAGTGAAGCAGAGGTGGAGAATCCTCTCGCTTGACTGGCTGGCCACAATTTTTTTGCAGTGAGATGCAGCTCAGGATGTGTTTGGCTTTCTGGGCTGCAAGCACACATTGCTGGGCCATGTTGAGATTCTCATCAACCGACAGCACAAGTCGTTCTCCTCAGGTCTGCTTTCAACTCAAACCATTATTTGCCCAGCTTGTATTTGTGCTTGGGATTGCCCCAACCCACATGCAGGACCTTGCACTTGGCCGTGTTGAACTTCATGATGTTCTAATGGGGCCACCTCTTAAGACTGTCTCACTCTCCCTGGATGGCATGGAGGGCCATCCTTTCCTTACAGCATGTCAACAGAATGACGCCATCTTGGTGTCACCGGCAAACTTGCGAGGGAGCACTCAATTCCACTGTTCGTGACACCAACAAAGACTTTTGAACAGCACTGGTCATCTCTAATCTCCTCTTGGACAACAAGCCATTGACTACAATCCTTCAAATGCAACCATCCAGACAGTTCCTCATCCACTGAGTGGACTATTTGTCACACCCACTTCTCCAGTTTAGACTCAAGGATGTCATGCGGGACAGTGTGAAATGCTTTGCGCAGCTCCAGGTAGATGTCATCAATTACTCTTCCTTTAGCACAGTTTACCCTTAAGGAGGTCATGTTGTCTGTCACCAAGTACTTCCTAGTTTTCCATATGTCTCAGCATAGTTTCCAGGAGGATCTGCTCCATGACCTTACCACTCAAAGAGGTGAGAAAGCCTGGTAGTTTCCTAGGTCTTCTTTTACTTCACTTTTTAAAAATAAGAGCTCTCATTTCTCTTTTTCAGTCAGTGGGAATTTCACCAGACTGCCATAACTTCTCAAATATGATGGATAGTGGTTTAGCTGTTTCACCTATTTCCCTCAGGATCTGCAGATGCATTTCATCAGGTCCCTGAACTTGTTCATCTTCAGGTTCTTTATATGGTCTTGAACCTGATCTTCTTCTACAGTGAACAGTTTTTCATTCTCCCAGTCCCTGCACTTGCCAGTAAAGACTGAGGCAAAAAATATTATCAGCTACCTCAGCCTTCTCCACAGTCTGGGTAAGCAGGTTTCCCATTTCCTTCTGGAGGGGGTTCACGTTTTTCCTACTCTTCCTTTTATCATTGTCATACCTATAGAAGCTTTTCTTGTTGCTCTCGATGTCCCTGGCCAGATTTAATTCTATCACACCTTTAACTTTCCTAACCTAATCCCTGGAGGCTCAGAAAATCTCTTTTTATACCTCCCAGGCTACCTGTCCTTGCTTCCACCCTCTGTAGGCTACCTGTCTGTGTTTAAGTTCACCAAGGAGCTCCTTGTTCATCCACACAGGCCTCCTAGCATTTTTACCTGAGTTCTTCTTTGTTAGGATAGATCACTCCTGTGCTTGGTGCAAGTCATCCTTGAATATTAATAGAATCATAGAAGGCTGGAAAAGACCTCCAATATCTTTGAGTCCAACCTTTGACTGAATAACACCATGTCAAATAAACTATAGTACTAAGTGCCAAGTCCAGTCATTTCTTGAACATTTCCAGTGATCATGAATCTACCATATCCCTAGTCAGCCTGTTAAAATGTTTGACAACCCTTTCAGTGAAGAAATTCCTCCTGGTGTCCAACTGAACATCCCCTAGAACAGCCTGAGGCCATTTCCTCTTGTCCTGTCTCTTGTTGCCTGGCAGAAGAGACTGACTCTGACTTGGCTACAGCTTCCTTTGAGGCAGTTGTAGAGAGCAATGAGGTTCCCCCCTCAGTCTCCTTTCCTCCAGCCTAAAAAACCCCAGCTCCCTCAGCTGCTCCTCATATGACTGACCCTCCAGACGCTTCCCCAGCTCTGTTGCCCTTCTCTGGACATGCTCCAGCCCCTCAATGTCTTTCTTGTCATGTGGGGCCCAGAACTGAACAAAGGATTTGAAGTGTGACATCACCAGTGCTGAGTACAGGGGGACAATCCCTGCCCTGGTCCTGTTGGCCACACTATTGCTGATCCAGGCCAGGATGCCATTGGCCTTCTTGGCCACCAGGGCACAGCTGGCTCATGTCCAGCTGCTGTCAAATGGCACCCCCAGGTCCTTTTCCACCAGGCAGCTTTTCAGACACTCTGCCCCCAGCCTGTAGTGCTGCATGACAAATTTGTTGTGACAAATCAGCTTTCTGGGAGCCCACTGCCCTCCATAGCTTTTTCCCAAGCAGATCTCTGAAGAGGTCAAAGTTTGCTCTCCTGAAACCCAGAGTAGTGGTCCTAACATCCTACTCAGTTTTCAATCAAAGTTCTTTTCGAAAAAGTTTTCAAAAAACTTTTCAAAAAAAGTTTTCCCTGAGTCGAGCATTAGATAAATGTTAAGTGTTTCAGGACTGGTGTCACTCATGTTGTTGTGATTCATTCTGCTTTTTTTTCCCCTTAAGCATAAAAATGTAAAAGCCCTGTGTGTTATATATCTGATGATAGAAATCACTATTACTGAAGCATATAAAAATATATGAAGTACATAAAAGTATATGAAGTATATAAAAGTAGCAACTTTTCCCTGTTCAGAGTATTGCAGTTGTCAATCTATGCTTTCAGAAACCAACTGAAGTCTCATTTCACTTTTTCAAAAACTATTTAGTAGTGCAGGTTATGTCAGATGGGGGAAACAGCAGATGATAATTATTTCTTTTGTAACAGGCTGCCTAGTAATCAATGTTCAAATAGAAATCTGAAGGTTTCATGGTTTTCTTGATGCCACTTATCTTACTCAGCATCACTGCTCTACTTTTGCCCACTACGTTTGATAAATGTTAGTTTTGCTCCAGAAGGCAAAATTTACTACAGAACAACAAGATCGCTTAAAAATTAAAATAAAAACAACAAAGAAACCCTTCCAAAACTCCATAATTTTCCCCCTTTAAAAAAATTTGCTTAGCGTCTGAAACGTATTATGTGGATATCTGAAATTTGGCTAAGAAATTCCTCTCCACTAAGGATAAGAATCTTTCAGAGTTTCAATGAGACAGTTTGCTTGACCATGACTAAGTGAGGAATCTTTGAAAATTTAATATGGTGAAGATGACAGTGGAAAAGGTTTCTGCTGTTGCTGTTTTGTTTTTTAACTCAGCAGTCTGGTAAAATTAAGTTCTTTATAACTCTATACATCATCAGCTAATGTGAGGTATCAACTCCTCTCTGCAAGTAACCCAAATCCCTTAATTTCTCTGGAGAATTCATCCTTCGTGTCACCTTTTACAAGCCTGTTTTGGTCTTTAGTTCCTAAGAAAATGAGAGAATCTTCTTTGAGCTTAGATAAAGCCTAATCTTCTTTTGAGCTGCATTATATGAGGGCTTTTTAGGCTCCTCAAAACTGTTATCATGGAGGAAAAGTGAAAGGTAGAACCCCTGATAACTCCTCTAAATGAAGGATTTTGCAGCCTGCTGTAAGATCTGAGCGAGTGTTTTTACATCACATTCTACCTACTGTGTGTTGCTATTGAATTATTCTGAATATTTAGTAAGATGAAGTGATCATTGCAAATTGGTTTGTCTTTGAAGCTGATCCAACTGTAGCAGTTTCTGTCATCTAAGAATGTGTCCTGTGTTAATATGTCCTATGGTTTCATGTCCTCAAAATATCCTGTAACTCTGTCTCTTATATTTCAAGCTGAATGGGAAAAACCTTTTGATCCAAAATACACTAAAATGAGCAAATTTTTTGTGGATGGGAACAAGGCTGTTGAAGTCCCTATGATGTTTGGAATCGGCGTGTTCAAGCATGGCTATGATGAGCAGCTGTCTTCCACTGTCGTGCAAATGGATTACAAAGGAGGTGCTTCAGCATTTTTTATTCTGCCTGATAGAGGAAGAATGAGGAAGTTGGAGAAAAGATTGTCTTGTGAACGTATGTCAAGGTGGAGGACATTAGTCACAAAAAGGTAAAATTCTGCAGTTCTTGGTTCAGATAGTAGGCAAGGAAACAAAGCTGCTGGGGTATGACACAGGGTCAGTATGTCATTTATAGTTCTGCTTTAACCTACAGAATAAATCCCCTGACCAAAGTTGAATCTGGCTCTTTAGTGTGTTTTCACATTCAGTACTGCATGCACTGAAAACCTTCACAGATTAGGACTTTTGCTATTTCTGAATTTTGTTTCCCATCTTCAACTCTCAATAGACCCAAGTTTTTGGACTTAGACCTCTACTCACTTTTTTGGGGGGAGGTCTTCTGCCTTCTCCTATTTACAGGTAAATTCCTGCCCCTTCAGCCTTTTCTCTTGTCTCTTTCTTAATTTCTGCCTATTAAAATTAACAGTAATTGTACAGTTAATGCTGAAATAACAACTTCCATTCTGCAATTATGAGGTCAAAGATCAATGATAAGGGTATAGAGCAGAGCCACTTATCCAGGCTCTCTGAGGACCTAGGAAGACAAAATTGGAGTAAGCTACACTCAATTCAAGGTAGCTTTGAGACTGAAAGGCAGAAAGTTTATACGCTTTCAAAAATTCTAGAGTCCTTTCATTTAATGTCATATATGGCAATAGCCTTTCACAAAATATGTGTACTACAAACATACATACAACATGTTTACATTATCAAGCTCTTGTATTCATTAATGAATTTGATGTGTCATGTTAGTGACCTTCACACATAGACATTTGAAAATCATGTTTTAGATGGTCCCTTCTCAAGACAAATATTACATCTGAATGCAGGAACCCAAAACTGGTTTCATGCTCTTAACTCTGATTCACTGTTAAATATTATCAAAAGAATCTAACTTCTTTTTCATATAGGGGGAAAAAAATCAACAACAACAACAAAAAAAAAACAACCCAGGAAAAACTGTGTCATTCTCTGTGCACCTTTACAGTTCTGAAACTTCTGGAAGTAGCTATGTGGTTTGTGACTAAAGGACAAATAAGATGGTTAATCAAGATACTTCTGTATAATTTTTGCCAAAGAAAAAATTTCCTTTACATTCACCAAGACGGATGCTAAATACAATTGTAGAGATTTGTATTTCCTCTCTCCATCTTATAATATGAAAAAGAATCACTGTCAAAGACAAGTTTGTTTCATGCTGCTCCCCATTTTTCATCATAACCCTTCTCTCCTCCAAAATAATGACAATCCATTTCCCTCTAGTTTTTAGAACAATTGATTGCATCTGCTATTATTTGGAGTCTCTGGGACGTCTTAAAAAATGAAAGTATTATATGGAATAATTTAAAGGCTGTGGGCTACCTATGTTTGTCCCTTCTTCTCTGCCTGCAAACTGATGTTGATATTACTGGCAGAAGTATTGTGAAGGACATCTTTCATTACTTTTGACTGACAAACAGGACAGTGCTGTAGTGTCACCAGTACAGACAGCTGAGATCTTTTAAATGGCTGAACTGTAGAGAAAACTTCATTTTCACTTCTGGAAAGTGTATCCCACTGCTTCCTTCCCTTACCTGGTTGCATTGCTACTGTCTGTCTGTGGCTTTCCCTTTCTTCTACATTGGAAGCAACTGGGGCTTGCGAAGGAGTGTCTTTAGGTAACAGGAAGGCAGATGATTCAGTGATAGCTGCATCCTCATTTGGGACAGCAATCGACACAGACTGAAATCAGGGAGAAATAAGAGATCGGCAACCTGTTATCAATCCACCAGCACTCTTGGTTTTGGATACAGCCAGAGTTGGCATTAGATGCTGTGCAATGCTGGAGGTATGGGCCTTTTCCTTCCCACCTGCCCACTGGATGACTTCCTCTTTGGCCAGCTTCATTAAGGGCTCCACATCTCCCTGATCTAGAGCTCTGGAGAGTTGCACTGATTTCTCACCAGAAAATAGTAATGTCAGCACTATCACTAACCTGTGTCTCATTATGCTGCTTCTAGCTGTAAATGTTGGGCTTAACCCTTGAAAAGTAATTGGTAGACACTTATGGGAAAAACATGGAAGAAATTAGTCAGAAGCAGAGAGCTTTGGTTAATTTATGGAAAGCAGCAATCTAGTCACTTAAAATTGAGTAAGTCAGACACTGGTCTTGACACAGAAAAATAATTATCTATTGAATAACTACATTCTGTAAATGTGCTTTTGTATTTTATTTTGCCATGCCTTCTATCACTACTTACTATTGTCCCACTTCTTCAGTGGATATAGTTTTGTATTCTCTGTCCTGTTTTATATGATAAATACACACAGCCAATTTTTCTTCCCCATAAGTAACCAGTGAACTTGAATGTGTTGGATTTTTTTGTGCTCAGCTTGAGACATCTAAAGGAATCTCTTTTTCACAAGGTGAATCCTCTGCATCCTCAGTAATGGCTCATGACGAAAGTGCTTCCAGCAGATTGCACAAAAGATCACTAACTTCTGAAAATATACATCTCCTATGTAGGCAAGAGAGAGCCTGCAGGCAAAATGTTCTTTAGGGAGAAAGCAAAATCAGTTTGTCTATGAGTGAGTCTATGTTATTCTGTGATAAATGATCAAATGTTTCACCATATTCTTGCACTTCTTTTCTAGCAGCTCAGTAAATTTGTATCTTCCGAAATTCACGCTTTATGGGACATATGACTTAAAAGATACCTTATATAAAATGGGCATTATGGATCTATTCACTGATAAGGCTGACCTCTCTGGGATCACTGGGCAGCCCCAGCACAGAATTTCCCAGGTAAGTTATACTGCTTTTCATTTAATGGGCCCATGGTTACTGATACTTGCATCACTTTCTGTACAACTATTCATGGTGCAAAACTCATGTAAAGAGGCTTTGCTTCACATGAAAAGGCAGCTGACAAAATACAAATACAAATACAAAATACAGAGTGTTTTCTCCATGTTACTTGCACTGTATGTGCACTTGGGTTGGAGCAAGTTACAAGTCTGTAATTTTTTAATCTAGGTTATTTTGACTTGCATGGGACAACCTTATAAAACAGATATGACCAAATCTTCCTCTACCCACACCTTGGTACCCTCCTGCAGGGTGTGTTACAGTCACTCCATGGCTGCTTCTGTTTGTGTCTGCCTTCTTTAGCCTACTTGTGGGCAAGCAGGGAGCTGTACGGTGTATCACTGCTTGTATTTTTTGGAGGTGAGGGGAGAGGAAAGACACTGCTTGCTTTTAAACTGTTTGGGGGAAAGGAAAATGCAGTTATTGCAAACATTTGGCTTCAAGCATATGAATAATGACTGCCAGGCCCAGGCAAAAGCTACAGATAGGTCATGCTTCAATAAACCTAGAGTTTAAAGCTGACAATCACTGCAAACTTAATTGTCTAATGAAGAAAACAACTGCCCTCATGACCTCAAGTGGTCATTAGTGAATCAGGATCTGTCAGTGTCTTGATATTGAAAGGTAAAACTTCTGTGTTTCTCTGCTTTAACCCTCCATTTCTGGCCATTCATCTTTGCCCCCATTTTTCCCAAAACATGAAGAAACATAGGAAACATAATTTCAAATTTCTATTCACTGTGCTAATCTGCATGGTATTTCTTCAACTATATGAACTTCTAATACACAGTTCAATATGATCTTACTGTCTCAACATTTGGTCTAGCTGTACAGATCTCCATGAGTGGATGCAAGGACTAAGAAAAGAAACAAAGCAAATGTTTTCACTAGCAGGGACATGCCCCTCCACTGGAGAGTAACTTTTCGTCTCTGGGGCCAGAAAGCTCTGTTGCATGTAATTTGCTGATTTTTTTTTCCCCTAACTTTGCTGTCTTTAAGCAGTGGACTCACACCTGTCCATCTGATGCTTGTTTCTTACCAGTAACTTCCTCAGGCACTTTTAACCCTCATTCTTATTTAGGTGACTAGTTTTGTACTCCCTTGACTTGTAAAATGTCTGTTTCTTCACAGGCTATTCATAAGGCTGTGGTAAAGGTGGATGAGACTGGCACCGAAGCAGCAGCTGCAACAGGCATGGAAATAGTGCCTATGTCCGTTCCAGTTATGATTAGATTCAACAGGCCCTTCCTAATTGTCATAACTATGGAGAATACTATCCTCTTCATGGGAAAAATTGTGAACCCTCTGAAAAAAGATTAAGTTAATGTACAAGTTAGGTATGTGGTGATGACCACTCTTAAATCAAGTATTAGACCTGATGAGTACGGCATGGCTACAGAGGGGCTCTCCACCTCTTAACTGATGTTATTCACTGTCTTTTGTGGATGAGATTCTTCATCAATTTAAATTGTCATAGTTGCATGTTTGTTTGGGCCTTGCTTCTTTTTTTTTTTTTTTTTTTAAAGAAGGTTGCATTCATGCAGAACTGTCATTAGCTCTGGGACAAAATAGGCCTGTGTGATACTGACAGCATAGGTACATCTTCTAGCAGGGAAGATGAGGAGCATGTGGGTGGAGAGGGTTGTGTATGTCTGCTTCTTCCCTCATGGCTGCCTTCTCTACTATTTTTTTCACACTGACTGACAAATAGGTACAAGTTATGTCAGCTTACTATTTGTGTCCATTCTCCTACCAACATGAAGTTCATAACTAGCATAGACCTTAACATGGGTAATGCTTATTACCTTGCATAGTACCATTGTTGTCCAGTGAGTCTATTACAACTTTGCCTGTCAGCTGTTGTCCCAGCTTGGCTGCTGCAAAGGGATCTCAACGAAGGTGTGTTTTATCCCTGCAGATATATATTGCCCTGTCTATTGTTCCTGCGAAATCTACAGTCAAGACTCATTCCAGGGCAAACTTTAGAGGTTCTAAGAATTTGATCTAGGAAAAGAAGAAGTAGATCTGATCTCTACAGTTTGGTACCCTGGAGCCAACCATTGTGAATCAATACAGCTCAGAGCAGCCAGAATACTTCTAGCTTATGCCTGCACCTAAAGCAGCTTCTAGAAGTTCCCAGGCAGCAGCAAGCACAAGACATCTCCCCCTGTTGCCAACGTCTGTACCATTACTTCCTGTGCCTGGGAGATTACCCATGTTAGTAAGCGCCATTCCAGTATTTTTTGTAGGATCAAGCACCCTACCAATAACACTCATATCCCATCAGTGGCACTTGCCATGTCTCTTGATATAACCCCTTCTGTGCCCAGACTGTCCAGTAATACAACATCGGTACTCCTTTTCTCATCTGCTTCATGGTTAGTATAGCCACAATATTATAAAGAGCTGATTTCACTATTAAGAGACAAAATAATCACTCACATTCATAATGAACATGCTTATTTTATTTCCTTGTTTACTTTCCTATCTGTTTTTTTTCTTCTGTTTTTTACAATATCTATCATTATTTTATTTCTTTTCTCATGTTCCTGGTATATGTCTGATCTCTGGTTGCAGGAGGGGTAAATTATTGACTAAAGTGGGTTAGTCTGTTAGTAGGTATTAAGCACTTACACCAGTCTTTGTACAGCCTTGAAATATGCAGACAAATGTACTATGGTAGAACAACAACAATGAATAAACATGACATAAAAAATTTTGTAATTTTGCTATTTTACTTCTATAATTCAGATGTAAGACTTGGTATGGTTCAAACAGCTTTATTTTGACGAGTGTCAACAAATAATTATTAATTTACTGCTCATATACATTAGATTGGCAAAGTACTGCCAGTAATGAGTTTCAGAAAGCCCTCTGCCTTTCTGCCTTTAGCCTGAGCAATAAACAGTAGGCTATGTCTGCTAGGCAGAGCAGCTTTTGGGAAGGCTGGGCATTCATTTAATGCAAAGATGTTTATTTCAAAGCCTTTAGAAAGTGTGCTGCTTCTACTCTGTCAGATGTGTAGCTTCTGTGTGTACCTTCTTCTCATCTCTCTTCTAAAAAGCTCTCTCTTGACTCCCTCTAATAGCTATGTTATCAGTCTTGGCATGTGTTTTGAGCTGCAGTTCCTCTTATTCCATAAACAAAATACAGGCCATCTATATTGTACCTTTTGGGTTTTAATAGATTACGACAGGGAAACAAGGAAAGTGCTTAGAAGTTGTCAGCTTTCTGTAAAGGAACCTACTTTCAAATTAAAATCACAGTGAAGAAAAATTCGTCTCTATGGCATTCAAAAAAGGCAATACTAAATTTAGTGTTTCCCAAACTGAAAATTAGGTGTACTAGACCCTTATACATTACTGGATCCACAGCAAACCTAGACAAGGTACTTTTCTACAGTTTCTTACAGATATTTGTAATCCACATCAATCTAAAGGCACTGCACATTTTCCTAGGTCACAGATAATTTTATGACATAACCAGATCTTGCAGCTTGCTTTCCTGTAAAAATGTGCAGCAATACACTTGGAAGTAAATCCAAGAAACCCTAACTTGTAAAGGGAAAAAAAAGAGTGCATATTTACACAGAAAACTAAATTAGAATTAAAAAGAAAAAAATTCAGAAATAGAAGTCATTATTAGATCAGGGAATACCCCCTTGCCAAAAAGAACAATCCCAGAACATTAAGTTTAAAACTGTAATTTGAAAGCACAAGGACAACTTTGAGGGAAAGAAACTTGCAGAAGTTTTGCAACAAAATAATATATTATTTTTCAAAAAGATTATTTCAAAGATCCTGAAGGGCCAGTAGATGTTCAAAGTGTAAAAGAAGTGTTCAAGGGGGGCACTGGCAAAACAGAAAAGCTCAATCCATTGCATGTGTTCTTCCTTTGCAGTGGCTGAGCTTAAACCACTCTTCCAAGTTGAACTAGCTATAGAAGAGTATTCGGGGGGAAAAAATGTAGTCAAAGAGCAAATAACAACAAATTACCCTTATTGTTTACTATGCATGCAAGAGCACTTAGCAGTCTCAAGAAGAAAAGTGTTAAGCTTTCCACATTAGCTGATGCAACAGTTAAATTGTCTCCGTACCACAGTAATAGGAAGTGACAAATGTGAGGTTCAATTTTTTCAAAAATATGCAGGTGAGCATCTGAAGTGCAGAACAGTTAGCTCAACTTCAGTTTTTTGGAAACTGCTGAATTTGTAGTTCTATGAATAAGTATGACAAAATATTGAATAATAAACATGACTGTCACAGAAACATAGAATCTTTTAGGTTGGAAAAGACCCTTAGCTCTAGCCCTTAATCCAGAACTGTCAAGTCCAACCCTGTTGCTAAGTGACACATCCACACATCTTCAAAATACTACCAGGGATCGTGACTCAATCACTTCCCTGGGCAGTCTGTTCCCATGTTTGACAAGCCTTTCCATGAAGAATTTTTTCCTAATACTCAGTTTAAACCCCCCACACCGGAGCAAATTGTGGATATTTCCTCTTGTCCTATCACTTGTAACTTGGGATAAGAAACTGACCACCACCTGGCTACATCTTCCTTCGTCCTTTTAGAGAGTTGTAGAGAGTGATAAGGTCCCCCCTCAGCCTTCTTTTCTCCAGCCTAAACACCCCCAGCTCCCTCAGCCACTCCCCATATGACTCTCTAGACCCTTCCCCACCTCTGGTGCCCTTCTCTGTTGCCCTTCTCTGGACATGCTCCAGCCCCTCAGTGTCTTTCTTGCCATGAGGGGCCCAGAACTGAACAAAGGATTTGAAGTGTGGCCTCTCCAGTGCTGAGTACAGGGGGACAATCCCTGCCCTGGTCCTGCTGGCCACACTATTGCTGATCCAGGCCAGGATGCCATTGGCCTTCTTGGCCCCCTGGGCACAGCTGGCTCATGTCCAGCTGCTGTCAAATGGCACCCCCAGGTCCTTTTCCACAGGGCCGCTTTCCAGCCACTCTGCCCCCAGCCTGTAGCTTTGCAGGTGGCTGTTTTGAGCTGATGCTTTGGGAGACAGTTTCAAAGGCTTTACTAAAGTCCAGATCCACAACATCCACAGCCATTCCTCATTAACTCAGCTGGTCAACTTGTCAGAGAAGGAGGTCGGGTTGGTCAAGAAGGACCTGCCTTTCATAAACCCATGCTGGCTAGGCCTGATCACCCAGTTGTCCTCTCCATGACATGTCATGGCACTCAGGAGGATCTGCTCCATAACTTTCCCTGGCAATGAGGTCAGGCTCACTGTCCTGTAATGCCCAGATCCTCCTTCTGGCCCTTCTTGTAGATGGACAGTACATTTGCCAACCTCCGTTTGTCTGGGACCTCCCTTGAGAGCCAGAACTGCTGATAAATGATTGAAAGTGGTTTGGTGAGCTCTTCCACCAGCTCCCTCAGTACCCTTGTGTGTCTAAGTGGTGCAAGAAGTTGCTGACCCTTTTCCCTTGGACTATGGGGGCTTCATTCTTCCCCCTGTGCCTGGCTTGCAGCTCAGGGGTCTGGGTACCCTGCAAACAACTGGTCTGACTATTAACAACTGAGGCAAAGAAGGCACTGAGAATCTCAGCCTTTTTTTCATCTATTGTCACAGTCTTCCCTCTTGCATCCATAAAGGATGGAGATTCTCTTTAGCTGCTTATTGCTAATGTATTTATAGAAACATTTTATTGTCTTTTACAGCAGTAGCCAGAATCCTTTGCCAAAGAATTCTTTGAAAGAGTTGATATGTCCACTCATAATATTATTATAATCATTTGGTTGGTATATGTCATATATTTCTGAAAACTTAGAAGGTTCCTCAGGACAGGACCTAAAAACAATCATACACTAGTAGGGAGGGAATACCCTTTATAAGCAATGAGTTCAGGTGTGCATTATTCAGAGAAGTCAAAGATGATATGGTACTTTAATAAATTTTGACATAACACATATTGCTGATGGTTTCACCTTGTTCATTGTTGTTCACCTTGTTCATATGCAGTGTCTGGCTGATCAGAGGGGAATCACTGTCATTAAAACACAAGGCAAAGAACACAAGGAAAAAAGCCCTTTGTTTATGCTTGTCATGATGGTCTTGGGTTAGTCATTGCCACTCAGGACAGAGATTTTACAGTGATGCTGGATAGACCACTGATTATGTCTTTCCTGTGCTCAGTGACAAGGAGAAAGGAAACCAAACAGTGGGAGATACAAAGAAAGGGAGAGCGAGAAAGGAAACCTCCGTGTGCCCCTGATCCATGATATGCCCACAGGGTATGCTGGATACTGAACTACATGAATCTTTAGTCTAAGCTGAGGGTGCCCATTTTATGTGGCTTATAGGATGAGTTATGTGTAGATATACACTACATATGAATTCTACTGTGTATCTATAGTCTCTACTTACAAAGCCTTAGTCCTTTTTTTTTTTTTCATTTTGCTGTGCCCAGGGGTGTCCAAGACCTTTTAGGGCATTTTTATTTACTCAGTTAACAGCAACACTTCCATCAGCTCAATGGTTCAGCAGGAAATTACTAAAAATCTAAGCCAATTTATATGACTCAGTTGTTTAGGAGCATTCATTATTAAAAAAAAAAAAAAAAAAAAAGAAGTGTGGAGGTTTTTTAGAGTTTAAAAGGGTCTTTTTATCACTTTGAATGACTGAAGTAGGTGAATTTACATCTGTCTTCATATTAGCAGTTTTGGTCTTTTTACAACCATTAATTATACTTCTTACAATCCCATGAATGCCTTGATATTTACCAGTGAACCTTCAAAAATATTCTTACCAGATCTATTATATCTCTTATTTAATGTTTCTGTGTTTTGTTCTTTTATTTCTCCATCAAATGTATGTATATTTTTTAAAAATGGGAATACCTCATTGGTTGTCAGTTTTTCTCATCAGATTCATAGCAAACTTGAATAAAAAATTTTTAAATGTAAATTAGCTCTCAGTATACCAGTTCTAAACTGTTTTTCCTTGACATTTATTACCTCAGAGTATATGATAAATCTGGTTTTAGTTCACAATAAAAGGCAAATGAGAATAAAACTTTGAGTTTGGTATAAAAAACTATAAAACTATTATATTTGGCAAAATAATGACATCCTCATTCCTCAGGTCCTCTACAACTGATGCAGAGGATTTTCCATCCTGACTTGAATAATTGAATACATGATCGAAACTTTCTTGCAAACAATTGTTTTCTTTCCAGTCAGACTTTTCTACAATTGCCTTTAAATAATGTATGTAGTCCTTTATTTGTATTATCTTCACACAAAATAAATTACCTTTCTCTCCCAAGAGAAATTTCAATACATTGAATTTTCCACAATTTGTGACAAAAGTTTAAATTCTCAGAAAATTGCCTAAAAAGTTTTTTGAATTTTGTTTTCCATTTATTGTTAAATAGAAGAAAAATTGATCACTTCATATTATCTTATAAAATAAAAATTAGCATAGAACATTTTCATCATTTCTCTTTCAAAACGTTGACAAAGTCAAATATCCATGGAAATGTTACAGTTTCTCTGACTGTGCTTTCTTACATGGAAATTTCTCTCTTAGACCACTTCCAAGAAGTTTTTCTGAGAAAGGATTTTTAAGTGGAGCATTAAGGGCTACGGAAAGAATCTGGGTACTCGTGCAATCTAGGAAAGTTTCTCAGGTGTGGAAAAAAGTTGATAATTTGTGAAGTAGGTTGTAAGTAGTAGAATACTAAAATTATAGCTTGGGTATAACCCTACTACCATCAAAGATAAATAGGGACCTGCAGCTCAAAGGATTTAGGGACTTCTTAGCTTTGGCTGGCCACTGAATGCCTACAGAGCAGTAGTAAAAATAATTACTTTTACACTAAACTGTGGACGAAGTATGTTTAGAACATGCTGGTAAAAATTTCCTCTTTTGTAGACAGTGAATCCTCTTAGACAGTCTTAGCTTGCAGGATTCTTTTTCTGGTGAGGAGACCCTATTCACCATGCTTCAGAAATTACTTCAGGAAGGATCCCAATAGTTCAGAGATTTCCAGAGATCAGGGAAGACTAAGTGCCATATCTGCTGTAATATTTAGGTGTTGGGTTTGGAGCTATAGTAATTACGTGTGTGGAGGCGAATTAGAAAAACAAACGTGTTTGTTAAGAGATTAATTCAATCATCATTAGTATGAGAGTCGGAGCATTCACAAAGGCCAGAGACCAGTTCAAACTGGTTTTCATAATCCCCACCCACCTAAGTTCTACCGAAGGCATTAATTTAAAAACATTGCATCATCAAGAAAAAAAAAATACTCTCACTGGCTGATCAATGAACCTAAGAGCAGGACATCGTCACCTAGAAGCTCTTGTGACCTGATTAACCTTTCTGCTCTCTATGGCTGAGCCCCATTCTTGCTGACCCCAGCTCTAGGAGTGCCATAATGCTCTGCTGCTCTATGCAAGAAGACACCTGGGTACTCTGTGAAAATCAGTCTGGGCTTTCCCTGGTCCCCAAAGGCTGAGTTTCAATGAAGGTTCTTACTGTGACTCCTTTGGGAATGCCTTCCTCTATAATTCTTCAACAGGCTCTATTTGCCATTGCTCTCCAAGCTAATGGAGGAAGCAGGGGTAGAGGAATGGTGTGCCAAGATGAGAGCAGTCTGCAAGTGACTGTGGATGATGTGCGGAAAAGTAGGAAAAGAATGTCAGAGGAGATATCAGTATGTAGGATACAACGCTAGACAGGGTATTGTCAGATTTGGATTAGGGAAGTTTTGTCACAGTTCTAACAGTTTTGCTGTTAGAAGTAACAGATTTGAGATGCTTGTGGTTGATTACATAGAAAAGTGGCTTTGTTTAACTTCTCTGCATATTGATCTGGAGTATGATTTTTAAAAGCTACATGGAGTTGGTCTAGATCTTCTCCCAACGTGGTTAAAAGCAGTGGCCACAGAAAAATTTAATCTTCCTAATATCCATTCAAAATAAAATTGAAACCTATCTTCCTTCTGCACTTGTTCCCTGGTGGATTCCTGTGTTTGCACCCTCATTTTCAACAGAACTGTTCTGTATGAGTAGGGAGACTGACAAGGTCTAATAAACAAGGTAAATTGACTCTGTGGCTTGCAAGACCAATTTCTGGGTCCTGTTTTGAGCGTTAGCCAAAATCCATATGGTGTGCTTGGACAGCTGAGTTTCTGGGTCACAGAATAATGTCATTACTGTTTACTTCAATCCAGTTTGATCAACCTTACTTGATGAGCTGCATGATTAAAGGTAGACATTTCATTCAGTATCACTCAAGAGTACACAGGAGGTAAAGAATTCAGATGAGATGGTCCCAGATAGCAGGGTCAGTGGACCAAATGGGAAGGTGAAGAAGAACTATTTAATGAAGGCTTTCAGAATAATGTTAGTTGCTTAAGTCTTGAATTACTCATTGGGATGGTTCTTGTTAACTATATTTTCATGTTGTATAGACACATATTTATTAAAATTTTAAGTACTATATTGCTGTTGGAAACCCATAATTAATTGATTAATTCCTTTCTTTCTTTAACACAAGAACATTATTAGGAAAGAAGGACAGACCAGTAGTTACAAAGCATTGGGCTGGGACTTGGGAGTTTCTGCTTCCCTTCCCAGCTCAGTCACAGGTTCACGTTGCAGAAACCTAGCTTCTGGGCTGCTTATAGCTACCCACTAAGACTGACCATCCTTCCTCTCTTAGCTTACGTAGTCAGAGCAGGAGTTAGGTGCCTTACCGTAGGTAAGCAATATGATTTTAAAAGCACAATACTGGATGGGTAATAGATGAAGAGGTTCAGGTGAAACAACCCCTGCTGGCATGATGCTTGGGTCAAAATGAAAGATGAAAAAAATTTCAGTGAGCACAATGGGCTTATCCTTCTCTATTTTCCTGTATAAGATTCTTATGCTGTAGGTGCTGGCAACAGATATATGCATTTTCTAGACATGAAAGAAAAATGTGTGGTATGAGGATTGGCATATGCAGTGTCATGTGCCGCATACAGGTTATTAACACTTGCAATACTTGGGCGTGCTTAATCGCCTATCCCCGTGCTGTAATGCACCTCAATAGCTACCACCCCTTAAATACAAGTGCTAAGCATACCAGGAAAGACGACACTTTCTGTAAAGTCCAGAAGACTTTTTATGGAAGCTTGCAATTGAGGAAACTTTCAAATTCCACTTTGAAGCTGTAAAAAGTTGCATCCTGCAGACCACAGAATTTCAAATTGTGTATCACTGTTACAAAGGGAGGTACCATGGAATAAAACTGATAAAAAATTATCTGTCTTCATTAAACTCAAAAAAGATCTAAAGCAATGCTCAAGACCTTTGGAAGTAATTTTTTATTTTCACACCATCTAATCTCAGTGAGGAAGTTAGATGCATCATTTTTATCTTACAGATGAGAAAACTGAAGCCAATTAGTGTTAGCAATGTTCCCAAGGTCAAAACTGAGCTGCTTAACAGAGATAGCCATCTATCCTGAATTTTCAGTCCAGCAGTTCTCTCATCAGGTGATCCATCCCAACCTGAAATCAGTCCAGTATCCTGAACAGTACTTGGCCAATGAAAGATATTATTGGAGATCTTTATGGTCAATAAGATTATTTTGTCATCTATTTTGGTAGTTAGAAGGAAAAGAAAGCAGAATGCATACTATTCTTCCAGAATATCCCAGATGGAAATTATCAAGACATTAAAATCTTGGTAGCTCTTTCATTACTAATATTAGTGTTACAGAAATATTCAAGTCTGAAAAGAAAATCCATGGTAAAGCTGTTACATGTAGAAATAATGAAAAATCAGCCTTCTTTTGAAAGATTCTGGGGGCTAAATAAAGGTTTCTGATGTTGGAGCAACCTGCCTACTCTCCTGCCCCTTTTACTAGGGCTGTGGTTCCTGTGTCATACCCGCCAACCTGCAGACACTGAAGCAGCAATAGGGGGTTCAGTTGTTCAGTTGTTATTGGTGCACCACACATGTAACACACCTGTTACATTTAGTGTATAATTTGTAACTGGAATTGGTTTTCCAACTGTAAAATAATGATGAGTGTTCACTATTCGTCAATGCCATTGGTAATTTTTTTAAAATTCTCATCCCTGTTCTCTACTTAGTTCATATGAATGATGCTAATTCAAATGAAAAAAAGTTTTGCGACCAGAATTTACCCCTCCTTGTGCATGTTTTCTTCACTATATGTAGACTATATTTCATCCTAATTTCACAGCCCCTTTCTAAATTACTGGATTTTGTCTTTCTGACAAGGCAGTAGAGGAGATTCTCCAGGAAGTATTGAAACCATGGCATGACCCCTGTGAGCAGACTGTGCCTTTATTCTTCATTATATACCTTATCCAGACTAGAAAAAACATAGTTCACCCGACATGCATACATCTCCAATCCTAGCAATTTTCCATGCACTCTGACTGCCTGATCCTTCCCAAAGACTATTACATTCCCAAATTTTTTTTTTTGACTATCAGCAAGGAAATGGAGGGGAAGGCAATGTCCATTTCCTTCCTGATTCCATACTCTATTTCCTTCATGTTGCTGCTCTGTCAATATACCTGTGGTCTATATTCTTCACATGAAAAAGTCTTTGTGTAAGTTATGACGTAATAGATTTATAGGTATAAATTTTTTTGATACTTGAAGTAACTTGTGTGTCTGTAAGCCATAATCCCAGAAGAGCTTTCATTGTTGCTAATTGACACAAAAATTCTAATTTCCTTACCTAAGGTGTAGAAGGATAACAAGAACACTGGACAAGTTGAGTGGTTCTTTTGTCATTGAATATATCAGTTACTGGTTAATAAAGAACTCTTTAAACCTGCTTTGGACTGTTCTACTCAAAACAAAACAAACTGTCAGCAAGATGTTTGCAAGATGTTAGCAAATGCATGAAAAGCATATATGGCTCTATTTCTTCTAAAGATGTCAAAATGTGAGCTGGGGTGTGGTACAGAAACTGACCTACATGAACTATACAGCAGTAACAAGGACTCGGGCAATGTAGACTTCATCATGGTTTTAATTATCAGAAGGAATAAAACACATCTGTTTGGTTATTTCTGTATTCTGTACTTTTATTTGTATAAAAAATAAGTAGCAGAGCAAAAGATCTAGTTCAGTAGATAAATGATCAGTATGAAGCTGGTTGACATGGTTTCACGACTTAGAGTTGAAACTGTGGTCAGTAGGGAGGTGGGACTGCAATCGCCCGTGGCAGTGTGTGGTACACCTGGCATGTGTGTGTCCGTCTGCTCATTGTTTTACTTTCAAGCTGCTGGAGCACCTTATTCCTGCTGCTATAATGAAATAGTAAGGAAATGCCTTGTTAAAGTTTAGCTTAACATTATTAAAAACAAAACAGTAATTACGAGGCACACAAATGAAAGAGAGAACAAGAGGCTTATAACCATTTTGTAACACAGTTCGTCCTTGACCACCATGACCTGTTATTCACCTGGGCTTTGATGAGTAAAATAATCTCTGTGTTTGTGACAATTAGAGTCAGAGTTGGAAGAAGAAAAAGGGGAAGCGGGGGGTGGGGAGAGGGGAAGAAATATAGAGGAAAACAAAGAAGGGAGGTGTCCAGACAACATTTATCTATGTTCTGTCTCCATGTTTATCTATGTTTGTAACATCAAAATTACACATGTGAGTAAACAAGTACAAAGAAAAGAGTCATCACTAATGGGTAAATGTATTTCATATCACCACTCAATCATGGTCTTTGTTAACTGGAAAAAATCAGTCGTCTTGATCCATCAGCATTTCATTCCTATTGGGAAAAGTTAATAGAAAGAAGCAGCAGTAGTTTTCATTTGAACAATTTAGAAGTGTGTGAGAGGGCAAGGAGAATGAGAAGTGGGTGCGCACATGCAGTATGCAATCGTGTGGGAGTAAACAGCCTGCTACTTGTATTCCCACCACCTGCCCGAGGCAGTAACTGAGATGCACACAGAACTGAGATAGATTAAAGGACCCACCATGGAAATATACCTATCACATACCTTCTCAGTGGTATTAAGCTACAGAATGAGAAGATACAGGCAATTACTTTATCATCCATATGCAGGCTGAGGATCATGCAGAAGATTTGTCTCTGGATAGATTTGGGAAGAGCACCAAGCTGATGTGATATGTGGCTGTCAGCTCCATGTGTGCTTCATCACGGCACAGAAAGCCTGGCTTCTGGCATCGAGAGTTAGCACCTGTTTCCAGTGATTCCAGGCACAATCTCCTGGTTTCCAGTAGGGTCCTAATCACACAACGTTTGCATTTAAGCTCCTCGGCATGGTCAGAGGCAACAGAGAGGATGTCACAGATACTATTGAAATGGGTTAAGAGTGTCAGCTTCTTTGGCTGAGTAACAGAGATGATCCTTGCGAACCTGTTTCATCAGTATTTGCTTTGTTTCCTCCGTTTTTTTTTTTGGTTGGCTTTAATTTTTATCAGGTCAGTGCAATGTTTAACATCTCTACTTAAGCAGAAGATGACAATAGCAGTATAAGTAACAGACTGGGGAACAGCATGGTCAGCTGAATGCAACAGGGCTTCTGATTTTGTAAGTACTACACATGCATTTTTCTTAGAGACTTGCAAATGATGCTTTCTTCAGTCAGTGGAATTTTAATATTAGGTAATTTCTTTTGACTGCTTGTGTTTTGGTTCTGTGTGGATGTTGCAATGAAATATTAACCAAGCAGACGTGCAAGGGACCGGTGGGACCTGCTGTTCTGAGGGAATATGCTTAGACTGAAATCAAACTAAAAAACCCTTTGAAGTCATGAGGACTTACTAAGTACTTGTTAAAACAGAATACTGATGTAATCACCTTTCAGGTTGGAAACAGCCTTCACAGTGACTCAAAATTAGAATAATCCCACTAGTGACTGAACAACCAGGTCCAATTTAAAAACTCTTCTGGTGACTTAATTTATAAAGCAACAATTGAATTGCTAAGGCTGGGCTCTCTAATTAGGACTAGGGTGAGTGTAGGGGGTGGGTGGAAGGCCACAATTTAAATTTAATTGCCCCTTTTATTCCCATAGACAAACTAATATGTGGTCTGGAAGATAATTACTTTCTGAATTTCCAATTTGCATTAAAAGTACTTCCAGATTTAACAGAGCCCTTCCAATTTCTTCAGCTTTGAAATGTTAATAAAAACATTGGTGTCAGAAATTTTCTAATCTCAAAATGTTTAAATTGACATGATTTTCATCTCTAAAGGGAAGAGTATGTGAGGAAAAGTTGATGAAAATATTCGGTGTTTTCCAGCTTTTGATGGAAGTACTCATTTTAGATTTCTGTACAGAGCTATGATACCAGGAGAAGTTTTTTAACTGATCTGTTATAGCAGAAGTTAAAAACAGACCCATGCCTAATATAAGCTTGCTGCAGAAAAAAAACCCCAAACCATACTCTTTGCTTCAGAAATGCTTTAAAATTTCAGCTAAGCTCTGTATGGACACAGGAAGTAATCATGGACAGAAAAAAGGACTTTTTTCTTTCTCACTTAAATTTGCAGTATCTCAAACAACTAGAGAAAAACAGACTATGACATATTAAACATCAAATACTTTTGAGACACCTTTTGTACTATATTGTTTCTTCTTTTTTCTATAGTACACAAGGGTCTTCCTTTTTTTTTTTTTTTTTTTGGCTCTGAAGAAGAGGCAGAGTTCTGCTTAAAAGAGATGCAAATAGTTGAATCATATTCCTATTTAGGGCCATACTCCATCTTTTGGTTTAAGGAAATTCAAATTTAGTGTTACCACTTGTTACTGAGGGTCACTGCAGTGGGCCCTGGCTGATCTCAGGCAGACTCAACACGCTCAGATCTTAGCAAATACGAGAACACACAGCTGTCTATATGTTTGCTATGAAAACAGGACCATCAATCAAAAGCAAAACAACTGGTTAATCACCAAGAATCCTTCAACTTGGGCTGCCCTCAGAAAGTCTAAATCTTTGGATAGTATATACAGTCATCTTTCACATCTAGGAATGAATGTAGGACCAAGAGAATTTTACTGTGGCAGGACATGGGAAAATACATTCCTGAAAGAAAAGGATACAAACAGGCTGTATTGGCTGGAAACCAGAAGGGGAGCCACGACAGTAGAAAAGTTCTAGAAATGTTTTCACACAGAAGCTGCAAGGGCAAAAAGCTTATTGTCATCGATATCTTGTTACAGTTCTGAAGAGAGTTTATATGAGATGTCTCCCCAGAATAGCAGGGAACCGAATTCAGTAAACCAGAGACTTGTTCCAGCTCCTGTGGAGAGCAGGGGGCTCATGTGAAATACATCATGTCAGCTTTAAGAGAACAAGCATAATGAAGAAACTTGTCATCTCCAAGGGAATTAATCTGTGTCCTTTGATTTCCACTTGGGTTCAGTGTTCCTCTTCCTCTTTGACCCAGGTCCTTTCCACATCCCGTGCAGGTTAACCCATGGTGAAGGGAAAACCACCATTTAAGAAGTTACAAGCACTTATTGCAGCTCCCCCAAAAGGAGGATTCCTTCATTCCAAACATGCACCTTATTATCTGATGCAAACCTGCTGCTTGCCACATGTCATTGTGCCCACCTTTGTGTGCACTGCTGTCATGGCACAGGATGCTTCAGGCTTTTGCCTTGAATTTTGCCTTGAAGTTCATGTAGATGACCTTCTTCCCACCACTTATCAGCTGTGGCCACTAACTGGCCATGTGAGTAAGTAACCATGAAGCAGACAGGGGTGTGAATTTAACAAGCACCTGATAATCCATGATAGCTGTCTGTCCACATGCTGCTGCCCTGAGGAAAGTGAGGGAATTTACCCCAGTTCCAGTGAGTAGTCAGCTGCCTCACATTTCGTTACATTTATCAAATTGCTTTTGGGCAAATGCTGTGGAGTATTTGATGTCTTTGAAACCCACACCCTGTCTTGCCTTGTGATAACTTGTTTGTTTAGATGTACCGTATAAGAGACAGTGTTTTGGGAAGATAATGTCATTCTTACTAAAGATTATTATGGACTGTAGCTTTATATTTTCATTGTCAATGGAAAAAGTATTGCCTTTTCAGAGCAGTTACCATGGAATATTATGGTCTTATTAGGCCTGACATTTTAATCTATAACCTGGTTGAACTTTTAAAATAAATTTGACATTGTGCCCATGAGAACTTTAAGCATCCCAAGTACATTAGATATTTACAGTTGAACTATGTAATATTTATGCTAACAAACTATTCATTATTTCTTACAACCAAGCACATCATTACCATCTGCTCATTTAATGACTGCTTATTTTGTGACAGAATAATTTGAAAAGAAGATGAAGTGTCTCCTGTGCCTGTGTTTACTCCTTGCTGTTCTTTGTGCTGTAACCCATTGCTGCCCTGAAGACATTTGCCATGAAGTCAACAATACTAATCTGCATGATGGACGAGAAAATTTATTAATGTATAGCTGTGACAAGAAAGGCTCTAACTACACAGATTTTCTATTTAGACTTTACAAGCAGGCTACATGAAAAGAAGCTGATAAAATGCTTTCTTTTCTCCCATGAGCATCTTCCACTGCCTTTGCTATGCTGGCACTTGGTGCTAAGTCGACCACTCTGTCTCAGATTTTTGAAGGACTGGGCTTTGACGACCTGACTGAGACTTACATACATTATGTACATGAAAGTTTTCACAAAGTTTTGTCAATACTGAAGTGTGCTGATGTTAATATCATATTAAATATAGGGAATGCCCTTTTTACAGCTACTGGGTATGAACCACAGGAATCATTTTTACAAAATACCAGACAATTTTATGATGCAGATTTTTTTTCTAGTGATTTTCATAAACCAGAAGAAGCTAAGAAGCAAATCAATAAATATGTAGAGGAGAAAACCAAGGGGAAAATTCCTGAATTAGTTGGTCATCTTGATCCAAGTACTGTACTGGTTCTTGTTAGCTATATTTATTTTAAAGGTAAGATATTTAACATAATATTTCAATAGATGGCTTTGATACAAAATCAAAATTTTAGGGAACTTCTGATTATTAATTACCAGAGTGACTATTTAGGAAAGAGCTAAACTGTGCAGGACCTTTGAAGTAAAGATTAGATCTGGCCAAGAGCAGAGTATCTGATTATTGAGAAATACTGATTTATTGGTTTTGATCCAGTTTGCTTGAAAGCTGTGGACAGAGAAGTTCCACTCTAGTGGATGCCTCATAGACAAGGATCCAAATAGTCTCACTGTTCTGAGGCCATAAGGACTAAAGATGTGTCCAAGATCTCTATGCTGACTGTACATGCCAGTCAGACTTGGTGGACTGACATCCTTACACAGCGTCCCCATTTTTTTGTAGATCTACTAGGTGCTCTGTATGAAATCCTAGGACATAGCATCTTGATGGCCTGTGCTTCTGGAGCCTTGCTCAAATGTTAAGACTCTTTAATTGCTGATGAATGCCACACCAGGCAGAGTGCAGTCAGCTTGCATGGAGTACGGCCTAACAGAAAAGGGATAAGAAGGTCCTGTGACTGATTGCTTAAGGGATTGCACTTAAATGGCATAAGAGGCATTACGTAGGGTTATAGTAGAAGAAGGACTCTCAACTGGTCATCAGTTGGTCATCATTGGTTGTTCTTCAGCAAGACATGACTTGCTCAGACTAACTATGATGAGCTTACTGCACAGACAAAATGCTTTGTTGTGTGTTATGGAGGAGGTTGAAATGACTTAGTGAACATCTTCTACCATCAATATACCTCCAGTGTCCTACATTAAAGCTGGTCTAATTTAGATGAGCCACTCTTTATGATCTTCATGTTTGAGTGCAACAATATCTCTTTTTCCCCATTAGCTGCCTGGGAAAAATCTTTTGATCCTTTGCGTACATATGAGGATGATTTTTTTGTGAGCACAAATGCATCGGTTAGAGTCAACATGATGCAGCGTGATGGTGTCTCGAAGAGTTACTACGACCAGGATCTCTCCTGTGTGGTGGTAGAGCTGCCTTACCAGGGCACTGCACGAGCATTGCTTATTCTGCCTGATGATGGAAAGATGAAGCAAGTGGAAGATGCTCTCTCCAAGGAAACTGTTTGTAAATGGGATAGCAAACTTGTGACCAGGTAACTCTAGGTATATGGATTGCTGTATTTGAGGACACATCACTGTTTTTAAGAGAAAATACCAATTTCAGATCACCTCCTACTGGATATAATGTCCTAATTTCATAAAGAGAAGTTTTAAGCAATTCCCCAAATAAGTCAGAGCAGAGCATAATCACTACAAAACTGCAGGCTCCTGTGACCTGACAGAAGGGGTCACAGCATTGTAACAGCTGCCTCAAGACTTGTTTCACTACTTTTTGACTCCATTCCTCTTCTTTCATGGTGTTAACATGATTCATTTCCTTCACCATGTCTTAGATTTTATCCTCCTTTTCCCTTACTTTAGGCTTTCCACTAGTAGTCTCCTTACTGTCTGTAACCCTCTAGCCAAAAAACTCTACTAGCTGCATATGTGGCACTGGGATGAAAGAGCAACAATGAAGAAATTTGTTTCTTTTCCCAAAATCAAAGAAAGAATGTAGACACAAGAAGATGGCGCATCTCCCAGGATGCCAAAATTGCCCAAGGAGTACAAACGCCACCATCAAACAAATTTGCAATCAAAAGAATGCTTTCAAGTATCGTTGATTTGTATGCTACCCACCCTGCTGGGTGAAACAAGGCTGTAAAGGTTCACTGCTCTTTTGTTTTCTTTGATCAACAGGAGATTAAATCTGCAGTTACCAAAGTTTTCTATTAGCAGGTCTTATGATGTTAAAACCCTGTTTGGGCAAATGGGCATTACTGAAGTGTTCTCAGGTAATGCTGATCTGTCTGGAATTAGTGGCAATCACGATCTCCAGGTTTCACAAGTAAGTAGACAGGGCTGGTGATGGGATGGTGGTTGGTTGCTTTGATCATTTGTGTCTGGGATTTTTAAAGACTTTATTTCCCTCTTTATATTACTGAAGTTATAAGTAAAACTCACAATGACATGTAGGGGCTTGGTCAGTAATTGTGCTTTTTTTACAGAAAGAATCTCCTGGCTCACTTTTGTATTACTGAAATGCTGTTACTAAAATCTGAATATTAAATATATAGAAAAATTGGACAAGATTTCAAATGACTTCTTGGCACTGGAATATAATAGTTTAATTGAATGGTGTCAAGTAAGCTACAAATGAGGAATTCATTATGATATTTGTGTTGATTAATACCTAATTTTTTTATTATTCTCAAAATTTTCAGGAAATCTCTAGTTTGCAGTAGCAGAATTTGACCACGTCAGTTTAAGCTATGATTTAATGCTAAAGATGCCAAATACTGCCCCATATTAGCATTTAAATAGCAGTCTTTAATTAACCTTGAAATAAGAGAAAGTGTTGCTAGTAGAAGTCCAAACCATCTAAGAAATAAACTAGCTTGTACATGGGGTATTTTTATCCCACTTTACTCAGCACACTCATTTACAGTGTGTCCATGCTAATTTTTGCCCCTACTTGCTCAGTCCTGGCATAGAAAATACTCCTGTTTCAAACTGTTGGAGATTTGTCATAAAATAAAATTTCATCTACTGGATTTATTACTCCTTTCTTCTCCTAAATATTCCATAAGAAGAGAATTTATTTTACTCCTGCTTCCTGTTCCATATATAAACCCCATTGTTTTCTCCTATTCCGTGCAGGCAATTCACAAGGCCTTGCTGGAAGTGATGAGTCTGGAACTGAAGCTGCAGGAGCCACTGCCATAATCTATACCAGAGTTTCCTATACTTCTCGTACCATCAAATTCAACAGGCCCTTCATTATTTTGATCTTTGACAAACAAACCGGCATCCCACTTTTCATGGGGAAAATTGTTGATCCTACTAAGGAGTAATCGCTTGGTTATTTGGCATACTGATGTTGGGTATGAGTTATAATGGTTACAGTGTTTGCAGTTTTGGGCTAGTTAGTGCTACTAATTAGTCTCTGATTGAGGGATATTCAGAAGTAAATTAGAAATTTAATTATCAAATTAATAAGCAAAAAACATTGTTAAAAATCACTATCAACTGACACTTTTTAAATGTAACATTTTCCCTAGTTGAAAAATTTTATTGGGTTTGCATGGCAAGGTCTTGGTAGTGGGGGCATGTGGGGTGCCTATAGTGGTGGCTTCACTAAGTTGCCAGATGCTTCCCCCATATCTGACTGCCCACTGCCAGCTGGCTCCAAGATGGATCTGCTGCTGCTGAAGGCTGAGCTAATCAGAAATTATAGTAACATCTCTGTGGTAACATATTTAAGAAGGAAATAAAGTTATTTCACAGAAGTGATTGAGGCCAGAGAAATGCAGAGTGAGAGTCTGTGAGAGAAATACCTCTGCAGACATCCAGGTCAGCAAAGAAGCAGGGGGAGGAGGTGGTTCAGGTGCCAAAGCAAAGATCCAGCTGCAGCCTGTGGTGCAGACCATGGCGAGCAGGCTGTCACCATGCAGCCCATGGAGGTCCAGGGGAGAGCTAAGATCCACCCACAGCCTATGGAGGAGGCCCACATGGGAGTAGGTCGATGTCCAAAAGAAGGTTGTGACCCAATGGGAAGCCCACACTGGCAGGTTCCTGGCAGGACCTGTAGACCCACGAAGAGAGGAGCCCACTCTAGAGCAGATTTGCTGGCTGGACTTGTGACCCCGTGGGTGGAGCAGCCTGTGCCTGAAGGACTGCATCCTGTGGAAGGGACCCACGCTGGAGCAGTTAATGGAGAACTGTAGTCCATGGAAAGGACTTGCAATGGAGAAGTTTGTGGAGGACTGTCTTTTGTGTGAGGCACCCCAAACTGGAGCAGGGAAAAGACTCCTCTCTCTCAGCAGCAGCAGAAACAACGTGATGAACTGACCATAACCCCTACTGCCCGTCTCCCTGAGCTGGGGCAAAGATGTTTTTAAGATTCTTTTTTACTTCTCATTATCCTGCTCTGGTTTTGATTGGTAATAATTAAAATAATTTCTCCAAGTTGGGTCTATTTTGCTTGTGACAGTAATCAGTTTGTGATCTCTCCCTATCCTTATCTTGACTCATGAACCTTTCATTTTATTTTCTCTGCATTGCCCAGTTGACAAAAGGAGTGATGGAATGACTTTAGCAGGCATTTGTCATCCAACCAGGGTCAAACCACCACAGTAATTCAACTTATTAATACATTTTCCAAATTTTCCACAGACGATAACTTTTTCTTAAAGTATGTAGTAGTATTTAAAAGTGAATTCTCTCTGCTAAGGAATTTTGTCCTGCTTTCAGTTCTGGGTTATTTACCAAAAGCTTTATCCCAATAGGGATAAAGCCTTGTAATGCTACTGTCTTCTCCAGTATTCACCTGAGCTGGTCCCTACAGAGTCCTTCCCTCCTCACATCACTTTGCTGCCTAGGCTGTTGTTTGCCCTCAACCAACCTGTTCTTTCTCACATGTTCCAACTCTTTGCCTAGGACCTCTTAAGAAATCATTGACAAAAAACAAAGAGAATAATCCCTGAAACAATAGACTTATTCTGATGTAGCTCTTACTGTAAGTGCCTCTTTGCACTCTGCAAGGTCAGCAAAAAACTTTAAGAGACAGTGACATTAGGCATAGCATAAACTGACAGAGAATTGTCTGTGACAAATGTCATTCATGAATAATTGCTGTGGCTGATCAATAAAATACATAATGTAATTTAAGTATATCGCTTAAGGAATTACTCCAGTCTCTTGCAACATTCTATAAATCTCTTAAAAAAAACAAACACCTTCACTCACTAACATAGCAGATATCTGTAAAATATGTCTTAAAGGCTGTTAAATGAGTATAACTTTTCTCATACGGAAATTGCAATTTTTCACATTCTCTCTTTATGTGCCTATTTGGGTAATACCTGTTTTCAAGAAATACCTAAATATTTTTTTTTGCTGTTGTGGGTCTGTAGATCACCCACTCTTGCTGCACTCTTACTGGGGCTAAACTCTGCAGAAAAGCATTTATTGCACAGCTGCTGCCTCAAGGAGAGGCTAACTTTGACAGCTGCTCTCTCACTGCTCTGCTTTCATGCCACTACATATTGATCCTGAAACCATTTTTTGCAAGTGGAGTTGAGTCCCCATCTCTAGGAAGATGAGGCTTCAGAACGTACACTGCTCATTTCTACAGTTATCCTGGTAGTGTGTTGTGAGCACCACAAAGGTAATGCAAGCCCCAAATCAACAAATGAGCTCCCCACCCCTGACATCTCTCTGGCCTTCTGGCCTATTCTCCCAGCCTTGGCCTACCTTGCACAGAGGTGGTTCACAGGGGCCCACTGGTGTTTGTTGGGTATGGGGAGCTGTGCTTCTGACTCAGGGGACTTGGAGATTGCTGACTTCTATGAGTCCCTTTGCTCCAAGTGGCAATAACTCCGTGCAAGCCCAGAGCTATTGCTCCTCATGAGGCAAGATGGCATCATTGAGGGGACTGGGAGAGACCACACCTCCGTGAAAAGCAGGGGCTTTTACAGAGTTGAGATCAATGATAACTTGCTGTGGCGTGAGGCAGCCTGCTCTGCAGTATCGCCGTCCACCAGATTAGCCCGCACCGCNCAGGAGTTCCCGTGAAATCCCATCCTGATAAATCTGTGCACCAGGACTGATTTGAAGGTAGGATGGTGAGATTTTTATCAGAGCCACAAGATTCTTATCAGAGTGTGGTGGCAGAAAAACAGGTTCTTGGCCTGTTACTAAAGGGAAAGAAGATAGGAAAAATCCCATGGTTGCTAGGTCAGAGCAAAAGCTTTGGGAAATCACACACAGAGCAATTTCCTGCCTGATCTACCTCCCAGGCCTTTGGCTTTGAGATGGCAGGACAACAGCTGCATTGGTAGTTTCTGTACTGGACTGTGAAGAATGGCTGCTACTAGCAAAAGTATAAAATGGGATACCTCTGAATGCTGGTTTGGGAGTTATCTACCAAGCTATGGGGCATCTCCACCGTTTTCCTCCAGCTGAGCAACTTCATGCTCCAGACCAGCAGGTTGACCTGAGTTGTGACAGGGACCAGGGGTAGGAATAGGGATCATCCTAAACCCCTCTAGAAGGGGAGGATGTGGAGGGAACAGGAAACTAATAAATCTTATACCAAACATACACCAAAATCAGAAAAGTGCCTATAGTTCACAGTATGGAGATCTATAGAGCCTGGGCACTGAACAGACCTCACTGATACTACTCTCAGCACAGTTCTGATATTCTTTAGGAACTGGACAATTCCGAAAAGCTTTTATAGGGAGATGGAGTACTTTTTCCTAATTCTGAGAAAATCTGTCTTGGTCTACTTTGCATCATTTCTCCTTGTAGCTTTCTTTTGTCTTAATATGTGATAGGGAACCCTCTTCATTCTATTAGGGTTATTAAAGGTAGAGAACAAAAGGAAGGATTCTGATAGACATAAATAACAAAAATTTTCATTTAGGGACTGTGTATTCAATCTGTGGTAACCACATGAATTTTATGGTGTCCCTCATTCATCTTTAGATGCTTTTATTAACACCCTTCAGTATTCCTCTAAAATAACCACTCATGCATTCTCTCAACCTATGGGGCAGCTGGATCCAAACTAAGCCCTGAAAGAAAACTAGACCTTCTTTATAAGCTAACAATTGTAACCTTTATAGCCTAATCCACCTGATTTCCTGCAATGACCATCAGCAGAAGAGGATAATACAGTTTACAGTGAAGTAGATGACCACCTATCATAAACATCCAACATAAATGGCCTGCTGTGGGTCTGTGAGCCGTAATCTGACACACTTACAGGAAGTTATGAGTAAAAGGACTTGCCTAGAGAGAGTGTAACTCAACTGAGAACCCCTGTGAGGGAAGATAGACCCACAGGGCTGGGCCCCTGAAAGGCAGCCTACCTTCGCTCTAGTAGACCCAAGTGCCAAACTTCTCCTGGCAGCCTATGAGCCATGTGGGAGACTAAGTTTGTTCTGTCTGACCTTGTTTATGGGTCCAGTGTGACTCTGCTTGATGATGGGATATTTTCTGTCAGTAATCCTCCTTTTGCTTTGCCACATGACAGAGTCCATGTAGAATGTTGTTACAAAACATGAAGTGGGATTGCATGGCTAATGCAATGTGTTCCTTTCAGCAGTAAGGAGACGTGCTGACTTAACGCTAAAAGGCACAGAGCATTTGGATAGTTACAGAAGCACCAGTTGCTCACATAAGCTCTGCTATTCAAATGCTACCACTACTCTGGACTTTTTTTTTCCCCCAGCTATACAATTTGAGCCTTAGCCCTGGTTTCTGGAATGCCTTGAATGGGCACATCCACCCTTTCCCCACAGTTATGTCACCTGCACAGTCCTTGATCACTGCTATTATTGCAAGGAATGGGCATTCGCACAGATTGTAAACCATCCCTATTCTAAACGTTTCAGTAGATTCAGTGCAACAAAAGCTGCAGGCATTTTCCTTGTACTCACACTAATTTCAAGCAGACAATCACTAAGCTCTTAAAAACCACATGATCATGATAGTTCCCAGGCAGAGCAGGTTTTGAACAGGGACTCTGAGAACCCAGCTGCTCATCTTTGACATGAGTCTTGTTATCTTTTGGAGGGGTGAAAAAACCTCAAAACAGTGTTAATCCCTAATCCAGCATTCAAGTCCTGTCTCCAAAGCACAGAAGTACTAGGATTTCCAACCACAGATAAAGAGCAAGAGAAATACGAACATTCTTAAGTGCACATTTCACTTGAAAACTCTAAATATTCACTGCAGTGGGAGTTAGAACAAGTGCAAATTATCAAGAGAAAAAAAAGCATGAGGACCACCATGGGCTATGTATCTCTGAGTCCTGTAACACTCCCTTCAAATCTTACCCATCCATACTACATTCCTGGTTGGGTAGTGCACATCTGCCCTTACTCACATGGGGCTGCTTTCATTAGATGCAAACACATCATATGTATGATATCATTCATTCCCTTTAAACTGTTAGCCACAAAAGACAGATCTGGAAATATCCTTCTTTAAGTTCCTAGTCCTAGGTATAACAGCAAATCAATTTAAAAATAATTTGGTAATTGTACTCTCCTCAGACTAACAGTTTTATAGAAAACTATAATTCATCCATTTCATGTAGATGTCCTTGATTATGATTAACACCCTGGTTACACAAACTCAGCTCAACACTTATTGCTGCAAATGACTTCGCTGGTTTCTTGCAAAAAAGAATTTCAATGATGAAAATACATTTTCAGTCCTGCTGCTGGAGATGAATTTACTACAAGTGAATGAACCTTACTTCTGCAAACGAGTCTTCATTTCTCTTATTTTTTATTGCATCCGGTTTCTTTTCCATAAGACACCTGGATAAAAAATTCTTAGGATTTATTACTTTAATAAACAAGAATGTATTCTTTATTGTTGGAAAACTGTTAACAGCAATTTGATTCTCATATGGAAGGTCTGAAGAAGACTTTGTCTGAATTGGGTAAATATCTTACAAGGAAAAGTGACTATATTGTTTACTATGTTTCACATAGGAAAAACAGACCACATGGAAGATGCTCTGATGACGAAAAAGTTTGGAAGGAAAAAACAACATGATCACAGAATCCTAGAGTCATTAAGACTGGAAAAGACCTCCAAGATTATTTAGTCCAACTTAAGTGTTATAGTCATCATAAGATGGTTGCAGCCAGGAAAGAATCTCAGAGGAGAAAACATCTGTGCACAGAGGAGATGAAAGATGAAATACGTTCTAAAATGCGTATGAATGCTGTTAGGTTTGCAGTTCTCATAGATTCAGATTCTCTAGACATCAAAAAAGCCACACCATAACTTATGTATTCAAGGGGCAGTTACTAGAATTTATTTTCTGTTCCTCTGTCTTTCAAGTGTGAGCTGTGTCTCTTGGGTAACTCTTATAGGTGAAATTTGAGGACATTTTGTGTCTCAGTGGCCCAGCCAAAGGTTACCACCTCGCACCCATGCCTGTGATTGTGCTGTGTGTCATAGCCGTGATATATTCACAGTGGTACCAAAAGAGATGGAGAAGAGGCATCAAATAGAAGCAAATATGCTCCAGCACTTCTGTACGCTCCTAGATTGGCAGGCTGGGGGTGCATCCACCATGACAGAAAGCCTGTGTAAGTGCATCCTAGATCCCAAAGTGCCCAGTGGAGGCATGTTAGTGTGAGTCCTTGATGGAAATGGAATGGTGCTGATCTGCCAGACTGTGATCTGCAGAGGCTAAGGGCAACCACATAGTCTCTTATTTTGCCTCCCTTGAAACTGGGAAGGGAGTTGCTGCATTAAACCACCTCAGTGATCTGTCAGAATCTTCAAAATTCTAAAATCTTAGAGTCTCAAAGACTTGTTTAAGAAAACGGATGTGAGAAATAGAATCATATAATAAATTTCATTTTATTGAATATATTCATTCAACTAGTTGATCTTCCTTCTGGTTCTTCACTGAGGCCAAAAATATAATTTGTTGTACAGTAACAAATAATAACACTTTGCAAAGTTTAGCCCTAATGCTTTTTATCTGGCTTTGGAAGCAAAAAACTTAAAATGTAATTTCAAAACATCTACATAAGGGATTTTCTTATTGCTTGATTAAAGCTACATTTACAACACAAAAACAATAAATGTAACGCATTGATTTAAATTTAATTTCATACCAAGAAGTTTCTCTGGTAGACAACTTCATTTCAAAATAAGAACTTTTCTTCTCTGGTGAACATGTCACTCTAAACGTTGTTTGAATAAGAAGGGCTCTTTAACGCCAAGAGAAAAAGGTCCACAGGGCAAATTCTACTAGTAAAATGTTACTATTTCAGTATACCAGCTATGACTGAGAACCTTGCAAGAAGCCAACCTTTTAGTGTGATTCTTCTACACTGTTTTCTGCAAGTAGAACTGTTATGCGTGGAGCCTCGAGTTCTGGAGATTATAGGAGAAGGAGCCCCGTGCCACCATCTCCTGGTAAAATAAAGGAATGGACATGACAAATTCTGTCTCATTTTCAAAGTTGAAAGAACAACAGCTTTCTGGCTTGTTATTGTGTTAATAGGGACTTTGATTTTCTTGCTAAGTTTTAGCTGCAAGTTTGGTGAAATGCTGCACTTGAACTGACTGGTGTCACACAGGATTGATGTTTTGGTGTTCTGGTGGGTATTGCATATACAGATCAGCTCTGTAGTGGTGGGGGAGGAGGCAAATTAAATATTAGAAATTACTGAGAAGGAAAAAAGGCCAAATTCACAGCAAATCATCTAAATCTCTGGGCCATCCACACACGGTCCTGTAATAACAGAAGGATAAGTGAGAACTATTAAATCTTCAGAAAAAATGGTAAGGTTAATCAAAGGTCTGGAACAGTTCCTGTTGGAGGCAAAAGATTTTCAGCCTTGAAAAGAGACAAATTGGAGGTCATAAAGAAGGCAAAACTGATTTGTGTCAGAGACTGGGCAAAGGGAGACTGTGTTCCACTACCACATCTGATGCCAGGACTACAGACCATCACACAAAGCACGTAGGAGCCAAGTTCTATGCCAGTAAAAAAAGATGGTTCTGCACACACAGACAATATATGTGGAGTGGCACATTGCAGGGTGATGCTGCAATTCAAAAGGTGTGCCACCACACTACTTGTTTTTCATGTGTTCCTGACACAAATTCTAGATGATCAGTATGGCTTTGTTTTAAAATATGTATCTTTATCCACAACACAGCCTATAAACCATAAACATCCTGGGTAGATATTGCATACATTGCTTTTCTATCTCAAGTTGTGTCTGTTACATATTCCAGAAGAGTAACCCCTGTGTCATGGGTTGGAGCTGAGTTGATTGACAGGTTCTTGATTCAATTGCATTTTCCGATTTTGCATATTTAAACCTGCTGGAGGCATGGGAACTTCCCTTTTGATCCAGCTCTCCCACGGGAAGCAGGGGGAAATGGCCCTGGGCTCTGACTCTCAGAGCGGGCCCGCACTTCCCCTCCCACAGCGCCAGGGCACAAGTACCTGAAATGCTGAGGGAGAAACCCCCAGAGCCAAAGCAGCTAAAGAAACATCCCATGAGCTGCACAGCCAAGACCACTGGAGCAGCTTCTAGGACCCGGGAGGGGCTTCCCTTCCCCCCACTCCATGTGGCCTCGCAGAGACCTGGCAGGAGCTGAATACAGATTTTCTGCAACCAAAGCAGCCTACATCAGACTGAAGAGAACATCAAATAGCTGGCAGCATAAAGGGAAAGGGGCTTTTTCCTCCAATGTACAGCCCAACGAGAGTTAGCTGTTCAAGATGGCGTCAAGGTCAGAGAGAGAAAGAAAAAGTAGTTATGTGGGACGAAGCAAAAGATGGCAGCGAAGAAAAGAGGGCGGAGTCGCTCGCAGCTCGAAACTTAAATTTGCTTTCTGTAGACCGTGGTAAAAACTGTAATATCACAAACTGTTCTTTTCTCTTTAATCCATTTAAAAGGCATGAGGGGATTGAGAATTCTGTGGGCAGCCTGTGGAAAAAGAAAGGTGATCCACACCAGGTCACTTAGGAGCTGTGTGTCGTTTTGAAGCAGTCATCCTAAGACAAGAGACTTTAAGGGATTTTTGTGAAGAAGAGAGTTGTGGATTTCAGGCTGGAATTTACTTATCCCTAAAATGAGAACACCCCATGTTTGGCCCATGACTGCAGTATGAAAAGACTGTAAGATTTGCATGGGAGAGATTGGTATTTTTCCATTGTAGCAGGTTTGTTTCCGGGTGGGCAGATTGTTGCAGGTAGCAGTTTGGAAACCACGGTGGAACAGAGAGGAAACCTCTTTTTCCCTGAGTTTGGAGAGACTTTTTAAGAACTGTGATACTGACCAAAAATTCCATCTTTATTATCCTTTGTGCAAACTGGATGCTGGAAGGGGGCAAAGTCCTGAAAAGGGGGAAGTGCTGGAAGGTGGGAGTGCTGGAAGGAGGGAGTGCTGGAAGAGAGGGGAGTGTGTTTTTGCTTTACTTTCTCAGTGTTTCTTTTTCTTTTTAATCCTGGTAGTAATAAACTTTCTTTATATTCTTTAAAGTTTTTGGGCCTGCTTTGCATTTCTCCTAATTCATGTCTCACAGAAGCAAATGAGTGAACTAAACCACTACACCCTGCTAAGCAACCCCTCTTTCAGGGACCCCAGATCACTGGTGGACCAAGGAAAGGCAGGATAAGGGTGCAAATGTAGAGCACTTGTTTGGAGGCAGATGGGGAATGGAGAAGATTTGGGAATGGGAACTTACAGGAGAGAGTAAGGGGGGTCCTCCACAGCATGTTCATCTTTCATTGTAAATACTTTTTTGACACAAAAAAGGGATTAAGTTTTTCATCTAAAATGCTGTGTGGATGATGAAGGGTGAAGCAACTTGTATTTGTTCGTCATGTATCTCGTCCCAACCCTAATGGGATAAAGAAAAGACAGAATAAAGAAAAGTCCTTGACCTCTCAACCATCTATTGCACTGCCACCCTCAGGCTTTTCCTATTGAGGGAAAATTGAGCTAATATAATAATAAAGGTTGGAAAAGACCTGTGTTTACCCAGGTGAGATGGACAGACTCCCTGTTATGGGCTCCAGAAAGCAGTGTGTTGAGTACTTCCACTACATTGGCACTTTCCCCAGGAAGTGCTCTCCATGCATGAGGAACAAGTGCAATTTGAATTTTTTTCATTCTAATATTAAGTGATGTAAAAATATTTTAAACTGGAGAATCACTTTCAGATGTAAATAAAATGATAAAATAGTATATTATAAGTAAGACAATGAAATCAGTTAATTAGGCTGTAAATACTCAGGCTGAGAGACATTACCTCTCTCTGCAAATCTGTCATCAGAAAAGAATATGCCCCTTTATATTACTTCACATCAGGAAGGAAAAGAACACCCTCATTTTTACTAGGTTTTAGGGAAAAAAAAGGTTTAAAAAAATTGTATATAAAATCTACCAAATGTGCAATTCTTCAAAGCTCTTAAAAATGTTTTGAGGTTATTGTTATATTATCAAAATTTCACAACTGATTAGAGATAGCATTTCCCTTTTTTTTTTTTTTTGGTCAGTTCAAGTCATAATATATGAATTATTATTACCACAGGTTCTAATTGAACAAAAGTAATGATTCTCTTTAGCGGAACTACTCACACACTGCTCATATGACTAGAATTAATGACAATTCCAAATTTTCTTCAATCAGTTATCATATTCAAAAACAATTCCTAGGGCTTTTGTTTCTTTTTCTATTTGAATTGTTCTCAGAGGGCACCCCAAGTTTCCTGTCTGCCAGACTTGTGCATATATTATTGCACTAACACATCACACTTACTAGATGATATTTTTCCACTACTATAAATACGTAGAGGTGTGTGTATTTACATACATGTCTTTCACAGGTAGGTGAAAACACATACAGTTATACACACAATTATCTACACATAAGTAGTTTTATATTTTATTTGATTTTTAAGCAGAAGATCCTCAGAAGGAAAGCTGTGAATTGCCTTTCCCCTCACTTTCTTGTCAACCTCTTGCAGCCTTAATATGAGCCAAGGATGACTTTGGTCTCATTGTCTCAAGTAGAATGGTTTGAGAGTCTTGTATCCAGAACAAATGATCAGGTATTCCAGCCCCTAGGTTAGTATGCAAAAAGATTAGCACTGCTGAATTCAAAATGAAAAGAGTATGCCCTGTCCTATTTTGCTGCTTGACTATGCAGCTGTATAAAACAACCACAGGACAAGTGCCTTGATTTGAGATTGAGGGGAAGAAAGTAAAGTTTGGTTTCCAGCATTACCTTTAGCTTCCTAAGCACAGCTCCCCACCAGTGCTCTCATTCAGAGATGTTGAACACCTCACGTGGGGCATTTCAATATCTGATATAGTCTGGGGCTCCTCCTCAGATACCAAATGCTTGGGAGCTTGCAGAGAGGGACATGCTGGCAACCAGATCTGTTTAAAAAAGTTCATTTTCTGCCTTAGTTTCACTTTTAGTGACATGTTGGTATATTATATTCAACCGTGAATATCATCCGGTGATGCCAGCATGTCTTCTTTAGTACTGGATGAAAGGTGAATTGGCAGCCTGTGTCCTTCTGGTGTCCATTTCAGTTGCATATGATACAGAAGATTAACTTGAGGAAACAAGATAGTCACTGACCACAAGTTTCTCTTTGCCGTCAGTGCTGCTTCTTAGCAGTGGTGGCTTTGTTGTATATTTTCTACAAAGCCAAGTGAAAACTCTTCCCCAGTTCCCCAAATACTCAGTCACAGGTCATGGCCAACAGCAATGAGTAAACAACTGTATTGATTGTAAATGTCTCACTAGAGTGGTAATGTCACGTGTTATTCTCCTAAGAAACTTAGAGACTGTTTGCCAATTACACAGTCTGCTCTGCATAAGAGAGTTCCCAAAAATTGAACATGGTGTTGAAGGTTGTGACTGAGGTATACAGTAAGGCAGAAGGACTTTCTAAATCCAAACCCTGTTTTGAAATCCTGCCAGAGAGGTTATGGCTCCGGCAGTGCCCCCAGGACGAAGCAAAGAAGACATTCTAGCAGGGACGCTGTGGTCTATCATGAGTGGTGCTGGCTCAGACAGACCCAGGGAAGGGGCCGCCCTCACACCAAATTGCAGCTTTCAGCTCCAGACATGAAGAGTATGGCTGTGGCTCTCTTGCCAGACATACACAGCAGCAGGTTCCTCCTGTCAATCCACAAGCATGGAAGCAACAGGAGATACAGTCTTTCTTGTCCCCATCACCCAGCACTGTTAGTATTTGTCTTGGTTCGACAAATTGTCCAAAATATCCAATGTCATTATGGCTTGTTGTGCATCCTCACTGGCATTTTTTATTTGAACTAATTAATGATTAACAGGGTGATCTGCTTAACTCTGTTTAATGGTACTGAAGAGAGGAAGGAGCAGACAAGACCAGACTGTAGCACTGTAAGTACCCTTTTAGTTTTCCCTTGGATCATTTGGGCACTTTATTTTGAGGCATTATGTTGTTGCTGGGAATGGTGCCTTTGTACATGTAAAAAAGGAAACATACCTGTTAGGAAAAAAGTCAATACATTTCAAAAGCCATAAAGAACTGATAGTAAAGAAGATATTTCACATAATTAAGTAAAAATTTGGTTTGGAAACAAAATAAATGCCTGTAGACTTTTTTACCACAAAGACTAGTGATCTAGTCTTTCATCTTTGAAGAAACTGTAACAGTATTTTGTAATTTTGGTTCTAGATAGTATGATTTATGTTTATATCACATTTTTGTTTAATATAGAATAAATTCTCTAAATATCTGATGAATTGAGGAAGGCTAACAGAGCTGCAGTAACCATCCTGCAGTACTGAGTACAAAACCAACTCATGCCAATTACTCTGGGGAAAAGGTCATAAGCTTCCAGTTATTCACAAATTTTAAAAGAATATGCCGATATTGAAGTTAATAAACTTTTAAAAGTTTAGAATTACCTGTTTTGAAAGAGAACTAGACGACGTATGCATAAATAGTGAATCAGGTGGCATTTCCTTTCCAGGGAACACTGATACACATCAGAAATGTGAATTATAAATGTGTGGGACTTTGGAGAACAGGTGTGTTCTGAGAGCATCATTTTGGTTTACTGGAGGACAGAGTATGAACAAATTCGTTTCCATGACATGTTTTGTATGTCTATTTCTTTTCCAGGAACAGCTGAAAGGAAAATGAAGCCTACTTTCTCCTTGTGTTTGTTGCTGGTTGGTTTGTATACAGTTGCCCTATGCCATCAATATCCTCACTACCGTAATAAGCAGGATGATGCTAAAGGGACATATTATCCAGGACATAGCTCTCAGTGGGAAGGAGCTTCTCCACTTAAGAACAACACCTTTGTCAAACTAGTTTTCATCAATGCTGACTTTGCATTTTCCTTTTACAAGCTGGTCACATCTGAAGCAACGGACAAAAATATTTTCTTTTCACCCATAAGCATCTCTGTTTCCTTTGCAATGCTGGCACTTGGTGCCAGGGCTGTGACATTGACACAGATTCTGGAAGGGCTTGCCTTTAACCTGAGAAAGACTCAGGAGCAGGAAATACATGAACATTTTTGCCAACTCCTCCACATGTTGAACCGTTCAGGCAGTGAGTTCCAGCTGAGCCTGGGCAATGCCCTTTTTATAGAAGAGACACTAAAACCACTACAGAAGTTCTTGGATGATGTCAAAAGCTTTTATGAATCTGAAGTCTTTTCTACTGACTTTAACAACTCTGTTGGTGCTGAGAATCAGATCAACAGTTATATAGAGGAAAAGACAAATGGAAAAATTGTTAAGCTCGTGGAAAATCTTGATCCTCTGACAGCAATAGTTCTCGTTAACTATGTCTTCTTTAAAGGTAAGATATATCAAAGGGTGCAACTATAATGGTTATTACAGAGAATGAAAAGAGAAAAAAAGGTAGTTTAAATATTTTAAAAGGAGGAAATCATGTTCAGTATCTGGAAGGTATTGCTATAAACCCATGTATATTTGTTGCCAGTAAAAATATGTCCTCACCTGGTTTAATGAAACTTTAAAACAAATATCTTTGTTGATATGTTGGTAAATTCTTTCATGTGATCATAGACTCATGCTACAGTGAAAGATAGTGTTTTCAGTATTGTCTGTCTGTAATTGTCTTTAAGCACCTAAAAAAAAAAGATACAATGCTATAACACCTGAGGATGCAGTAACATGAAAAAGGTATTTGCCCTAATAAAAAGAAGGCTGTGGGACTAGGTCCTGTTTTACTCACTGTGACCATTCCTCTTTGTATTCCACTGAATAAATTTTCTTTTTGTCATAAGCCCATTGGGAGAAACCCTTCAGTACATCACAGACGAAACAGGAGGATTTTTTTGTGGATCAGAAAACATCTGTAAAAGTTGACATGATGTATCGAAAGGGTTACTACAGAAATTACTTTGATGAAGAGCTGTCCTGTTGGCTGGTTCAGATACCTTACAATGGAGATGTTGTGGCATTATTTGTTTTGCCTGATGAAGGGAAGATGAAGCAGGTGGAAGATGCCCTCTTGAAAAGGACTGTAACTAAATGGGAAAAGTCCCTCCAAGACAGGTAAGCTTTTTTTGCTAAGCTGAGAGGTGACCATATTACAAATTAGTAGTGTTTATGTCACCAAGACAAAACACTGAAAGACAGGTTATTTGACTGAACTCTTTACACTTAATGGTTCCTCTGTGTTGGACTTCCCTTTCCTTAGCTGGAAAATGAAAATGAAAATAACTATGGCCAGTGAACAAATAGGTCATTGAACCTGGGATTCTTCTTGGGTTAAGTTCCTCGTTCAACAAAAATTACTTAGCACCATGATGAAGTCAACAGACCCTTGTTCCATACAAGCACTGGGAAACTACAATATAGTAGCTGTTGGGTGTTAGGGTGCTGAGGGCTTTCTGTGTAAAAGTGGATTAATCCTCCATAACTGCAGCTATTTCTGTGGTGGCCTAGGCCCTGTTCTGTATTTGAACAGCCTTAGTCAGCTAGCTACCATCTTTTAAAAATGCCCTCCGACCTGACTCTGTTTGCCACTGAGTTGGTATAGCCATGTCTTCCACCCCACTTATTGAACCCCACTGCAGAGGCAGAGGCTAACACAGACTTACTCTGTTCCAACCCTCCACATTAAGTAGCTAACCTGATCAGAAATGTTTTCTGAACCCTAAGAGAAGACTGTAAACATTTAGAAAAACAAACGTGAAGTGTCAATATATTGAAGACATTGAGGAGTGTTGCCTAGATGGTGATTTGTCCCTATTTGTGTTGTTTGTTACAGAAAAATACATCTGCACGTTCCAAAATTTTCTATTTCTGGTACCTATGATGTGAAAAGGATAGTGAAGCAAATGGGTATGGTTGATCTGTTTACTGAACAAGCTGATCTGTCAGGGATTACTGAGAAGCCTGGACTGACAGTTTCAAAAGTAAGTCAGCATGTGAAAGCAACCACAGGATTTGCTTGTTCCCAGGCACCTGACATTAATATCCCATAAAAGCTTATTCCAGTCTCTCTGAAGTATCTCTCAAACATCAAAAGCTCCCAGTCTGGAGGCAAAGGAAGCCCTGTCTTTCATAAACCTGAAGCCAAACATGCTTACAAGGGGTTAGAAAGGCATGGTTGGAGGATGAGGAAGAAGACACACATAAATGTTCTTTTGGCTACTAAACAAAATTATCTAAATGTAGTGCATTAGCTTTGGTAAAATTTCCTCTAATTCCTCCTACAGAGGGCAAAAGGCTGTTATTCCTGCCCTTCTAGTGTTCTCTAGAAGTTATTTTTTTCAGCTAGATGACAGGGTAAATTCACAATAATACATGAAGCTGCCAAAGACAAAATTGAGTCTAGGCTAAATTACCAGGTTTCTTTGCTTCCAGATTTTCTTGTCATCAGTCATCTTGAGTGCTCTTTGGCTGCCTGCAGTTTGAGGGTTATTCTCTGCACAAGCAGTGAAGGAGGATGGCTTGAGTGGTGTGATGGCTGTTGGTGCTGCGGTGGGAATAGGAGCGACTGGTGATGACCTTCCCAGAAGCTGCTGCTGCTCAGTCTTGCTCCAGGCAGGGCTCTCTTTAGCTGGACACAGTGAAGAGGGTGGCAGGCTGCTCTCGTTTTGCTGGACTGTCAGCTGGAGGCTGTTTTTCTTTGTTCTCTGCAGGTGATCCACAGAGCCATGTTGAATGTTCATGAGAATGGCACTGAGGCGGCTGGGGCCACAGTGAAGGAGGTTACCTGGAGATCTGGGGATTTTCCTTACCCGCCTCGAGTCAGATTTAACAGACCCTTTCTCCTGGTGATTCTGGATAAATTCACCCACACTGTGCTCTTCATTGGGAAAATCGTAAACCCTCGGAAAAATGACTGATTGACGAGACTTACACACATCACTGGCTAAATTCCTGTGATCCAGTGAAACACTTATGTATGCATACCACTCTGTGCTAGTGCTCATCTTTCAACCATTATCCTTAGAAACGTTATTAATCCCTTAAAACACAAAAACCATTTTTCCTTGTCCAAAAGTCAGTAGGATTTCCCACAACGTACACCTGAATATAGCATGTAGTATTAATGAAATACAGGTCACTTTTCACCAGTTTTGTAAGAAGCGCTTTCTGATGTGCTCCTGTGGGGTATTCAGTTGGTTCAAAGTCTCCAGTTGATGTAGGTATTCCTGTACAGTCACAGGGTGTGCATGTGAAAGGAGAAACAGGAAAAAGGAGGTGCAAGTTGTAAGTCCTGTCTGTTTAATTCACTAACACTTGATCACTATTCTTAGATTCTGATTTCTATAATATTGTAGTGAATTTTCATTAATTTCTTTAGGTTTTGTAACCAAGTATGACATGACACTGTAGGATCAGTGACTGGGATGCTGGAGGAGACACCAACGTAAAGGGCTGATGAGTGCAGCTGTTTTACTTTGCCTTCCTCTGTCTCCTCCACAGCAGAAGCCCTCCCTATGGAGACAAGAAGGTTGCTTTTGCTTTACAGATAACATTAGTTCTACTAAGGAAGGAATCCATAGCAGAAAAAATACTTCTGTTTTATCCTACTAATATAACTAGTGTTGCTAATGCCTTCAGAAAAACGCCTGATGGAGTAGTCCATGACATAGCACCAATTTCCTTTTCATGGATTTGTTGTCACTGTAATTTCTTTTTTCTACTGATGCTGCCTTCAGTATTCACTTTCCAGCTAGACTTCACAGATTGTGGTAGAAAAAAGGAGGAATGAAAATTCTAACTCCAGAATGTTTGTATTTCCTTAGTAGCAATAGCAGAGCTTTCCTAGGTACTGTTAACTTGGTTTAAGCTATCATAAACACACATAAAAAATGCAGAAAATATTTCAGAAGTCACTGTTCTAAATGTTAGCAGTGGATTACTGCTATAGATTTTACTCTATGGTTATAGAGTAACAACAGACTGGGAATTGATATTTGTACTTTTTCTTAGCTTAAGGTTTCTGGAATCCAGCTACACTAGATAGTTGCATGGTTGTGAAAGGAAAGAAACACAAAGCAGTAAATATTTAAATTATTTTATTATTTTTTGCTTTAGTTTTTAAATCAACATCCTTAGCACATCTTATTTAAATATAGAAAGCCAATGAAAGCATTAAAATTATAGACTGATTAAATATTTTCTTACAGAATATCTCAAACTGGTAGGAAAAAAATATAAATGGCAACATTTTAGACCTTAGTTTCTTAAGATGTCTGTGAAAAATATAACTTAAAGCTGTGGTGAACATTTCTAAAACACAATTCTTTATTTGTTTGGGGATCTTTATTTTCTTTCACATTAAATCAAAGTCATCAATATGAGTAAATTGTAATGCAAGAATACCAATAAGGAATAGAAAAAACATTCCATGTCTATTTGCAGACAGGTAACAGTTGATACTCACTTTCAAAGTCCTCCTCAAAATCACATAAACCAATGACAAAAGTTTCTTATTCACAACTGTATTTAGTATGTCACATATTTAGTAAAAAGTAGTTGGCTTCTTGCCTCTAAAGATATAAGGACTTAGTCTCGGTGTAATACAGATAAACTCATTCTACAGAAGATCATCTTAAAGTTCTTGCCAAATCTCAGGGCTAACTCAGGATGAATTGTCAAAGTCCAGCTTTGCAATGACAAATAACTCTGTAGGCAAATATTGACGCTGTATTTGTTGTTCCTCATGGACCTCAGATCAATAGTCTCTGTTCTGTTAGTAGGAAAAAAATATCTAAATACTATTTTGCCAACCACATCTCACTTTGAGAAGTAACCTTGCCTCTTAATTAATTTGAAAGTGGATAGACAAAAATGAAGCTGATTTAAGAACTGGATGACTAGAAAATGTCGCGGTAAGGAATCATCTTCAGATGGTTGTAGGAAGCATACATGCCTTGCCCTGGTTTTCTTTCTATTTTGGCAAAAAATAGGGTATGCCTCTCACTGCAAATCTGCAGCAAATTTGTGTAGTAAATAACGAGCACAAAAGGATTGCACAACTCCCCCACCAAAACTGTCAGCATTAAGGTTGTCACAAATACATTGTTGTCATGGTTTGCTCAGGAAGGTGTTTCTTCTTTCAGTCTGCTTCTTTTTTGCTTCTCCTTTCATGTATTTTTGATTTTGGTTGGCTCTCTGATTGAGTTTTGTGACCAAGAAACTTCAGTATAACCAAGGAAGAACTTTCATCCTGGCTAGTTGTGAGTTGGTGCTGCTGCTGCATGCAGGTACTGTGATGGGCCACTTCAGTGCAGGGACACTGCTGGAGGATGGAGCTGGTGAGATGAGCCACATGAGGGACAAAGTGCAAAGGACATCTTCTAATGCAGCCTGCACTGGTGTCTACACACAGATATGATGTGGGAGTGCATGCAACCATTCACACACACGAGCTGCAGCCTCAGCACTGCCTGTGCAGACCCTGAGAGAAATCTAGGATGGTACGGCTGACAGCAGTGTCTGTAAAGGCTGAAAGCAGTCTTCTCTTGTAGGTTAACAGCCACAGAAGAAGAATTGCCAACACGGCAGAAACTTCGGAACAGCACACACTGAGCAGCTCCCTGAAATAAGGAGAAAAGGAAAAGAAGCAGTGTGGAAATAGCAGTAAACTGTATTTGTTGTCATATTTAGGAACTAGAAATGAAACAAAGACTAAAATCATAAATGAGGATCTCAGAAACCCAGGCTAACCCATGCGGGAGATAGATTTAACTGTTACCTACAAATTATGTGAAGTTCAACAGAAACTGGAAGACCAGGGGCAATTTTGAGTAGTGTTAAAGATCATTAAAGAAGGAACAAGCAAAAGCAGGAATGTGTATATTGTTGTGGGGGCAGGGAGAGAAATAGTATGCTTGAGGTATAAAAGAAAATAACGTATTTCCAACAGCCAGAGGTTAGTGCCAGTGCACAGGTCTGTCATTGTTCCTAATGTTGTACAGCACCTTCTAGGAAGAAACTGAAAGCACATAACAGAAGCAACAGCCTTAAATGTCACAGGCTGAAAACAAATTGCATATTCTGCTGGAAAGACCTACTAATACTCTGTTAAATATACAAAAGAAGGATGGAACAACTTTCCTGTGAAGACCTGCTGAGAGAATTGGAATTGGTCAGCCTGGAGAAAAGAAGGCTTTGGGGTGACCTAACTGCAGCCTTGCAGTAGCTGAAGACACCCTACAGGAAAGATGGAGAGGGACTTTTTACCAAGGCCTGGAGTGACAGGACAAGGCGGGGGTGACTTCAAATGGAAACAGAGTAGGTTAGATTAGTATTAAGATGGAATTTTTTACTGTCAGGGTGATGAGACACTGAAACAGGTTGCCCAGAGAAGATGTGGATGCCCCATCCCTGGGAGTGTCAATGTGGCTGGATGGGGTCCTGAGAAAACCTGGTGTAGTGGAAGGTGTCCCTTCCCACGGCATGGATTTGGAACTAGATGATCTTCAAGGTCCCTTCTAACCCAAAGCATTCTATGACTCTATGATGTCATGTCTTTAATTTTGTTTTCTAATAGTCTAGCAATTGTCACACCATTAGTAATTAATATATTTCTGGGCACTACTATGTGAATTTCTCAGCTTTTAAAGAACTTGATGATTAATCAGGGCTGAAAACATGGCTTCTATTGCCACCAGGAATTTGGCAGCTATGAAGGTGTCATGGCCAAAATTGTCATAGCCAGCATCAATCACCAGCTAATCACAATAACCTCCAGGCTCAGGAAAACCTCGTGAGAGATGTATTCCTCAAGGTAGTGCTCTCCTGCAACCTTCAAAGAGCACTGGTACCCCAAATGCCCCATGCATACTCCTGGCATAACAGAATGAGTTACCAGCAGCAGAATCACCTGTGATCAGGGACACCTGAGCAGCAGCCTAGGGCCCATCAGGACCCACAAACTCCTGTGAGCTTGAGGTGGGGACGTCGCCGCGGCATCCACAGGAGATTTAAATGGCTCTGTGAGTGCGTGACCAGGGCGTGTCACATCAGATGTGGCGCAGCACTTGGTGTGGGCAAGGTGTGCAGGGAGGGCGCTGCAATCTGCAAGTAGGTCCACAGCTCAGGTAAGTGCTAAGTGCTCTAGGTCTCTGCTGTAGAGGTGGGCTCTTGCCTCAGAGCCAAAACCAGTGTATCTACTGAGACAGCCCCTGAGAAGCCTGGTGCTTCCCCCCAGATGGGACCGGTAAGGAAGGAGATGTCAGTATAGGTGGTAGCTTGCAATGGATGCCCAGACGCTTCCACTGCAGAAAAGGCTGGTACCTGCACAAAGTGTGCATAGGTTGATGACCTGTTGAGGCAGGTAGATTAATTCCAAGAGATAGTTAATAGGCTTGAAGTATTAGAGGGGCTGAAGCAGAGCTAGATAACATGGCTTCTGGAATGGGCCGTATTTAATTGTAGCGCTGGCTACTAGGAGACTGCAAAAGCTGAAAGTCAGAACAAAATGAATGCATTTCACTCAAACATTTCCAAGCCTTGTTAATGGAAAGCCGTACTATGAACTCAGTAATTCTTTTATATATTAGATTCCTGGCTTGTGCTCTGTCATTTGGCCAGGAGACAAAAAATATCTATGGTTATTTTACTCCTGCAAAGGCCTGGAAAAGAATTGCATTTCTCTTCTTCAAATACAACATGGTTTGGTTATTTTTGCTATTTCATCTGGGAAAAAGGGCTGGGAAAGAAATAGGTTTACAAATCAATCAGAAGTGGATGGCTCTACAAGCAAAGCATGCTCTAGCTGAGCTGTTGGCTGTTGGCTTTCCAAACCAGTCTTCAGATTTCTCATTCCCTCTGAACAGCTGACTTTGACATTGCTTATGAGGTTTCCCCAGTTTAAATGGACCTGGAAGTGTTTGTTATGTGTTAATTGAAAAGAACATCTTGGACTTTTATCACAATACCTTTAAAAGAACTACTAGCTGCCTGCATTGAAAAAAAGATGAAAAGGAAGTAATCTTCCTCAGAAGATTATTTGCAGCCTCCAGGATTGTTTTTACATTCTCATTCAGTTTCCTTATGATGTGTGAAGTGCAAGCAATAAAAGAAAGGGCAGAGAGGACACCTTGCTGAGGCGGCATCTTACAAGTTGTGTGAACATGAGCTAAGACTTGTATTAGATCTCATGTTGCCTGTTACTTATGGTACAGTTTCTTAAGGGTGAGTTTGATAGTGATGCTAAAGGGCATCACCTCTCTGGAAAGGAAGGACTGGGAAAATAGCCGCTCTTGTGAAATGGTGAGAAAACAGAAATATTCTTGGACGTTCTGTGAAGAACCTTGTTATGTCTTGAAGAGCACTCTTCTTTCCAAAATAAAAGGCAGAGGTCTGTCGGGAGTAGGTGTGAGGAAGAGGGGAATTACCAAGACAGCCATATTTTGCTATGAGAGGCAGTGGCTTAAGCTGAGGTGCCTCTTGCAGCTGCCATGACACAGAAAAGGAGGAAAGCAAGAACAGCCTGACAGTACACGGGGGCTAATTAGCTCCTCTGCCTGGGCAGACCACCATGCAATGTAGACTTTGAGTCCTTCTAGGGCTTGACTGTAACTTAATTGGCAGATACTAAAGTTTTTGGCATAAATAAGCCAGAAAGTGATGCCAATGGAAAGAGAAAAACGGAAATTATTGTAGGACAGAAGATTTAACACTAAAGTTTTCACCTCTATCAGTAACATGTTTAGTCACAGGGCACAGGCTCAGACCCATGCAAGTGCAACTGCACTGCTGATTCTCCCTTGCTTGGAGTTCAGAGTTTGGCTGCATGTCACATCCTGGCCACATAAGGCCTTTAAAGCTTTAAAACTTGGAAACACTTAGAATAAAGATTCTGCCCTTGTGTTAACTTTCCACTCCTTTGTCATTTTGTGACACTTTCATTTGCATAGTCTTTTATGTACTTCAGAGCATATATAAGGCTTTAGGCTTTTGACTCTCACATCTCCTTGAGTCTTTGGCGTTGGCTTCTGGAACTTTTTCCTCAAGGCAAGGTCATATGTAGGAGCTGGCAGCTGATGTGATACAAACATTACTTGCTCCTTCTTCCTTATTCTGGGACTACAAGGGGCTCTCCCTACACCAAGCCATGTAGCATTTGCAGAGCACTGCAGCAGTTTCTTTCCTGAGACATTTATATCTGTTCTAACTGCCAGCAATTTCCACGTCATTATCTGCTCAAGGACTGCTCCCTGCCAAGCTTAGTGGAGTGATGGGTCCCTCTCTCTTTCTGATTTTTTATACATCTGGTATGGTGGGGTTAAACCCAGTCTTTAGTTCAGGTTCCAATTCATTCAATACAGTGCTATGAATCATAAACGAAACTCAGACCTATTCCAATCTGAGATTACTCATTTTTTGGCCAGCATTTGGATAATATAACATGGGGGTTCCTTAAAGAAATAATTCCGTTTCTTTACTAAAAAGAAATTAAGAAAAAGAGGAGTCAAAAAAACACAGCTGGGATAAACACGCACGATTTTAATTTTTATTTCTTTAAAAGAAGTATTTTTTCTGTACTTGTACTGCTGTACAGATGAAGGCACCACAGATATATATCTTAATCTAATTCAACACAGCAAAATTAAAAGAGCCAGCTAGTTCAGAGGCAGTAAGAACAGTTAAATATATCTTCTATTCCTATACTTAAAAGCAAAATCTATGTTTATCTAGTTTACTTCTTACTGATATTGATTCTCACAATGTTCTTCCCTTGATTCTCCAAGCAACCCAGCTCCGTTTTTTTCCCAAGGCACTCCTGTTGGATGTGACGTGTGCTTTGGATGGAGGTGGAATTTGGGTGGGGGAAGACGATGAAAGGTCAAGAGAAGTCTAAGGGGAAAAGAGCCTGTCAAAACACTTAAGTATTCAGGGAGTCTGGCAACACTGAAGTGACCACTGAGATCTATGTCTTGTATCTCATTTCTGTGGGCAAAAATGAGGAATTATTTTTGGCACTCTGTGGATTTGTTGGGTGTTCCAGTCTTTAGAAACTATTTCAAAGACATTAATTAAAACCCCTATTTTTCCTCACTGTTTTCACTCTGTTCTTTGAGTTCATAGATCTGAACTAGCCCAAAATTAACCTCTGTAGCAAATATTGATGGCTTTCTGTGCAGAGATGGGAAATTTTCATCATGCTTTCTCACTCAGATGTCAGTTCCCTTCCTTGTTATCTTGTAAATGACAGCCAGCAAATAAAAGGTCCACTGTGTGAGTGGGTTTCAATCCCACATACTAACTGGTCACTCACTCCACTGAATAGTACCTCTCAAGAGCTGTAAATTACCTACACATCTCCTGGAGAGCAGCAATGTAGTCAAAACCTGACTCTACTCAAGGTAGGCACCAGCAATACTTACTTTACATTTCGGCTTTACTGTTGTAAGGCACTCAAATTCTGTCAGGGTGCCCCAGCCAAGTATGCTCAGCTACCTTATCAGAGACCTGAAGAATTCATTGAAGCTACAGAAATGTAAACTGTTCTAAATTGGGAAAGAAGCTGTTGGAAGACGGGATAACAAAACGGCAAGAAAGTAGATAAAAAGAAGGATGGTACCATCCTGGACTAGAACCAATCAGGTTCTCTGAAAGGTACATGCAGAGCATGGACAGCATAGAGATCCAATCGGATCTGCGATCGTGTGAGCTACAGCTGCAGAAATGTATAAAAATAGTGTAATGTAAACAATAAATGGCTCTTGCAAAATCATATTGGTTCGTGGTACGAGGGTCCCAAGCTTCCGCAACCGGTGACTCCGACGTGATAAACGTGCAATTATGAAACGGCCCAGATCCCTTTAGATCCTGAAGGGGGTCCAGTGGATGAAAAGGCGGGAGGCCCTGGCCGGAGCTCGTCGCAGCTGGATCATAGCGAGTGGGGGTTGGAAACGACCCGGTTTGGAGTTGGGGATGGGCAAAGAAAGCCCCTGGGAAGAGAACTCCGGAAAAATACGCTGCAGTGAACACCCAGAGAGGTGAGGCCAGGGGCTGGAGGATGGGAAAAGGTCTATCAAAAGAAGAACAGGCCACCTTTGGCGTTCTCCAGCTTATTCTCTTTGTGAGAGATATTCAGTATGACCTGGAGGTCTTGAAAAACTTGCTAAGCTGGGGTCAAGAGAGAGGAGTTTTTGCCACCCATGAAAGTCTTCTCTGCACTCTGGAGTGGGAAAGGCTAGGAATTGCTCTCTGGGATGCCGTAAGCGATGGATTAAAAGGGACTCAGTATGCTTTGGAAGGTGATAATAACAGTGCTA
>VZRO01006066.1:20431-40720 GCA_013397915.1 Daphoenositta chrysoptera
CATCCCACCCCATCCCTGACAGGAGTTTTTCCAAGCCCTCTCCACCCGCCCCAATGGACACTTGACCCTCTGGCCACCACACGGACCCCAATTCCCGGCCAGAGCCAAACGCGGGGCTCTGCTTCTCCAAGTTCCTCCGGGGAGGAGGGTGGGATGTGGGAACCCTCCCTGGATCCGGGCACTTTTCCACCTGGGCATTTCCTCTGGCTCAGCCTCTGGCAGGGATTGCAGCAACTCCGAGGCTCAGGGAAGATAAAGCGGGAAAAAGGAACCCTGCCTGTGCTCCACAGGGACAGGATCATTGATCCCAGCCCGGATCATGGGTTTGATCCTGCTGGAATCCCAGATGGATGTTCAGACATTGCTGGTGTGGAGCTCTTTAATCCTAAAAAAAAATTAAAAATAAATATAAATGGAGGTGTTGGACTGTGGGGATCCAAATCCCAAACTGAACGGTCTCAAAATGGTGCCTGGGTTCTCCACAGACCCCGGACTGAACCCACGGGATGGGATAAATCCACGGGATGGGATGAAGGGATGTGGCTGGAAGCCTGCAGGGACTCAGGTCACCCCTCGTGGTGGCAGCGAGTCCCGGCTGTTCCTTTTCCCAGCCCAAAGCCGCTTTCCCAGGCTCCCGTCCCCGGATCCTCCGAGGCTTTGGGGTGACTGGAGCCGAAGGGTTTCCTGTTGCCTCCTTTTGCTGTGGTTGGGTTTAATTTGGTTACAAATGTTTGTCCCAACAGGAGCAATCCCGGGAAAACGCAGACAAACGTCAGCTTGAGCTGGAAAAAAACCCATCCAGGGCTCCTGGAGCATCCCGGGATTTCTCCAGAGGGTGAAATCAGCTCTTCTCCTGGAGGGGAGGGGGACGCTGGTGGCACAAATTCGGGAAAACAAATTCCCGGCCCTTTCCCAGCACTCCGAGCCCGTGCCCAGCTCCAGCGCGGAGCCTCTGTGGTTCCACAAAGCCTCGACCTCCTCCCGACTTCAAAAGCGCTCCCGGTTTTCTTGCAGGACGCAGGAAATGCGCCGGAGCACCGTGAGAAAGCCGCTCCCTGTGGTCGTGCCTGGCCCTGGCCGGAGCCGGCAGCGCTGGGAGCCGGGATGGGAGCGCTGGAAACCTCCCCGGCTTCCCATCCCAAAGGTCTGCCCCCTCCAGGGGAATTTCGGGATGCTCCCGTGGGGCTTTGGATGGCACAGCAGAGGGGCTGGAGCAGCGATCCCAAAGGATTGGGGGAGCGGGATCCCAAAGGATTGGGGGAGCAGGATCCCAAGGGATTGGGGGAGAAGGATCCCAAAGGATTGGGGGAGCGGGATCCCAAGGGATTGGGGGAGCAGGATCCCAAGGATTGTCCCTGGTCCCGGGTGGGATGCAGAGCCCGGGAGCAGCCAGGGCTGGTTTGGCTCAGCTGCTGCTGCCCTACAGCTCCCGATCCATCCCTCTCTCCATCCCTCTCTCCATCCCTCTCTCCATCCCTCTCTCCATCCCTCTCTCCATCCCTCTCTCCATCCCCTCTCTCCATCTCCTCTCTCCATCCCTCTCTCCATCCCTCTCTCCATCCCTCTCTCCATCCCTCTCTCCATCCCCTCTCTCCATCCCTCTCTCCATTCCCTCTCTCCATCCCTCTCTCCATTCCCTCTCTCCATCTCCTCTCTCCATCTCCTCTCTCCATCTCCTCTCTCCACCCCTCTCTCCATCCCCCTCTCCATCCCCCTCTCCATTCCCTACCCCGCGCCCCAGGAGGGATCAGCCGGGGGAGCTCCCGGGATTCCGGGTCGGGTCTGGGCCTGAGCGTTTCCCGCCCGGCTCAGGGGATCCCGGCGGGCTCCGGCGGGGCCGGGAGGGGCGCGGCCGCTCGTCCCTCCATTCCTGGGGGCTGGGATCTCTCCTCTCCTTAGGGCCGAGGGATTCGGTCAAGGATCCATCCCCGGACTGGGAAGGAAACCCAGAGGGAGCCGGGAGCCCCGGGATGGTCTGAGGGACACCGAGTGTCCCCCGTCCCACACCTCCGGTCACCCCTCCCCCCCGGCACCACCGGGAGCTGCCGGAGCCGCGGGACCAGCAGGGACCAAAGCCCTCCCGGGAGGCTCCCAAAGCTCGTTCCACGCAGGAATTCCAGCATCCCGCTCTTATGTAACACCAGGGCCGGGTTTATTGATTTATCACGGCCCGGTGATTCCAAGCTCCAGCAGCTCCCTCTACGGGCTGGGAGCACCGGGAGGTGACTCAGCCTTTGGGATTGCTGCTGGTCTCCCCATGGATTGGGATTCCTGCTCCCCCATGGACTGGGATTCCTGCTCCCCATGGATTGGGATTGCTCCTCTCCCACAGTCTGGGATTGCTGCTCTCCCCATCATTTGGAATTCCTGTTCCTCTCCCCATGGATTGGGATTCGTGCTCTCCCCATGGATTGGGATTGCTCCTCTCCCCGTGGTTTGGGTTTGCTCCTCTCCCACGTTTTGGGATTGTTCCTCTCCCCGTGGTTTGGAACTCCCACTCCTCTCCCCACGGTTTGGAATTCCTGCTCCTTCCCTCGTCCCTGCTGCCCATCCCCATCCTTCGCCACCCCCTTGTAGGACAAACCCCGGCCCCAAATCCCGTCGGGCCTCAAAGGTCGGCACCTGCGCGGACTTAACCCCAGAAACCCCAGGCGGTGACGCCGTCCCCGAAGCCGAGGGACATCCACGCTCCTGGAATTTCTCATCCACAACAACAACGCGTCACGGGAGCGGGAGCAGCCGCGGCTCTGCCCAAGCGCCCGGGGCCGGGGCGGGGCGGCTCCGGGGCTCCGGCCCCGCTTCCTGTTTGCGCTGCCCGCAGCGGCCGCGGCTCCCCGGGCACCTGGAGACGGCGGCTTCAAAGCGGAGCCGGCCGCGCTGGCATCCCCAGGATGCCGGGATAATTGCGGGGTGTCCTGCGGCGGGAGGGGGCCGGCCCGGCCGGGCTCCGCTCGGAGCTGCTGTGCTGGAGAGGAGCCGGGCGGGCAAAACACGGGGGGAAGGGCTTCCCTCGGCTCCAGAAAACCGGGAATGGCTGGGGATGGAGGGATCCTGCAGCTCGTGCGCGGGCAGGGACGTTCTCCGCTTGTGCTGGAGAGATCCCATCACAAAAATGTGCTAAACAGGTGTTCCCAAGAGCCACTTTTCCTCTGGAATTCCGGCTGTTCCACAGCCAGGAGAGCAGGGAAAAGGGAAAGGCAGCGGTGCCCGGCTGCTGCAGCCAGATCCGAGGGCTCTCCATGGCTTTCCATGGAGCTGGAAAGGGATTTGTGGATCCCCAGTATCCTGCCTTGGGAACTGGGACTGCTCCGTGTCCCCAGGACACTTCATCGGCTTCAATCCATGGATCTATTGGCCTGGGAGAACCTTCCTCCTCCTTCCCAATATCCCTGGACACGTTTCCAGAGAAGAAAGTGAAATCAATCAGCCTCCACCGTTTGGAACAGCTCATCCTGCCCCATCCCATTTCCCTCTTTCCCAGGCCAAACCTCCCCGGCTCTTCCCTAATTGCTGCATTTTCCATAATCATCTGCCATAAGTGCAGGGAAGGCACCGGGCTCTGGGGAAAAGTCACCAGGGAAAGATGCTGGGCTTGGAACAGGGAATCCCTCCAGCCCAGGAACTCCCTGATTATCGCCTTGCCACCTCCTGGGAATCACCTCTGCCTTTTCTAGGAACGCGGGGAAAGCCGGGATGCCTCAGCTGTGAGGCGGCAGCAGCAGCAGCAGCTGGATTTGGCTTTGTTGACACTGGGATAAATCATGGAATTGCTGGGATTGGGAGGGATTTTAAAGCCCGGCTCATTCCACAGGGGACGCCTTCCACGGGGCCCAGGAGGATAAACCCCACGTGGATGAATCCCACGTGGACGAACCCCAGGAGGACGAACCCCGGGGCCAGGAGCAGCCGGTTCTGCTGGGATTCTGCTGGGATTCTGCTCCCGCTCCGGCAGGGCCGCGTTCCCGCTGACACAGGGCCGGAGCCCTCGTCAGGAGCAGCCGCTGGAAGTGGCCCCACGGAGCCGCTGGGATCAGCGATCCCGGGATGTCACACCCGGCCCGGGGATGTCACACCCTCCGTAACTCATCGGGAGGGCGGGGGCAGGAACGGCGAGTTGAGCAATCCCAGCTGGTTCCTTTTGGGAAGAGTTTCAGCATTTGGAAATTTCTGACTCTTTCGGAAAGAAAACAACAACAACAACCCAAAAAAAAAGATGTTGGCGTTTCCCAAAAATCCAAAGCTGAATAAACAGCAAAGGGCAAATCCCTGTCCTGGTGCCGAGAACAGCCCTGGGGCTGGCACAGGATTTTCTTGGCTTTATTCCAATGAAGTCTGGCCCAAACTCAGGGCCGGGTTCCTTCTATTCCATAAATTCCCTTTTCTGGAATGATTTCCTCCCAAAAGTCAGACGGGTTTGAAAAATATTTTCTTTTCAGCCTCTCAGCCATTCCTTCTTTTATTTTTTGTTTTATTTTTTGCATCGGGAGGTTCTCAAAGGCAGCTCCAGAGCTTCCCGAATCCCGGTGGTTTTCCGCACATTTTGGGCAATTCCCGAGATATTCCCACCTGGAGATAAATTGTCCAGCTGAGGTCAGGAGAAACCCTGAGCACTCCAGGCTGGAGCAGATGGGAATTGCCTCCAGCAGCCGGGCAGAAACTCCGGGATGCATTATCCAACCCTGGCATAACCAGATCCCGTGTGGGACAGGGGATAAAACCCTGGGATCGACGTTTCCAGCAGGGATAGAGGAGAATTCCCTCAGTCTGGCTCCGAGGGATCTCCCCTGGAACACACAGGGGATTTTTCATCCCCCTTGATGAAGGAGCCTCGGAGGGAGCAGCAGGGACAAGGAAGCGGCGGGAAGGCCTCGTGTTCCCGAGATAAAAGGGAATTGTCCTGCTCTGCGCGAGGAGAGGCCCAGCCCAAGCACCCGGGGCTGGGAAGCAGCACAAAGGTGCAGGACAAGGTCTGGATAAATGGGACATTCGTGGATTCAGGTGGGAATGGAGCAGGTTCCTTATCAGGCTTTAATGTATGTGGGAATCGCCGGGGCTCCTCCAGCCTCAGAGGTTCCAGCGGGGAATGTCTGTCCCTGGCGGCTCCCGGGGCTCTGTCTGCGCTCCGGGCCGGGAATGAGGCTCCCCAAATTCACCCCGGCGCCTCCCTGGGCCAGCCCAGCCACCCCAGAAGGGCTGAGCTCCGAGGGAAGGCGGGAGACACGGGAGGGATGCGGGGAAAGGGGGGTTTGGGGTCAGCAGGCACTGCACAACCCCCCGTGCCCGGCCGGGAAATCTCCCCGGGACATTCCCTGGGCCGGGATCGGCCTCGCGGGCAGCTCCAGGACAGGACAGAGCCCAGGGAGGCTGAGCAGGAGCAGCTCTCGGAGGGAACCGGGCGAGCTGGGAGCTGCGGGGCCGAGAGGGCGCAGGGCAGAGCTCGGCAGGGCCAGGAGGGAGAGCCGGGAAAAGCCCGGGATCCGCGGGGGGATCCTCCCAACCCGCAGGGCAGCGGGAACGGACCCCAAACCCCCGTGGGGGCTGGCAGGTGCCAGGGGGTGTGGGACCCTCCCTCGTCCCCCAGCAGGGCCACACGCACAGGGCCCGGTGGCACTGCCACGGTGGCACCCCAAAGGTGGCACCCCAAAGGTGGCACTGCAAAGGTGTCACTGCCATGGTGGCACTGCCATGGGTGTCACTGCCGTGGTGTGACTGCAAAGGTGTCACTGCCATGGTGGCACTGCCATGGGTGGCACTGCAAAGGTGGCACTGCAGAGGTGGCGCTGCCACGGTGGCACCACAAAGGTGGCTCTGCAAAGGTGGCACTGCCATGGTGGCACTGCCGTGGGTGGCACTGCCACGGTGGTGCTGCAAAGGTGTCACCTCCACAGGTGTCACCTCCACAGGTGTCACTGCCCAGGTGTCAGTGCCACCGCCGCCCCATCCTGTGCACAACGAGTTCCTGATGCAATTCCCGCTGGATCCGTGCAGCATTCCTGGGCACGGAGTCACGGGGAGGCCGCTGGGACGGGGCCCGGCGTGGGTGAGGCGTGTGGGGAGCAGGTCCCGCGGTTTGAGCCACAACATCCTCCTCCTCCTCCTCCTCCTCCTCGGAGAAAGGGAGCTGAGGATTGGGAAAAGGGTGCTGGGCCCAGAATCCTTGGGAAAAGCCAGAGGTTCCTGCTGCCAACACCTGCGAGAGCGCAGGGATATGGATCTGACTTCGTCCAAGTCTTCTGCGAGTTGAGCAGAGGAAATCGGGAAATGGGGAAATCAGGAAATCGGGAAATTGGGAAATCGGGAAATCGGGAAATCAGGAAATCACGTTGGGTTCATCAAACAGAATCCCAAAGGATTTTGGAAAGTGTGAGAGACTCCCTGGGGTCGGATTCCGGAGCAGCAGAACCTGGATTCCATCCCTGATTGATCCCACAGGAGTCGTGGGAGCCGTAGCCCCGGGAGAGCTGAGGGAGCTTCTGCCCAAGGACCAAATCCCATCAATGTTGGGTTAATTAGGTACAAATTAATCTCGTTAATCAGTCGTTAATCACAGCTCCCTGCACGGGGATCCCAAACCACCTGCAGCTCCCAAAATCCCTGCCTGGGGGGGCTGGGGACTCATTCCATGGATTTTCCATCCCGGTTTCATCCCCGTGACCCCGGCGAGCCTTCCCCAGACCATCCCAGCGCCTTCGGCTCCCGCTGGAGCGGCTGCAGCTCCTCGGGTGCCGCTGGAAAAGCTCCCTGGGAGCTGCCGGGGCCCAAAGTGCTCGGGAGAGCCTGGTCCCACCTGGAAAAACCAGCTCCCATCTCCTGAAAATCTGGTCCCCACAAAGCCACCAGGGAGCAGCTGCCGCCTGTCTGGACCCCGCGTCTCCCGGCCGGGATTCCGCCTTCAAAGTCCATCCCGAAAGAAACGAAAGCGATTCCCGGGTGGCAGATAAGGGGTGTGGGAATGCCACGGGCAGCGCTGGGCACGGGGAGACTCCGCAGGGACACGGGAGCTGCAATTCCGGCCCGGTGAGTCCCTGCCGGCTCATCCCGAGGTTTCTCCCCGGCTCCTGGATCCCTGCCCGGCCCGGAGCCACCCGGCAGCTGGAAAATGCTGCTCCCGGCCCCCCTGGCTGCACGGCCGGGAACATCCCGCTGGAAAAGGCCCTGCTGGGACAGGGGGGCAGCTGGAGGGACAAGGACGAGGCTGGAAGGGAGAACAGGGAATTGTCCTGGCTCGTGGAAAATGAACGGGAGAGAAATAAAAATAAAAGAGAGAAATAAAATCCTGGAGTGGTTTGGGTGGGAAGGGACCTCTGACCGCATCTGGGACATCTGGGACATCTCCAGGCCGTGGGGCCAAAGGAATTGGAGGGGTTCCTGGCCTGGGATAATTCCATTCAGAGATCCAAAGGGGCAGAGCATCCCTGGGATGGATGGGAAAGGTCGGGATCCTCCATATCCCGTCCCTGGAGACCGCAGAGGGTTCGATATCCGGGCAGGATTCCCTGATTTTATTGTTCCTTTTCCCGCTTTCCAGGGGTTTTTCCAGTTCAAATCCTTCCCATTCCGGGTTCTGGCTGCCAGGCCAAGGTGGAATTTTGGGGAGGAGGAGAAATTCCCATCAATCCCATGGGAAAGGGGGCAGGGTTCTGTTTACAGCTCCGGTTCCAGAAGGAAGAAATTCCACTGATGGAATCCTGCAGTTTATTACGGAATTCACAACCAGGGCTGGAAGCAGAACATCCCGGGATTGTGGGAGAAGCAGGGCCGGGAATGGGATCTTAATTAGGATTAATTAAAGGTTGCCTTGTCCAGGGCGAGGGAGACCCTGTGTGGAGAGCGGGAGCAGCACAGGCCCTGCGGATCCGGGTGGGAACGGGAGAGCCGGGACTCACCTGGGGAAGGACACCTGGAACGGCCGGCAGCTTCCAAAACTCTGGGAAAAAATGTGGGAAAAGAAAAAAAAAAATTAATTTTTTTTGGGATGAAATTTCTGCTTAAACCCAACCTAATCCCAGGTTTGAATCAACCTAAACCCAGATCTAATCACTCGAATTAAGGAGTTTTTCCCTGTTTTGGGTTTCTCATTAAAGGATGGGAATGGAAGAGGGGGAACAGCAAAGAGACTTTATTAGGAATAAAATACTTGGCTTCCTTTTAAAAGGAAAATGGGGAAATTCCATTGTGTTTGTGGATTTTAAATAAAAAGCAGGATTTTTGTGTGAAAGGTCATTTGGAACCAGCAACTGGAGATTTTGGGTGCGAGAAACAGCCTGGGAAAGCACCCAAAACCCCAATTCTTTCTCCTTCACTCCAAAACTTGACATTTACTTTGGGGAAGAAAGAGGAAAACGGGAGATTCCCAGAGGGCATCACAATTCCCACAAGGAGAGGACGCCCAGCAAGGACAACAAACCCTGCCCGGATCCCAGGAGAGACAAAATCCCGGGAATTAAACCAAGAGCCGTTTGTCCTCCCACCCCTGGGGCCCTTTGCTCCCTCTGTCCCTTGGGATCTGCACAGGGATTGAAAGGAATTCCCGGGAAGGTTTTGGGGGAAGATCCAGCATTTTTAGCCCTTTTGTGCCCCCGCCCCGGTGAGGAGCGGGGGAATCCCAGCCGTGGCTCAGCCCCATGGCAGCTCCTGCCCGGTGACATTTGGGACATTCGGAGCCTCCCCGGTGACACAGATCCCATTCCTGACCTAATTCCCCTCGGGAACAGTGCCTTGGGAGGGTTTAACCTGGATAACTCCGGCAGCAGCCACGGAAATCCGGGGGGAAAGGGGGTCAGGGCTCCAGCAGGGCCTGGGATGGGTCCCTCAGGACCTTCAGCCCCGGCGAGGAATGGGATTGAGATTCCCAGTAAACTCCCAGTAAACTCCCAGTAAATTCCCAGTCAACAAAACCCTCCTGGGACAACAAGAGCGGGACCAGGAGTGGGATCAGGAGGTAAAAGCAGCAATTCCCCAAACCAATTCCCAGACCAATTCCCCCAACCCTTTTCCCGCTTTGGGGTGGCTAAAATCGAGTTCTTCCCAGGAGCCACTCTGGGAATTGCCGTGGGAACAAACGCGGCATTCCCGAGCCCTGGGCTCCGTCTTATCCCGGCCTCTCTCCCTTCCCGAGTGTTGATATTAAATAAACTCCTTCTGGAATTTTCCAGCGCCGTAATTATTGGCAGATAATTGCCTGGGGCAAATTAGGAACCCTAATCCCGGATCCAAAATCGTTTCCGAATGGTGCCAGGTCACGGCAGCGCCCGGGGAAAACCGAATCCTTTCCTGCTCCGCAGAGCTCGGGTCACATCCCAGGTTTTGAGGACCTGCAGGCCCAGGTTTCTCTGGAAAATACCAGGATATTCCTCCTCCTGGAGCCCCCCGTGGGTCCCGGGGACACCGGGGCTGCCAGGCCGGCGTGGCGCCGGTGTCTCCCGGAGCCGGGGGGGCACAAGGGGTCCCCTCCTCTTTCCGAAAGCCCCCCGGGCTGGGGTGTCCCCCTGGGGCTCTGCTCACCTGCTGGGGGTGGCTTTGGGCTCCTTTTTCTTTCGTTGTGCTGGAGAATCCCGCCCCTTTTCCCGGGAATTCGGCTCCTCGAGCCCCCCTTAGGCCCCGGCCCTGCCCCCGCTGAAAGTCCCTTTGTTGTGCCCCTGCCCGGCCCCACCTCTGCTCCCATCCCAATTATCCCGGGACCATCGGGACATTCCCGGAGGTCACCTGGGTCACCTCGGCGGGCGGAGGGGGCGGCCCCGGCCAGGTGAAGTTTCGGGGCATCCTTTGAAGCGGAGCAGGCCGGAATTCCAGCCTGGCTCTCCCGGGATCTTCCCCCCTCCCGGCACTCCGGGGTTTCGCTCTTTAATTATTTTTTTACCCTTTTTTCCTTTGTTAATTATCAAATTGTTGGCGGCCCAGCTGGGAACAGGAGCGGGAAATCGTTGTCACCTCCAAGGCAGGGCAGAGGTGTCACCCCTGGTGTCCTCCTGGAGCAAAATTCCAAGTTTTCCATTGGTTTATAACTTTTAAACCCTCCCAGGCACAGGATGGGATTTTGGGGGGGCCCGCGCAGGGCCAGGATGATCCTGGAGGGTCCCTCCCAGCTCGGGATGTTTTGGGATGTTCAACAAACGCGGATTCCAAGGGAACGAGTGAATCCCGAGGTGGGAATCGCTCCCTGAGCCCCGGCTGGATCCTCCCGGGCATCCCAAGGAACTTTGCCCGGGAACAGCAAACCCAGCACGGGAGGAAAGCTCGGCGGCGTTCTGGAGCCCGGGGCAGGGAGCTGGGGGGCTGCTCGGGCAGGAAAAGTCGGGAATCCCGGACGGTGCGGGAAAAGGAGGGAAGGACACGGCCCAGGCTCCCCGGGAAGGGGCGGGAGCCGGACGGAGCAGCCCAAAGTCCCCGAGAGGGAGCCGGGGTCTGTCCCAGCAGAGGGACAGGCGATCCCCAGGCTCCCTCTGGCATCAGGGCCGCCGCCGAGGTGCCCTTTTCCAGCCGGGAATGCCGCAAGGAGCCTCCAGAAGGAGCCCTGCCCATCCAGCCCCCCTGGGCGGCAGCGGGCCCGAGGTGTGAAAATCCCGATCCAGGTATTTCCCCTGCTCTTTCCCAATCCCTTGGCTCAGGGCAGCTTTCCAGCTCTTCCACCACAGCGACGGGAGCCCTCCAGGGGGGAGCCGGCCCGGAGCGCTGGGAATGCTCAGCGCCCCTTTTCCAGGGAGGATCAGGGTGGAACTCCGCGGGCTGGGGAGGAATTCCCTCGTGCCCCCGTGCCCCTGCCGAGAACTGCGGAAATTTTCAGGGAGAAGCCAAAAGCCCTTTAAAAAAATCCCCAAATCCCGAGCCTGGAAAGGGAGAGGAGCCTCAATCTGCTCCTGTGGGAGAGCCTCGTCCCGGGACCTGGCGCCAGGGAATCGATCCCAGCCGTGGCTCCGGGGGCCGGGATTTGGGTGCGGGCTGGAAAAAAAGCGCTGGATTCGTTCCGAGCTGGCGGATTCGGGGGAGCGGGGCCGGGCCGGGCCGGGNGCGCGGGGCTGGAGCGGCGCTGGGAGCGCTGAGTGTGTAGCCCTGGGACAGGCGCGATGCCTTTGATTTCTTGGCAGGTTTGGGGCGGGAGGATTTCATCAGAAAACACGGGAGGCTCCAGTCCTGCCCTGGAACAGCCCCCGGACATTCTGGCCACGGCAGCAGCCAAGGGAGGCACCGCCTGCTCCAGGAGTTTCAAGGAAGCCTTCCCGGGCCGGGAGCTTTGCCCAGCTTGCAGAATCCTTGGCTCCAGCCGGATCCTCCATCCAGGCAGAGGCTGAGAGGTTCCTGCAGGTAAATTCTGCCTCCCTGCCCCCTCCCTGCCAGCCCGGGATGCAGCAGGAACCTGCACGTCCCGGGAAGTGCGGCCGCCACCCAGATTTCCAGGATGGAGCCTCAGCTCCACCACGAGGAGCGTTCCCAGCCTGAGCCCCTCTGGCTCCAGAGGGACACAAACACCTGGGAGAGCCTCGGCTGCAGGCCCTGGGATGGACAAACACAAAAAGGGGGAATTTCTGGTTGGATCAGGGAGCTGGGGATGCACCGAGCGCAGGGAGGGATCCTTGGGGTCTTCTGCCTTTCCATAGGATCGGAATATCCCAGGCGGAAGGGACCCACAGGGATCGCGGAATCCCAGCTGTGAACCAGAACAGATCCCTGCAGCCCAGGCCGTGGATCCGGGAAGGAAAACGCCCCCGGTGCGGTGTCCCACCAGGACGGAGCTTCCCGTGCTGGGACCCAGGCAGAGCTGGAGGCTGCACCCAGAGCGTCCCAGAACGCCGGACATTCCCTTTTCCACAGAAAAATGCCCCGCGCTGGGCGCTGCGGAGCGGATCGGGCCATGGGAAGCAGCGGATGCTGCTCCCGCTGGGATTCTGCTCCCGCTGGGATGCTGGGAGTGCCCCCAGTGTCCCCCGGAGCGGGGGAGGTCTGAGCGAGTCCAGGTGTCCATCTCCGGCGAAATCCAAGGAAATCCAGCAGGAAGTGAAGCTGGAACAAAACTCCCTCCTCAAGCACCTGGAGAAGCTGGAAAAGTCCAGTCTCGCTCCTGATGCAGAGGGGGATGAAGGGATTTGTTCCTGCCCAGATCCCACAACTCCCCCGGTGAATCAAAGGCCGAAAGCAAAAATAAAAGAACTTTCAAAGAACTGAAAATAAGAATAAATCAAACCCAGCAATTTTAATGGAGCCTCCCCGAGGGGAGGGAGGGAGGGAGGGGGAGAGGGGCAGGAGCTCCAACTGGATCCAGTTTGGATTCCCAAATGGTCGGGAATGTCCTGGGACATCCCAGTGCCCGGGGCTGCCGCTTTCCCCGCCGGGATTTGTGGGGATCCCTCCGAAATCCCTGCTCTGCTTCCAGCGCCTTTTCCCTCTCAGCCGGGGCATCCTTTAATTATCCCGCGGGTAAATTTGCAATTAATTAATTAGCCCGTGTCGGAGAGGGCTGAGAAAATGCGAGTGCGGCTGAGCGTTGCTCCCGCGCAGTTCAATTATTGTCATTAAACGTTTTCCCGGCGTTGCCGGCAGGGTTTGGGGTTTGGGAGCGATTAAGGGAGATTTCCTGCCTGGAAGGGTTTTGTCATCCCGGGGAGGCAGAGGGAGAACTCCGGGATTGAGGAGGGGCTGGGAGGGATTGAGATAATGAATAAATAAAGATAATCGGGAGTTTTTTGTAGGAAACAGCTCTTAGGAGGAGGGGAGGGAAGCGGGAAGGGAGTGGGAACACCGGGATGGAGCAGAGGGGCTCCCGTGGAGGTTCGGACACGGGACGGGATAATTTGGGATGTGGAGAACACCGAGAGCAGCAGGGTCTGCCCAGAGCTCCCTGCAGGGAAGTGCAGAACAAACCCAGAACAAACCCAGAACAGACTCAGAACAAACCCAGGGCACAAATCCTGACAGGATTCAGCTCCGGGTGCTGAGGAACACTCAGGGATTCTGCGATGTAACGAACCCCTGTGGTTTATCTGGGGCTGTGTAACCCCACAGGACTAATCAGACATTGATCAAACGTTCGTTAATTAATTCCTTTAATGGCCGTCCAAGCCTCATCTTCCCTCTGGAGATGAGGAACCCGACAGTGCCCTGCCCGAGGGAGCAGGGGCAGCGCTGGATCCCGAGGATCTGTGGCCTGTCCCTGTCCCTGTCCCTGTCCCTGTCCCCATCCCTGTCCCTGTCCCTGCCCACGTCCGCAGCTCCCTGACCTGCATTTCTGGGGCTGCGGTGTCGCAATCCCGGGACGCGCTGTTTACTGGGTGCCACCCGCTGGGATGTGGCACAGGGGACACGTGGTGGCCGGGGCTAGAGCCGGGAACGCAGCCGCCTCCAGAGGCCCCGGAGTGGGATGAACCCTCTGGATTTAGGGACAAGGAGTTAAAAAAAGCCCTCCGAAAGGGCCGGAGAGGCTCCCGAAATGCGCTGCCAGCGGCTTTGGGCCGCTCTCCTGCCCGCACCAGCAGCAGAGGGCGGCTCTTCCAGAAATACTTCCTGGGGGAGATCCAAATCCCAAACCCGCGGCCTGGACTCGCTCCAGGGGTTTGTGTTTTGCTCGCCCGGAGCCGGCCCGGGGCTCCAGCGGGCAGAGCTCGGGCGAGGCTCCTGGGGCCGAGCCAGACCCTCCGAACCCCCAGCTCCATCCCCGCCCGCTCCAGAGCCTGACCCCGGCCCTTCCCGGGACAGGGAATGCGATCCCGCAGTCCCGGCCGTGTCCCGGGGTTTTCCATCCCTCCCAGGCTGGACCGCACGGAGCCACCGCGGACAATTACCTCAGATTAATTAAAAGCGGGGGTTTGAAGTGATCAGTCAAAGCCCGCTCGGCTCCCGATTCAGATCCGGGCCTGGAACTGGGTTTAATTCCATGGAGTTCAGCACTCCCGGGGTGAATCAAACACGACCACATCAAAGCGGGTTTAATTCCCAATAAACGCGTTTAATGTGGTTTAATTCCTCCCCTTTCAAAGGGAGCGCGGATCGACTTCCCTGGATGTCCCCAGGGACACAAACTCTGCCTAGGAAGGGATTTAAATCCCCCGGGAAATCCCACCTGGAGCTGGGATCCGCGCTGGGACCGAGCCCTGGTTTGATTCTCTGTTCAGGGTAAGCCCACGCTGTCGCCCGGTGGGGATCCAGGATTCCAGGGACCCTCGGGATGTCGGGATCAGCCGGATCCCGCCGCGGGTTTGTGCCCGGGGCAGCGCAGGGATCCGGGAGCATCCCTGCGGAGATCCTGGGATGCCACCTACAGGGATAACGCCGCTCAGCAGCGCGGCCGGGCCGGGATCCCGGGAATGCGGGGCCGGGCACATCCCGGGAGCCCCGAGCTTGAGGAAGGAGCTTTGAAAATCCCGAGCCGGGGGGGAATGGACGTGGAGCCAGAGGGGAGGGATGTGGGGAATCCCGACCTCCAGCTGCTCCAGAGGCACCGCCCCGGCGTCCCTGGACACTTCCAAGGGCAGCAGCGGCTTCTCCCGGGACATCTTTCAGGCTCAGTCCCTTCCCTGAGCCGGGCTTGGTGCCAGAGAGGTCGGGAGCGATTCCGTGTCCTCACCCCAAACACAGATCACGGCTCCCACTCCCGGTAATTGCCTCCAATCCCATTCCCTTTCCCTTTCAGGAGGAATCCCAGGACAGAGGTGCCGGGGCGGTTTCTGAGCTGCACGGGAGCCCTGCCGAGGTCAGAACTGCCCCGGACTTCTCCAGCTCCAGGCTGGATTTCCAACCCTGAGCCGGCTTTGCCTCCCATCCCGCTGGATTTGGTGACATTGGGGGTCTTTTCCAGCCTTAAAGATCAATGATTCTGTAAATGTCCCTCGCAGGGGCTCCGGGAGCCCACATGGATCAGGAGTTCTTTGGGATACACATGGAATCCCTGCCACGAACCTCCCCCATCCCAGACTGGGTGCCGGGGCTTCCCAAGGGATGTGGATTCCCCATCCCTGGAAGTGTCCAGGGCCAGGCTGGACGGGGCTTGGAGCACCCTGGGATAGTGGGAGGTGTCTGTGGCAATCCCATGGACCCCAATCCCACGGATCCCAATCCCATGGATCCCAATCCCATGGACCCCAATCCCACGGACCCCAATCCCAGGGATCCCAATCCCATGGATCCCAGTCTCATGGAGCCCATCCGGCCGCTCCGAGCTGGGCCAGCTCCTCGAGTCCAGCAGCTCCTCGTGTCCACCCTGTCCGGGGGGACCCGTCCTGCTGCTCCTCATTCCAGCGGGATGAATCCCGTGGGTTTCCATGGCCTGGCCTTGCATCAGCAGCCGGGAATTTCTCTGGGGCTCTGGGCCCAGAGCAGCGAATCCATCCCGGTGTCACCTGAGCCCGGTGTCACCTGAGCCCGGTGTCACCTGGGCCCCCTCCTGAGCCCGAACCAGCCCCGCACCAGCGCGGGAGCGGCGCCGGGAATGGGAGGCCCTGGCTGGGCTGGAATTGCTCTGGTGAGCACCGGGCTGGCCAGGAATCCCAGGACACTCCAGCTCTGAGCTCATTCCCTGGAAATGACCCCGAGAGGGTCCGGCCCGTCCCCAGCCCCCTTTTGGGGTCTCTCCTGCGGCTCCCTGGGAGGCCCGGGCAGGGCCCGGCTCGGAGCGTTCCCGATCCGCCGCATTCCAGAGGTGCCCTGTGAAGTGGGAATGCCCCAGGCCAGGCCGCTCCTCAATCCCGAGGTGCCAGAGCGCTGTGGGTTGGGAGAACCTTGGAAGAACAGGTCGGGGCTGCCGGGACGGGGTTGGGAAAGAGGGGAGGGGAGCAGGGGGACCTGCGGTGTCACCTCCGCTCCCGAGCGTCACCTCCGCTCCCGGCAGGATAGGGCCGGGATAAACCCAGGGATCCGGGAGCCTTCCCGAGCAGGGAATGTTGTCATCCCCCGCACCCCCGGTCCGGAGGGACTCCGGGAAGGTCACGGAAGGTCTTCCAGGTTGCGCCGCCTGGAGCTGGATTCCCAAAGGGCCGAACCTGGCGCCACTTCCCGGCCCCGAGTGGAGCTCCAGGAGCTCCTCGGTCCCGGCCCCGCGGTGTGGGAAGAGCCGGGGAGCGGCCGGGTTCCCCTCGGTCCAGGCAGCCCACCCGGAGCCGGAGAGAATCCCGGAGGGAGCTTTTCCATGAGCTCACCCTGGATCGGCGCTCGCTGGGTGACCTCATTCCCGTGACTCCGCCACCGCAAATCAGGGAATCACAGCAGGGATGGGGCCTCAAACTCCATCCGGACCCAGCCCCGTGCCAGGCCAGGGACCGCTCCCAGCCCGGGCCGTTCCCAGGCCGGCTCCCGGGGCTGGGATCGCGGCTGGAGCTCACTGGTGCCGCTGGTGCCGGCCCAGCTCCCGGGGAGCTCAGCCGGGAAGGTCCCGGGAAGCCGAGGCCTCCTCCGGGAAGCGGCCGTGCCCACGCGGGAGGAAGCGGAGGGGGATAAATCACCGCCTTATCGGGATCCGGATCTCCGCAGGGATCCGAGCCCGGAGCTTTTCCTGCCAGCTCCACGCGGGGAAGGCGGGCACGGCCCGGCCCGCGCATGGAGCGCAATTAGCGCCGACTGTTAATGAGGGTTCAGCCCGCAGCCGGCAGGGAATTGGCCCCGGCTCCTCTCCCCTTGGAACTGTTTGCTCAGGCACCATCCCGCTCCCAGCCAGGCCACCTATGGAGCGCTCCATGGGGAAGGAAAACACCGCTCCAGACTCCGGCGGCACCTCCTGGAGCCCTTATCTCATCCCTGGAGCCCTTATCTCATCTGGGAGTCTTCGAGGGCGTCACTTCCCCAAGGATCTCCCTCCAACATTCCCGCGGCACCTGGCGCTCCGCGGGTGTTGGCTCGGAAAATCCTCGGCGGGATCACGGAAAACATCCCTGAGCACGCGCCGGGCTCCGCTTCCCACCCAAATCCCTTTCCTCGCTGCCAGGCTGGGAAAAGCCGAGAATAAACATCGGGAGAGCGTTTCCTGGCCCTGCCACTGCCTCCAGCGCTGTCCCTGCGTCTGTCACCTCGCCCTGGTGGCACTTCTGGGCTCCCCAGAGTCCCTGGGAATCCTGTGGATGAGGGATGGGTTCCAGGCTGGGATAATCCTGGGCTGGAATTCCCGCTGGGCTCCATCCTTTCCTTCCCGCTCCCGTTGACTTTGGGAAAACAGCTCCCAAAATTCCATGGCCCCATTTTCCCTCTTTCCTGCCCTTGTTGTGCATCCCACGGAGAAATCCCAGGGATGGAGGCCAGGGAAAGGCTGGATGGTGGAGAGGAGAATGTCGGAATCCCAGGAGGAGCTGGGATGGGGCAGGATCCAGGCCGGGATCGGTCCCTGTCCTGCTCCTCAACCCCACCGGCGAGGAAAGGATCTTTTCCAAACCTCAGCCCAAATTCCTGCTCCCCAGGCGCGCTCAAACGGGATCCCGGGATATTCCCTGGCTGGGGGCTAAGTTTGGGAAGCGTTTCCTGCCCTGCCTGCGCTCCCCGGGATGAGGAGGAGTTCAAAGCCCTCAGTTGTCTCTGGAGCCAGGGCCTGGGATCGGGATTTGCGGCTCCAGCCCAGCCCCGGCAGGGAAAGGAGCCCTTGGGAGCATTCCCTGGCCCTGGAATGCTGCTCCGGGCCTCAGTTTCCCCTCTGGAAGGAGGATCTGCCGAGTGGGGATGGAGCATCCCGGGGGCTTCTTTGGGTGGAGAATGGGAGCTGTTCCCATTCCAGGACTCATTCCCTGCTTTCAGCACGGGCATTCCAGGATTTTGTGGTGCCGGGCCCCTCTGCCGGGCTCGGGATGTGCCCAGAGCTCCTGTCCTGGAGGAAATCCTGGAATGATCCCACCGGAGCGATTTTTTCCCGTCTACAAGAGCCCCCAACCCAAACAGAGCCAGGGATCCAGGGAGAAGAGGAGACTTCCCAGATTTCCCGAAGGGAACATCCCAGAGGGATGGTTTGACCCCAGCAGTGCAAGAAAAACGCCCTGACCGTATCCCTGAACATCCCAAACCCCGGGACTGCATCCCTGCCCCCTCCCCTGGTGAGGCCTCCGCTCCCAGGGCGAGATCCGGGCCGAGAATTCCCGGGCTCTTCCCAGTTCAGTTATTCCATGAAATCCCTCGGAGCAAAGTCCTTATCGGCGTTTTCCTGGCAGCTCCCAGGGTTCCCGGGCCGGGAACGGAGACACCAAACCTGCCCCGGGGTTTTGGGAATCCCGTCCTGGCTCCCTGAAGGGTCTCAGCCATCCCTGGTGCTGGGGCTGGGAAAAATCCCCCCGAGCCTGGATGGGATCCCAGAGAGGATCCCGGGCGTGTCCCGGGCACTTCTCCAGCCCCGCGGGATTTATTGGGATTTATCGCCCCCACCCCTGCGAGGTCAAACTGGGTCAGGAACTTTTCCAAGAGGGGATTCCCGGAGTCTCCTGCTGCTGTGGGAAAGGCTGGAGCGATTTTCCTGCTTCCAGTGAGGAAAATCCCGGCTGGAGCTGCCTCCTGACGGTGCCGCCGCAGCGAACCTGGGGAGCGTGGAAAAACGGGGACACCGGGAGGGTGGGAATTGCACCAGGAAAAGACACGAAAAGCCGCTCCCAAATCCCACAGAGAGGCCGTGCATCCCTCAGAACCGGGGCAGGGGAGAATCCCGGAGCTCTGGAAAGGGTTAATCCCATCCAGGTGAGTCCTTTCCAAGCCGAACTCATCCCATCCCGACCGCAGCCTCCCAGTCCCGCCGGAAAAGCTCCGCGCGCTGCAAAGTCAGACTTGTCCCGAGGAGCGGCTCCGGTGTCACCTGTCAGCGCCGGGGCCGCCTCCAGGGATGTGGGATCGGGTTACGGGAGAGGAACCGCCGCTGGAATTGGCCGCAGCTCCCGGCCCGCCGCATTCCAGCTAAAAAAAGGCGCCGGGCTTTGATCTCCCGCTCCGTCTGCACCGCACGGAGCCAGCGGGAGGGGCCGGAGCTGACAATTCCCTGCCCCAGCCTCTTCCAGGGCCGGGAATCAAAGGCGAGGAGGGGGCGGGCACGGCGGGATGAAAGCGGAGCCGGGGCCTGGCACGAGGGAAGATCCCACAAGGAGCCGGTCCCGGGCTCCTCTCGGGCAGGGAAGGCTCCGGGAGCCGGGGCCCGGCTGGGAGAAGGGAATGGGAATGAGCCTGGAGAGGTTTCTGCGCTGCCCGGCTTTGAACGGCGGCCAGGACGGCTGGGAAATGAGTCCGTGGCTTGGGAATGGGCTGGGGATCACCCCCGGTGCGGCCCCGCGGTCTCACCGGGATGGGCTCGGAGAGGGAATTCGGCTCCCGGGAGCCTCGCGTGGAGCCGGGGATGGGTCCAGGCAGGAACCTCCTTCCAGCGGCATTCCCGGGCAAAAAGGGGCAAATCCGGGTCAGGGCCCTGCCCCCGGGGCTGTTCCCGACCCAGGGATGCTCCAGAAGCCGGGAACAGCTGGGATGGGGCTGGGATGGGGCAGGATGGGACATCCGGGATCCTTCCCGGGCTTCCTGCGCCGCCCTGGGCGAATCCATTCGCCCCCCGGGCTTTGTTCGCGCGGTTCCCGCACCCCGGGCTCCGTCCTGGTTTCTCTGGGACCACTCCTCCCTTCGCAGTGTCCCGCTCTCATTCCTAAGCCCAGATTCCCACCAAATTCCCGGCTGGCGCGGCTGACGAGGCGGAGAATCCAACCCCGAGCCCCGGGGCCGAGCTGCGGCTTCGCTGAGCTTCCCCGGCCGGAGGGGAGCGGCTCCCGCGGCGGATGAACCGCGCCGGGATCCGGGGCGTGCGGAGGGGCCCTGGGCTCATTCCGGGCCCCGCTGCCGCTCTCCCGAGCCTGCTCCTACCTGCAGACGGGAGCGGGCACGGGGAGCGGAGCCAGCCCCGGATTCCTTGGAATGCTGCCGCGGGATCCTGGGTGACGCCGCTCGCGCCGTGGGTGGCGCGGCCCCCGAGCCCCCCCGAGGGGCAGGACGCGCTCAGGAGGAGCCACCGCTCCCCCCCGGCCCCAAATCCCGGGATTTGGGATCATCCAGTCCGGCTTTGCACAGCCCGACACTTCCGTGGTGCCTGAGACGTTCCCGCTCTTCCCGCTTTCCCTGCGGGATTTCACAATTTCTGGGAAAGTTGAGAGTCCCCGCTGCTCCTGACCAGCCCCTGCTGGGCACGGGGTTAAATCGGGGTGTCTGGGGAGAGCTCCCAGGGGGTGGCAGCGACCCCGCAGTCGCTCCCAGCTCCGTTCCCACCACCCCGGGCCCGGCGCAGACCTGGAGGCACCTCTGGAAAACCGCGGAGCGGGATCCAAACAAACCCCGGGGCGGCTCCCCCGCCACTCCCCGGATACCCGCGGCTCT
>VZRO01006066.1:40796-53429 GCA_013397915.1 Daphoenositta chrysoptera
TGTCCCCGTGTCCCTGTCCCGTGCCCGGCCCGGGGCTGGCGGCGGCGGCTCCGCGCGGCGCTCCCAGAGGGAATTGCGGTTTCCCGGCGGCTGCCGGGCCCCGGGATGGGTTTGGGGCCGGGATGAGCAGCAGCTGCCAGCCCTGCCCGGCGGCTCCTGCTCCTCCCGGCCCTTTGGAAGCCGGGATTTGCTGCTTCCCGAAGCCGGCACCTTCCCCGGCTCATCCTGCGGGGGCTGCGGGCCCGGAACAGGGAGAGGAAGGGACACCAAAAATATCCCGTAATTACAGGGACGGGGCTGGAGCCCGGCTCGGGCCCGGCGGGCAGCGGCAGCTCCGGGCTCTGTTCCTGTGGGATGGGCAGGGCGGAACATTTTGGGAAAGATCCTCGATGCCCTGAGCCCCAAAATCCCTGGAGTGGCTGCGGGGAATTCCTGGGGATGTCAGGGAAAGGAAAGAGCCCTGCGAGAGCCCTGAGCAGCCAAACCCCCCGGCCTGGCCTGGGATGTGGAGTTTTTTTGGGAAAAACTCATCCTGAGGCCCTTTGTCTGCAAATTCCCAATCCTTCCTTCTCCCACTGGGGTGGAGCCCAGGAGCCACAGCAGCAATTCCCTCGATCAGTTTGGGATGAGGATCCTGAGCTGTCCCAGCAAGGAATGCCTGGAGCCAGCAGGTTTGGATCACCATCCATCCATGGATCCATGGATCCATCCATCCATCCATCCATCCATCCATCCATGGATCCATGGATCCATGGATCCATCCATCCATCCATCCATCCATCCATCCNTCAGTTTGGGATGAGGATCCTGAGCTGTCCCAGCAAGGAATGCCCAGAGCCAGCAGGTTTGGATCACCATCCATCCATGGATCCATGGATCCATCCATCCATTCCTCCATCCATCCATCCATCCATCCATCCATCCATCCATCCATCCATCCCTCCATCCATCCATGGATCCATCCCTCCAATCCCTCCCCCTCTGGAGTGACTCACAGGGAGCAGCAGCTCCCGGTGAATCACCAGGAAAACTTCCTGATCCAGCCGGATCCACAGGGAGAACTCCCCTGGAGCATCCCAGTCCGATCGATCCACGTGCTGCCCAAACCACGGCGGGGGGTCTGTGCAGAGAAGCCTTTCCCGGATGATCACGGAATCAGGGAACAGTTACTGGGATCTGGGATCACCCGTCCCGGTTTCTTTTGGGAACCTCCTCACTGGCAGAGCCAGAGACACAAAAAAATGGGAAAAACGGGTCCTTGATTTCGGATAAACCCCAACCTTGGGTGTGTTTTCCACACCATTCCCACCCCGATCCCAGCCCGGCTCTGGGAGCAGCTGAAATCCCCTGTCCCAGCTGGAAGCGGGGTGGGATCGCCGGGGCTCCCTCAGGGAAGGGGGATGGAGGACAAAGCCCTTGGAATGTCCTGGGCTGGCCGGGAAGCGCAGGGATCGTCCCGGGACAGGGGAGGCACTGGATGGGCTTTAGGGTCCTTCCCACCCAGTCCAGGCTGGGATTCCATGATTCCCTGGTGATTCCCTGGTGATTCCCTGATTCCCTGATCCCACACCAACACCCTGCAGAGCTGGGAACGGTTCCAGCACCCCAGGACAGAACAGGAATTGTCCCTCTCCCTGCGCCCTTCCCACATCCCAGTATCCCTCGGTTTTTGCCCAGAAATCAGGGATAATTCCCAGGAAAAGCCTCCCCGAGCTCCCAGGAGCTTCCCGCGGGTCTGGCGGTGCCTTTGCCCGGGGAAGCAGCACCCTCTGCTGCCCTTCCCGGCAATCCAGGTCCTGCTGGAAAGCCTCGGGAAGGTTTTCCCTCACTGACATTCACCGGGCCTTCCCGGGGAGTTTGGCTCGTGAGGAACTCGCTGGAATTGCCAAAAATCCCCGTTTCGCTGGGATCCTGCTCCTCCCCGGCTGCTCCAAGAGGCAGGAGAAGCTTCCTGCTCCCAGTTGCCTGCTCAGGAGAGGGAAAGGATGTCCCAGGTGTGCCGTAACTGGGAGAACTGGGAAGAGCAAGCGGTGGTGAGGGGCTGGAATGGGTTTCCCAGAGAAAATGTGGATGCTCCATCCCTGGAAGCGCCCAAGGATGGGGCTTGGAGCAACCTGGGATAGCGGGAGGTGTCCTGCCCACGGCAGGGGGTGGGAACGGCTGGGATTTCAGATCCCTGCATCCCCAACCATTCCCTGGCCCAGATCCCAGAGCAGCCCCAAACCCGGGAATATTCCAGCTCCTGCGCTCCCCGGGCGCTGCGGGAAGGCGCCGGGGGCCCTTCGGCAGCTCCCGGGGGCTGAGCTCTCCTGCAGGAAAAGCCGCAGGAGCCGCTGGGATCCGCGGTTTCCTGGGGATGTTTTCTTTTCCCTCTCCCGGCTCCCGTTTTCCTGCACCTCGGGTGGTTTCGGGGCCGCGTGGGCCGGGCCCGGGGAGGGCAGGAAAGGCCGAGTTAATTACAGGGAACGATCCCAAAAATAGAGCTGCTCTTCCCCGGCCCGGGAGCCGGGCGAGAGGCTGCCCAGGCCTTTCCATGGGTTTGGGACAGCAGGGGGGCAGCGCTGGTGGCACAGGGATTGTCCCCCCCGGCTTGAGGCGAGCTCCGAGTCACCGGGACCGCGGTAGGAACAGCTGAGGTCCCCACGTGGATGCAGCTCCCGTTCCTTCCTGCTTCCCCCTGCTCCTTGCAGGAATGTCAGCCCCTGTTCCCTCCCTGCAGATCCTCAGCCCAACCACATCCTGCCCCAAACCGTCCCAGCAGAAAGGAGAAGCCAGCAGGGATTCCAGTGCTCGGCTGGGAGAAGGGTCGGGAACCATGGAGCAGCTCCTGGAAATTCAGGGAGATCCCGGGGGATTTTCCTCCAGCAGCTTCCCCTCAGTGTGGGGAAAACTCTTCTTGTCCCAAGGTTTAGGATGGATAGCCTTAACAGCCAGGAGAGGTTTGGGTTGGATAGCAAGGAAAAATTCCTTCATGGAAAGGGGAAAACTCTCGTCCAAGAATGGCCTCAGGTTGTGCCAGGTTTAGGATGGATACCAGGGAAAAAATCCTCCATGGAAAGGGTTTAAAGCACTGGAACTGTCCAGGGCAGGATATTTGGGAAAGACTCAACCCCAAGGCTGCTCCAGTCCCAATCCCACACACCCCAGGCCCAGGGATGGGCTCCAGAAGAGCAGCTCCTCCTGCCTGGAGCCGCCGGAACGGACAAAGCCGAGGCCGGAGCAGGGACCATGCTTTTATTGAGGAGTGGGCACGGGAACAGCACATCCCACAGGGCACGGGGACGGGGAACGGCCTCCCGCCCTCCCGCCCTGCTCCAGAGCCACTGCGGGCAGATTTCCCGGGAATCTGCAGCTGGGGACGGGCCAGGAGCAAGGACAGCAGGAGTCAGTAATGCCCACGAGGTCCACGCCAGGGACTGAGGGTCTGGGGGCCGTTTGGTTTTCCAGGAGAAAGGCAGGGAACCAGAGGAGCAGCAGGGAAAACTTTTCCAGTCAGGATGGGGCAGTGGTTAACAGGGAATGGCTCCCACCTTCCCAGGAGTGCTTCATGTCACACCCTGTTCCACCAGGAATCACTGGGATCAAGGAAATCAGCACTGGGATCACCGAAATCAGCACTGGGATCAGGGAAATCAGGGCTGGGATCACTGAAAGCAGCACTGGAATAAAGGAAATCAGTGCTGGGATCAGGGAATTCAGCCCTGGGATGAGGGAATTCAGCCCTGGGATGCCACCAGCCCCTTCCCAGGGCTGTCCCCTGTGCTGGTGACACTGGAGCCACACAGGGACTGGTGGCATGGGGACAGTGGTTTTACTGGGAAGCCATTCCGGGATATTTCTGCTGATGGGAGAGAGGAATCCAAGCTTTCTTGGCTCTCCCAGGGAATCCATCCCTCCCTGGAGCACAGCAGCCCAACAGCTCCTGGAATTGCTGCTGGGAGCTCCTGTGGCTCTTTGGAAAAAGCCAAAGTTTGGATTCCTTCAGCCTGGAGGGGAAAAAACTCCCAAAAAAAAAGAGACCTGTAATTCCAGGAAGGCTGCTCTGGGAAAACCATCTCCAGGGGGATACACTCAGCAGGGTGTTTATGTACAGGAGCTCAGGAATTCCACGAGATACACACCAGGAAAAATGGGAATTCTAATCCAGAGGTGCTTCCAGCAGGGCTGTGGTGGCTCCAGGAGGGGGTGACAGGAACACCCTGCCCCAGTGACTCCCGCAGGGGCAGGAGGGGCAATTCTGGCTGGACAACAGGAACTAAGTGGAAATCTGCTGGATCCTACGGAAAACTGCTGCAAGAGGGGGATATTATCCCACTAAACCTATCTCAGACACAGAACGGGACAGGAGCAGTTCCGGATGCTGGGAAAGCCAGGCCTGCCCCAGAGAAGCACTTCCAGACAATGTCCAGGAGCCAGGAGTGACGCCAGGACTCAGGGAAGCTGCAGGAGGGACAGGGGGTGGTGGGAGAGGCCACTGGAGCAGGACAGCAGGGACAGGGACAGCAGGGACAGCAGGGACAGCAGGGACAGCAGGGACAGCAGGGACAGCAGGGACAGGCCCAGCAATCAGAGCTCCTGGGGCCGGAGCTTCCTGGGGCTCCCAGACACTTCCAGTCCTCGCGGCCTCACTGAGGCCGAAACATCCGAGTTCCTCAGAACTGTGGGGACACAGGGCCAGGCCAGGCCAGCCCGGGGGTGACCTGCCCTGGGGACACTGCAGCAGCCAATCACCACAGCACGGCACGACACAGATCCCTACGGTGCTTCTACGCTGGGGACGCTGGCGGGGACGCTTAGGTGCCCTTGGGAGGGGTCCACTTCAGGCAGCTGGGATCCATGGTCTTGTTGCTGTTGGACCTCTTGGCCTCCTTGGCAATCCACTCATCAATCAGATCCTGGGGACAGCAGGGGAGCAGCAGGATTATCCATGGGACAACACCACGGAGGGGAGGGTGGCTCACCCATTAATCCCTCAGAATAACAGCAAAATAACAGCAAAGTGACACCGAAGTAACATCCAAGTAGCACCAAAAATAACACCAAAGTTACACCAAATTAACAACTTCTCCATAGTTTTCTAGCAGCCCACCAATCAAGCTCCAAAGGAATCCCAGGGAAGGGAAAACGTTTGGCACATCTGGGGATGGATTTATCAGCGAGTCACGCAGGATTCCATCGATCCCGCTCACCCCGTGCCAGGGAGGTTTAGGTTGGATTTTAGGGAGAAGCTCCTCATGCAGAGGGCGGTGGGGCTCTGGACAGCGAATGGGCACGGCCCCGCGGCTGCCCGGGCTCCAGGAGAGTGCGGACAGCGCTGCCAGGGAGGCACAGGGAGGGATTTTGGGGTGTCTGTGCAGGTCAGCAGAGCTCATTCCTGCCCTGCTGAAGAACGAGGTCGCATTCCCACATCCTGTTTTACTGGGAGATGAGAATGGGCAGGCTGGAAAACCCGAGGAACCCCTGATCTCAGCCAGGAAAACACGGAAATGGAAGGAGATTCCCCAGGAGGGGCCAGGCTCACCTGTCTCTTGAGGACCAGGTGTTTGCCCTTCCAGTACTTGAGCATCTGCAGGGCCTGCAGGGTGCTCACGATGTCCACGGGGTTCACCGCCGTCTCCTGGCTGATCTCTGCAAGGCAGAGCCCGGCTCAGAGCCCACCCCAGAGCCCCTGAAACCGCCCCAAACCCCCGGGGTCCCACCACGAGCTCTGTGCAATTCCCTCAGGAATGTGGGGCAGGAAATTCCCTGCAGGGACGGAGCAGGCACAGCCAGGATTGTAGGGGGTGCTGGGTTTGGGGCCTGTGTGACAAATCCTCTGAGAGAAGATGCAATCCTGCTTCTCCAGGGCACCTCATATCCCCAGGAAATCCCACGTCCTCCCAGGTGCCACCCACAGAGAAGTGCCACTAAAAGAAGGCCAAATATTCTCAATATTGGCTGTTGGAGCCATTTTTCTTGTTAAAATCAACATTCTGGCCCCCAGGAGGATGAAGCTTTTGGCTGAATCTTTTTTAAAATGTGCTTTTTTCAAGAAGCAGCCAATCCATCCTTCCAAAATGCTGCAAGCCAGCCCATCTTTGCTGGTGGCAGGAGTGGGCAGGAGCCATTCCCAACCACAGGAATACCCCATTAAATCTGGTGCTCCACGAAGAGCTGGGTGGGTGGGTCAGGCCCGAGAGGCACAGGGACGTTCCCAAATCCCCCCAGATCCCAGCCACACCTTTGATGGAGATCTCCTTGCCCTGGAAGTTGTGCAGGTACCGCAGCAGAACCTCCTTCCAGTAGCTCCTGTAGCTGATCAGGCCCAGGTCAGACAGGGGACGCTCTGGGGAGCCGACCTTTTCTTCTACTTTCGACAGCAAATAGCCTAAAAAATTTTTAAAAACCCCTATTTAAACTACTCAGAAATGAGCCAGGGTGGAAACTGCTCAAGCACCAGCAGCCAGGTGAGATTCCCTGGTGGAACAGGAGGAGTTTTTCCCCGGAATTTCCCTCCCCACTTACTGAAGTCAATGAGCATTTTGCCGTAGCCTTGTCTCATGTACTGGGGCATGGTCAGGATGCAGGACACGTTGTAGTTGAGGAAGGAATTCTTCTCCTGGAAACAAGAGCAGAGAGGAGGGACAGAAATCAGAATTTTTATTCCTTTAACTGTTTTATTAAAAAAGAGAAATCATGGTGACTAGTATTTATTTTAATGTATTTTTCTCCACATTCCTTCCCAATTTCTTTGTCCCTAATGAAGACACCACTCTGCTTGCTGGCAACAACAATCCCTTGGAGCTGGTTTGGTTTTTGCTGGGAATGAGAAAAGATGGAGCAGCAAAGCCCCTGCAATCCCTCAGCAAACAGAACAATTCCTCCAGCTCATCCTTGCAACTTCACCTGTTCCCAAAAGCAGCAAATCCTGGGACTGCAGAAAGGATCCAGGGCTGATAAGGGGCTCCTAAACCCCATTTTAGTGAGGTGGAGGATGAATGTTTTCCACTGACCTTGGAGAAATACCCGATCAGGTGGCAGCCAGTGTTGTCAGCCTCTGTCATGACGTAGAAGAGGAAGGGTTCAACATCATAATAAAGGGTTTTGTGGTCCAGGAAAAGCTTTGCCAGCAGACACAGGTTCTGACAGTAGATCTGGGGACAAAAAAAGAGATGCAGGTGTTTATTCCAGAGGGATATCCCAAATGTGGGCAAAACCACCTGGGAAAGGACAAAAAAAAATCTGAATCATCTGAGGAATGATGGGGAAACAGAGCAGCTGGGTCAGGAAACAATTCCATTGGTGATGGAAATGGATATGGCTGGATTTCTGTGGGTGGGAATGTGGGAATGGATGGGATCTCCTTCTCTGGATGCCCAGAGAAGGGGGAGCAGGGGCTGGGTCTCTGTATTTTATCTTTAAGGTCATCCCTGGCCGTTGCCAAAGCTGCTCCCAGATTCCAGCAGTGCGGAATTCACCTGGTGGCCACGCTCACCTTGTTCTTCTTGCCGTCCACCTCAAACACGGAGATGGAGCCCTTGCGGTAGATCTCGTCGCCAGGGGGGTGCTTCCAGACACACTTTGCCTGTGGCAGGGACAGGGGACGGGGCTGTCACCGCTGCTCCGGGGACAGCAGCTGCTGCAGCGTGACAGGAACGGCAGCCTCGCCTCCCGCAGCCACGCTGCAGACCCTGCCGAGCGCAGAGGGCTGAGCCCGGCGGGGCACCCGCTCCAGAGAGGAATTCCCACTGGGAAGGAGCCCTTCCCAGCCCTCACCATGTGCCTGCGCAGGATGGTCTGGCTCTTCATGTACTTGAGGCAGAACTCGCACATGTAGAGGCGGCCGAGGCGCGCGTACTCCTCGGGGTAGGGCGAGTGGTACCACGTGTCCAGCTCGTAGCGCCCGAAGGCGATGGTCTTGATCATGTTGCTGCCCTCGGTGATCTGCCCCTGCAGCCTCAGCTTCTCCTGCACGAGCCAAAACACCCACTGAAAGCAGCTGGGGGAGAACTGGGATTTATTTTCCTGGAGGAAACCTGGTTTGAGTCTTCTAATTCGTCTTTCATTAAATTCTTACGGCTCCTCGCCGCTCCCTGTTCCTTTCCTGATCCATAGGGACGGGACACAAAGAGCTGTGAGGAGCTGGGGGTGTTTATCCTGGAGAAAAGGATCAGGGGAGACCTCACCGCTCTCCACAACTCCCTGACAGGAGGGGGCAGCCAGGGGGGCCGGGCTCTGCTCCCAGGGAACAACAGGACAAGAGGACACAGCCCCAGCTGTGCCAGGGGAGGCTTAGGCTGGACACGAGGAGGGATTTGTCCCCAGAAAAAGGGACTGGGAATTGGAAGGGGCTGCCCACAGAGGTGTCACCGTCCCTGGAGGTGTTTAAGGAAAGCCTGGATGTGGCACTTGGTGACGAGGTGGTGTCGGGTCATGGGTGGCACTCGATGATCTCACGGGAAAGCATCAGAGGATCTTCTGATCCCTCTCTGGAATGGGATGTGGCTTTGGGAAGCTCCTCAGGAGCTTCAGCAACACCAGGCTGTGAACTCAGTCACTGGCTACGGCCAAGGTGGCTTTTGTTGTGACCAGCCCTCAGCAGGGAAGCTGTCATTGTCCCCCTGGGAACAGCCCTGGAATGGCACTGACATTCCTGAGCGAAGAGCTCAGCTCCAGCTCTCCTCCAGCAATCCCTGGGGATGTCTGGCACTCATCCCCCACCCGGGGTGACTGTGCTGGCCTGGGGCTGCTCCCCAGCTCCCTGTCCTGCCCCACAGGTCCCACCAACCCCAGCAAGGCCCCGCTGCCCCCAGGGCTGTGCTGGCAGTGCCTCGGGGATGGATCTCACCAGGTCCTCAGACGCCCGGGCCTGAGCCCTCCGGAACAGCTCCAGGTCGTACTCGCTGGTCAGGTTCTCCAGGAGAGGCTCCCTGGTGTTGCCGTACGTTTGCCTGTGCTCCTGGAACAGCACAGGACAGGAGTTTGGCTGCTGAGCTGCTGCATCCTGCAGCTTTTCTACCTGGGAATGCTGCGGGATGACTGGGAAAGCCAAATTCCATCCCGGGGGGGAAGGAAAGGATAAAACTCCTGCTTTTACCATGTATTTCTCCTTCTGCTCCTTGCTCAGCCCCGAGTTCCTCTTCTTCCTGAGCTCAGCCACCTTCTCTTTGTACCGCAGCTGCCGCTCTGTGGGGGCCTGAAAGAAACCCAGGGTGGGACCCTTGAGAGGCTCCAGGCCCTCCCAACATTCCCCTTCAGTTCCCACCCCAAGGAATTCTGCCCTGGCTCCCATTCCAGGAGGTCTGAACCAGACCCTCTGCTAATCACAGGGCGCTGCAGGTGCTGCAGGGGAATGCGGAGCAGGAAATTCTCCTCCCCAGCAGGGCCTGGGTGCCAGAGGACAGGGAGCACTCCCCATGGAATGCTCCGTGCTGGGAAGAGCTCCCAGCTGACTCAGGGGCCGGGAAATGTCACTGCCCTGCTTTGGCCAGAGGGAAATTGCAGTTTACAGCTCTGCAGGAATTCCCGGGGAAAGGATCACCCGAGAGGCCAAGCCCAGCTCTCCTCTCCCTGCCTGCTCCAGTCTTATTTAAGGGATACAGGGAACTCCTTGCTGGAGCAGGCAGCTGGGCAGGGCCAGGACTGCCCCAGCAGCTTCTCTGGGATGTGGAGAAGGGAGCCCAGGTTAAATCCCTGTGCTGGCAGCCAGGAGCTGAGGCTGTCCCCGTTTACCTGGTGCCTGGTGGCGTGCCTGTTGTTGTCATCCTGCCTGTGGGCCAACATCCGCTCCTCAATCTGCTTGTCCCGGCTCTGGGCTCGCACCTGGAGGCCAAAATCCGCCTGTCAGGGCTGCGGCCACCTCCTGTCACCCCTCTTCCCTTCCGGGTGAGCAGTGTGAGCTGTGACTCCCAGCTCTGACACACAAACGCTGCTGTCTCACAGCCAAACACAGCAGCACACACGTGTGAACTCTGTTTTCTGCCCACAGATTACAAGGTTTGGCGTTTTGTCCTAAAAACTCCAAAGGAGGAGAAATCAGAAGGTAAAAAACCATTCACCTTGCACTCATCTGCTGAGAGGTTGTGGTAGAGAGGGCACCCCGAGATGGAGAAGTGGCGCTCGTGTTTCCCAGTCAGGTGTCCTGCAAAGGGTCAGAAAAACAAAAAAACTTGGGACAAATGATCCCAAATAGGTGGAAAAAGTCTCCCAGATGGGCAGATCCCCCACAGGAGCATGCTCAGTCACTGACAGGGGGATAGAAGGAAACCTCCTGGTTTAACAAGGAAGGAAAATCTTTCTCACACTAAGCTAAAGCAGCCAGGGATGGCAGGGCAATAATTTGGGACTGAAATCCTGTTTTTGGCATAGACCAGCTCCCTGCCCAAAACCTGGGAATTCTCCTCCCACACCTGTGCTCACCCTCCTATCTGGTTCCTTATCCTTGTCACCCCCCAAAACAAAAAACACCTCCAGGAACAACATCCCTGTATTTATGCTCCATATCCCTTCTCCCTGATATTCCTGACCCCAATTCACCCCGTTTTCAGGATCTAACACCCAGCTAAGCAGGAGCAGCGGAGCAGCACTGCCACAGCCCCAGGACGCCCCCGGAGCTGGGGTTACCTAGGGAGTTGCAGCCGGGAGTGGGACACTTCATGTTGAAGTTGTAGCTCTCGTGGAAGCGGCGGCGCTTGGGCCGGTGGGACAGGTCGCTGCCCGAGTCCTTCATGGACATGTCCTTGGCGATGCTCTCGTCGTGGGACACGTTGGGGCTGGAGATGTCGATGTCGGACTCCGAGGACGGCGCGTTCCCGGTGGGCGTGCGGGGCGGGGACTCGTCGTGATCCGCCGCGTTTTTGGTGTCTGGGTGAGCAGCAGAGGGCACGGAGCTGCGGGCAGCGCTCCCAAAAACACCTCGGGGATGGCTTGGAGCCTCTCCCGCCCTCAGAGCGGGGACTCCTCGGCCCTCCCTGCCCCTGCAGGTACCTCTGTCAGAGAAATCCACGGCCTGCTCGGTCTCGGAGCCGGAGGAGCGGGTCTGTCTCAGCGGGTACTTCTTGGGGGTGACGGGGGCCGGCTGCTGCTGGCTGCGGGTCACCCTCCGCGTGGAGTACACGGGCTCGTCCGGCCCGAAGGCCGGCGGGTTCCGCACGGGGCTGGAGTCTGCTCCCGCGGGAACGCACAGTTACACCGTGGGGACACCGTGGGGACACCGCGGGGACACCGCGGGACACGTCAGGATCCCCCTGCCCCACGCTGACCAACACCCTGCGGCTCTGCCCGGCCTCTGGCCTTGCCAGATAAAATCTCGGGACACTTGGAGCAATCTGGAGTAACACCAGCTTTCTCCAGGTTTAACAACTTAATTAACCCGTAATTACCACCCTGCTCCCGTTTGGAGAAGTAAAGATCCATTAGTTTAGATAAGAAGCATCAGGGTTTAGATAAGAACCCGTAACCCTTGGGAACGGCAGGATTGCTCGCGGTGTGGAGCTGCATTTGGGATACTCTGTGTGGGGCTGGAAGAGCCTTTCCCTGGTTCAAAACAGAACCTTTACCTGGTTCAAAATAGAGCCTTTCACTGGTTTAAAACAGAGCCTTTCCCTGGTTCAAAACAGAGCCTTTCCCTGGTCTAAAACAGAGCCTTTCCCTGGTTCAAAACAGAGCCTTTCCCTAGTTTAAAACAGAGCCTTTCCCTGGTTCAAGGAAGAGCCTTTCCCTGGTTTAAAACAGAGCCTTTCCCTGGTTCAAAACAGAGCCTTTCCCTGGTTTAAAACAGAGCCTTTCCCTGGTTCAAAACAGAGCCTTTCTCTGGTTTAAAACAGAGCCTTCCCCTGGTTTAAAACAGAGCCTTTCCCAGTTCAAAGCAGAGCCTTTCCCCGGTTGAAGGGGCGAGCCCTTACCCTGGGAGCTCTGGCTGAGCCTGGCCGAGGAGCGGGTGACGCGGGCGGATCTCCGGGAGGTGCCATCGCTCTCGGAGCTGTCCGTGTGCTCGGGGTCCGTGGAGAAATCCGAGTCCTCTGTTCCGTCCGAGCTGCTGCCCGCGTTCCTCTGCAACGGCACGTCACCACAGAGCGCTTACATTTAAATATTGTACTTCTATTGTTAAAAGATCACAAAAAAAGGAGTGAATGTTTGATATTCTCGGCATCCTCCCAGACGCTTCAGCCAGAAGGGTGCCCTGCACAGGGTCATGGGTTGGGGTTTATCCCAAGTCAGGGACTCTTTTTTCCCCTTCTTTCTGTGTCTCCGGCGAGGAGGTTCCCAAAAGAAACCGGGACACGTCATTCCCAGTATATAAACTGGAGGAATTACCAGGAATTACCTCAAAATGGGGGAAGCAATCTGGATGTGGGAAGGGGGTTCTGCCATGGGTCAACAATTGCTATTTTTTCTTTTTTCCCTTTCTATTACGATGGTTGTTTACCACTATTACAACATTTTACTTAATTTGTGATTATGACACTGTTCGTACTTCGACCTACAAGCTTTAATTCTGTTTCTCCCTTTTCCAGGCTTATGGTTAACTTCCAGGTGCGGTTACACCGCAGCACGGCGAGAGGACACGGGAGGTCTGAGGGTACCGGCAGGTGCCGGTCGGGGCTGGGGGGCGGCAGCGGGACCCCCGAGCGGGCAGGGCCGTGAGGGGGCGGC
>VZRO01006067.1:0-11185 GCA_013397915.1 Daphoenositta chrysoptera
GTGGCACATGTGCACCCCTCCTCTACCCGCCTCTGACAACCATTGCTGAGGCATGACAAAACTGAATTGGCTCCGCACAAATGGAAATACAAGAAATACCATTTCAACTATAACCCCCCGCCCGCCCCTTCTCCACTTCTCTACTAAAAGGGTGACCACCCAGACAGGGTGTGAAGTCTCCATCCTTGGAAATACTCAAAATCTGACTGTACCCTTTCCTAAGCAACCTGCACTAGCTGACTCTGCTCTGACCAGGTGTCAGACTCGACAATTCCCAGAGGCACCTGCATCCCAGCCTTAACCATTCTGTGATCCTATTCGCTGATTCTCACATCTTGTAGCCAAGCCCAGTGCCCTTATCCTTAACCATCTAGATGAAGTGTTGTTTGGCACTCCTGGGTGAAGGAACAAATTAGCTTTTCTGCAGCAGGTACTCAGAGACACCTGAACAGCAGTCTAATGCACAGCTGGTATGGGGAGTAGATGAGAAAAAAGGTATTTTCACAAGGTATTAAGTCCAGACAAGGAAATTCATCCCATCTAACTCTGGACATTTGCAGTGTAACAATTTATGCCTGAATAATGTATCTAGACTCCCCTTTGAGTCAACACAGAGAAATAGGCATTTCTAGAAAGTGACTCATGTGATCTGTTTCACATGAGATGAATCATGGCCAAGAGCTGCCTTTCTTTCTTTGCTGACTATATGAAGAGAGTGAGGAGTGAAGAGGTCAAGTTTGGACTTCTATACTGTAGACATCTTATAGCATTTAGGATGATTCCCACCTCTGATACTTGTGCAGAAATCTGTTATTGCCTAGAGTAAATTTTTACACACCATAAAATGCAGTCAAATTTGATGAATGTCTCTTTGCCTACAAAGAGGACTAAACAGACAACTTGAAAAGGACAGGCAAATCCCAGAGCACTGCAGATTAAAAGTTCATACAAGCAGTCTAGGGGCTGGATGGAATCCTATTGTTTTATTCCAAGACTGAGTATTTTAAGGGTACAGGTTAAGGGCACTTAAGTAATAGGACCTCATCTAGTACATTGGACCAAAGTCAAGGGCCCTTAACCCAACCCTACAGATTCCTTGTGGCTGGGCTCCTCAGAGTCCAGGGGAGTCTAGGGAACTGCTTACTTGATCAGTCCATGCTACTACCTCTGGGGTGGACAGAAGAGGGCTGTGGACAAGATGGCCTGGGTAAGTCTATGTCTTAGATCATTCTTATGATCAATTTTAAGTCCAGATTTGACTGGAATGAGCAATTTTTAGTCCAGATTTCTTTGCATACATCCATCAACAGGATCTTACCAGGGCAGATCTTCACTTCATCACACTGTTGATTGAACTTTCTTACTCATAAATTGTCCTTGGCCTGCAATGACAAGCAGCAAGGAGATAATGTGTGTCCTTGGCAGTGACAGGCTGGGTCAAATGCTTGAAGGGCATGGCAAGAAGACATGACCTGTCTTGTTTTTTCTTTTGAAATCTGATGAAGCAACACAGCATAAAACTGTTTTCCCTTTTTGCACTGTCTGGCACACATCTGGACAGCATCTGGACAGAAGGCTGGTCAGACTTGGCAGAGGTGGTTTGGCTGTGCAGCATGATGCCTCCATGCACTATAGGAAGCCAGACTGCATTAACCCACGGTGGTGGTGCTGTGGGTACTGGGGTGCAGTGTGGTCCTGGCTGCCTCAGTCAGTCCAGGAGCTTGACCCTAATGTTGCACCAAGGGTTCTCGGAAAAGGCAATATAGCTCCAGATTTCATCAGGCGAATGATCTTTGGGCAAGGTGCTTAGGCCAGGATTTTTCAAGGCAAGCCACAGCTTCTAGATGGCTGTGTCATTTTGGGCTGTTAACACTGAAAAAGAAAGGATTGAGAAAGAGTATATAAAGTCAACTGCTGAGAAAAATAACATGCGAAGTGTGAATGAAAATAGTTAATCTCAAATTCAGTACCTCAAATCCCAAATTAATTCCTGGTATAAAAGAGCTTGTGACCTCAAATTTCTCAGTACCTTGAAAGACAATAACGTGTTTTTTTTTTTTTTTTCTGAAGTGCTCAGAGATGTCAGGCAACTATATAAGATTTAGGTGTTATTAAGTGTAGATATTAGCTGTTGTCCTGTAAATTGTAGCATGCAAACATGTTGGAAACTGCTTTGGGATTCAGGGAAAAGGTTGATACTTAAATATAATTTTACACCTTGACATTATAAAATTTCATCATCAAAAAATCATGAAGTGTTTCTGTCCTATGTTATTTTGGTGGTGAGAGGAAAGTAACTAACTATAACAAAATGCTTGAAATACCTGGTGCTAAAGTTAGTGGCCCTTACTTAAAACTCAATAACTTCACTTATTTGGTATTGCCTTTTCAATAGTACGAAAATAAATTTTTTCTTCCAGCTGAGCTGAGTGAACAACAAGACGGGGCCTTTTTTTCTCTGCTGCACAGGTGTCCATCTCGGTGGAGATGCATGATCTCCACCACTTCTTGCAGTGGTGTGATTCCATGTAGGTCAAGAACAGTCCAGCTCCAGAGGTTTTTACCCCCAACCTCGTCAAAATTCGTGTACAAGGGAAAACTATTTTGCTGAGCTTACATTCATCCTCAGTGAGCTGAATTTCAGATCCCAGCATCAGTGTAAAGATAGCCTTTCTTTCCTGGTGGAAATCAAGGACTTGATCAGGCAGGGAGCTGCAGGCAGGGTTTGAGTACACCTGGCAGCGTCCTGGGGAATTCTGCAAAGCCTCTTGCCAAGTACTTAGGATCTGATCTGGGGGAACGCCCTTATTCAGAAGTGCACATTTGCATGCCATCCTACCACCTTTAGCACTTGAGCTGTCTTCTGACCTGGGACTTCCTCCTGTGGTGTATGCCTTCATCTCATCACTTCTCCCTATGTATTTACACCTAGTTCAAATAACGGCTCCAGGCTGGCCTTGGGACAGAAGGGAACAACAATGATCAAAGCAGCAGAAAAAGTTTTCAAAGTGCAGTTTGGAAATCACGTGCTGTTTATCTTTTCTTTGTATAAATTTTCCTGCTTTTTCCAGTCCATGGCTAATTGAGCCAAGGCCAAATTGCCTATTCACCACTGCTGAACAACATCCTTGTTTCTGATGACAACTGCATATAGTAAAATCAGCAGTCTCAAATGGGAGAAGTTGGTCATCAAAGCTTCCATGCAGTTTCAGAAGCAGAGCTACCCTAATTCACAGCAGTTAAATATCTGTCCCCTTGACTTCACTTTGCTAGTCAGATGGGTAAATAGTTTCCGAAGCACGCACAACTTCATTGAAGATCTTAAAAACGGGCATTGCAAGAAAAAGCATTGCCTAGCTGCTAGGGATTCATCACACCAGCCTGAGATGTCTTTAGCACGGGCTTCAGCCTCCAAACTTACCATGACTTCCTCATGGTCACTGCTAAGATACCATTCCTCTGTGCCACTTCATTGTTTGTTTCATGACGAGAGGAACCTGAAAGTCCATCCTGGAGGTGCTCACTTCTTTAAATGGACAGGTGAAGCCCATATGTTATCTGGAGATAACAGCTCTCTGTAGACCCTCTATATTCAGTGTTTCTGTTAATGACCAGAAGACCCGTAAAATGTCCACAATTCAGAAGACAAAGTAATTACATTGATTAGGAGTTCTTCATTAACAGTTACACCAAGGGACTTTACCAAACTGCTGTGTCACAGTAGCCCTGATATTTGGCTTACTTAAAACCAGATCAGAGGGTAAATGCATCATGCAGAAGAGCCCCCTGTTAAATTAGCAAGATCTAGAAAAAGACAGAAAATGCCTCTGAAAGCCAAACTGTAGCTAAAGTACTTTGCCTTCTATCAAAATGCAACAATGCCCCATAACACTGAACATTTTACTGCATTTTGATGACAACATTTTGTTTAAGAAACAACACCTGGAAGATTATCTTGTATCTGTCAGCAGCCCTTTCCATTTCAGCCATCGATTATGACTAGTGGGTGCCTTTTTTTTCAAATTATACACTCTAAGGTGATACCAGCCTAGAGGCTTTGTCCCTTCCCTTGGACTTTTCCTTGATATTTCTATTGACATATCAGCAGCATATCTTGGCTTTGCTGTTGGAGATAACTTAGGAAGTTGCCAATACCATTTCACCATTTCACTTGTGCCTCTTTGCTGTCATTGCCTTCTTGGTGATGCCACTGCCAGGCATCCGAACTGATTCACTCTTTCTGGGCAGTGTTATTTTTCAGCTGATGTGAGGTTTAGCTCTGCAAATCCTTGTTCTGGCAATAGGAGTTGCCCGTGGAGAGGTGTGAAGCCAGGTACAGGACACTGGGGAAGGGAGTAGAGGGAACATTTTAAGTTAGCTTCACTGACAAAGCCAGAGTTTCCTGAAATTATGGCCTCTGTGGACCTCATGCTGTATAAAATGAAAGGACAACTTAAACCAATTAAGCCTGCATATTAATTGTGGAAAATCTTACGTGGTTCTAAATTTCCTTCAACAGCACTGGGGTTTTAATTTTTCCTTTGAAAGGACAGTTAATTCTCACCTAAGCTTTATTTTCCCCTTTCTTTTGCATTTTTGTGCTAATTCACTCATCATTTTAAAGTTACTTTCAAAACACAACTCTACTCATTGTAAAATGTAACACAAAATGAAAATCCCTTCAACATTCAAATAAAAGTGACTTGGAAACTGAAGAAGAAAGTTTTCAAAGGGCAGACTTCAGTAGCTTTAATGTTTGTTTAAAATACATGCTCTACACTTTAATTTCAACTTCTATAATTTACCTCACTTAAGTCACAGTTCTCAAAGATTTATGAATTCACATGGACCTTGCACAATGCATGAAGTTCAACACGGGGATAAATTTGCAGAATTAAACACGGCTGTACTCAGACCAGGGCACTACAGGAATTCATGCTCTCACAGATTTCTTGCAGAAGCCCACTGTTTGTAGAAGTGCATTGGCTTCATTCTGGGGACACAATGACTTCTGTACCAGCTCAGGCCATGTTAAAGGTTGGTTATTACCAGATCTGTGAACTTTTTTGGATCAGCTTGCTCTGCATCAGATGCAGACACACAACATTATCTCTCCATTCAGTTAGCCCAAGTATAGAGAAATATTTCTGTGCTAGCTTTATGCCTTTTTTTACCAAGTTTCAGCTGACTTCAGTATCTTCTCTGTTAGATGTTCTGTGACAAAATGACTCCCTCAGAATTTTTTGAACACATTTGAATTGACAGAATAAGTTCATAAAGGTTCAGTGATTTGCATCATGTCATCATGGCATTTCTGACTCATTATATGGCACATCAAGACTATGTTCAGGGTCATGCCAAAATGAGACCCAAGTTCTTGAAAAGTCATCCCCACTGATCTGCTCACAAGCCTGGCAGGCTTGCAGACTCAACTTGAACTCTGTTTATATAAGCTAGAGGGCTCTGAAAGAACAACACAACCACCTCCACACTCACTGCCTTTCTGTTTTCACCACACTGTGGGCACTGTGGAGCTGGATAAAACAAAATAAAATCTGAAAACAGGTGTTATTTCCAAAAATTATCTGTTTGATCACACGGCTTTTGTAAGGACAATGCAGTGACAGGAGCCAAAGAGCAGAAGGAAAAGCATGTGCTTTGTGGGGAAGGCTTGGGAGATCCTTCCACAAGCACTGCCTATAAATGCCTGCACAGCCATAGCCACCATCATGTTGGCAAAGCAACCTTTCTTATTCCACGGCACAAATGTGGCATGAGCAGGTTGTCTCTCTTCTGAAGACACAGGTCCCAGAAACTCTGGGTGAGGATCCCCAGGTACCCTCGGGTGAGATAAAGCACATCAAGACAAATGTGAGGAGAGACAATACTCCCCGAGGAGTTCTGACTCAGATGGGGAGGAAAAGAGTTTGCTCATAGCCACTACAGATATGGCTCAGGGCCCTGTATAAGAGGTGAAATAAGTGTCACACTTGGGTCATGGGAAGATAGCTACAAGCCAGCTTAGCTACAAGCAGAGATAGCCTGTGACAGCCAGTCACACTCAGTAATTGCGTGCTTTGTGTGACAGATAGCAGACCCAGAAACAGCTAGCTTGTTAAAACATTAGAGCATGGGCAGTGTACAAAAATACACATGGGATCTTCTCAATTAGCCCAAGCATGCAACAGTATTTTTTATGCCAGGTTTGTGCATCGTTGCCTGGTTTGAGTCTAGCTGCAAGACTGACAGCTGTCTGATACGAAGTGCAAGATTCTGAACTGTACTGCAAATTCAGTCTGGGTAGATCAATTAGGGATGGGGAGTCAGTGAAAGACTGTGGCAACATGAAATCACCCTTTCTTGTGTGCAGAAGCAGTCTCCTCACAGAGGCTGTGGCTCCAGGGATGCGAATCCCGTGTGGGCATGTTCAGAGTCAGATTCAAAATGCCCCAGCTAGGTGATGCAAATTTCTGAACTTCACTCTGCTGGTTTAGATTTGTTCACAGATTTCTCTGGAAGCATGTTGTCCTGGCAAACTTCATACCGTTTCAGCCATCAGCTTCTCATGTCCCGTGACTCTAGATGGATCAGATACCATCTTTCTTCATCACATCCAGCATAAAAAATTTTCCATAAACATAGTATTATGTTATTCTCATAAGAACATTGTCATATGTTCATTTGTGATCTGGATCAAGTTAGAACTGCTGCGTGCTCCAGTACTGCACAAGTGTGATATTAATTATTATAGGACTAAGGTCAACTTTTCCTCTTAGGCTACACTGCAGTGCCATTTGAGGTAACTCTTTCTGCCCAAAATGACTTCTAGGACATGGTTTCGTGGTACCTGGATCTCTGTGCAATAACAACTTGAGAAATTCCCGCCCTCACATAACTGCCCACCACTCATTTAAAGCAGGGTGAGGTAAAGCAAAGCTTGCAAAAAAATAAAGATGGTGTTTTCTTTTTTGCTAAGATCAGCCTAGCTACCTAACCACAATACAGGGAAGCTGTACTAGCACAGCTGAAAAAACAGCACAGATGTGGAGCCTGGCAGGGGACGGGGAAAGGTGGGCACCTCCAAAGCGCTGACAGTGCTGACAGTACTGTGCCTTCCCACATGGTACTGAGCAGCTGTGGAAAGGGCTCTGACTCACTTTGCCACTCTTCCTGCGCTAGCAGCATTGCTATATTTAGGCAGCCCCTGTGTTTCAGGAGTCCTTTCAATCCAGTCCCCAAAATGCTAACAGAGGAAGCCAGCCAGGGGGTGGGCAGTGATGGCCTCAAAGAGTACAGCTGGTGGAAAGCTGCTCCTTCTTGGCCCTGTGCAATTTTGTGTCACCTACATCAACATCTACATGTGCTTGCCCAAGCTTGGGTCCAGCTACGTGCCTGAGCCGTGGCTGCATGCTGGAATGAGGGAAATGCATCAGTCTGGGAGGCAGTGCAGTATCCCCAGGAGCGGGAAGCAACAGGATGTCACCAGCAGTAGTGTGTGTGCAACTGGGCAAGCAGAGCTGCAGGAACATGTCCACCCCATATGACATTAAGATGCGGCATGAAAGAACCTGGGTGTGCCGGCAGTGATAACGCACAGCCACTCTCACATGGAGGTGTGAGATAGTGCTGGTGGAAACAGCAGAGGAGGAGAGGAGCCTACGCTGGAGGGAGGCTGGTGATGTGGCATCCTTCTGTAACTGACCTGCTTCCAGTACGTGTTGTAACAAACAGCATGAAGAGAACAATCTCCCAGCCTCCCTCTGGTCTTCCGATCCCACCTGCAGCAGGAGAGCTGGACTATGCAAAGTCTCACTCAGCCCCACTCACTACCCTGCCCTCTGTTATTTGTCACCCTAGCTTGAGCCTCCCTCAGGGATTTTTTCAGCCAAGGAGAGAACCATTTCCCTAGAGTATGACAGGGCACACGTCTAACACTTCACACTATAAAGGAGGTCAAAATCACTCCCGTTTTCCACATAGAGAACGGGAGTGGAAGCAGGAAATGAGATGCCCCAAGGCTATGGGATGAATCAGTACTAGGACAAAATGAAAATTCAGAACTTCCTGTCTCTTTACTCATCTCCTTGAATACTGTTGATGATTAAGCTCATAAAAAGTTAGTGCAGTTGATGACCTCTACATCTCTGGTCAGTGATTAGGGCCCCAGCACATTAAAAGTGGAAAATTATACAACAAAGACCATTTCAAAGAACTGGGAAAAAAAATAGAGGGTAAGGAATTTCTTTTGTGGCTGCAGCATAAATGTTGGGTTCCCATTACTCCCACAGTGTCTCTTCCAGTAAGGAAGGAAGTTTCTCTAGTTCTACCTCTATGGGTCCACTGAGAGTTGAAATTGGCTTAAACCACAGCCGCAACCAAGAGGCAATGCTATGGTTACATTTCCTGCCCTCCACTTAGTTTCTCNAATAGTAACATTAAAAGTTCTTTTCCTTTTGTGGGCTAGGTTTGTTATGAGTCCTGGCTCACTACACAGCTGTAGGAATGCTTACACTCACACAAGGGATGAGGTGCCATTCAAACAGGAATAAACGGCCAGAGAAAGGGAGGCTCAGGACCCCTATTTCAGGGATGCTGAAACTGCTCAGGGAGCTACAACTCCTCTGTTCCCTTCACTGCTATGAGCACAGTCAGCAGGAATGGGTGCAACTGTGTCCGAGGGTGATGGAAAGCAGCACACAGGGCCCAACTTTCTCCTGCTTTGTTCCCAAATGGATGGAGTGGACTCAAATTTTTTGATGCTTATACTTAAGTTTGTCATTAGAAACACCATGTGTGCTCTGTGAGGTGATTATCCACAGGGGTGAAATTGCCTTTCCTTGCATTTAATCTTCATTATGATTTTTGATGGCTGTCTCACTCTGTCTCCTTCAGGATTGCTGGTTTCACTAGGAGGAAGAGTTAAAACAGACCGCTCATCTTCCTTCCAGTGATTTCAGGTTTGGTCTTTTAACCTTTAGACTTTCCAGACTGGGTAAGTACACTGAGCTGGTGAAGAGCATGATGAACATGTGAACAGAGTGGTTTTGGCTGCTGCCAGAGGTGCTTCTTCCTCAAGAAAGCATGCCTTTCATCCCTCCGCTTCTGTAGGGAGGAAAAGGAAGGTGAGGCGTCGTGGTGCTTCACCCTGGGAACTAGCAGGAAGCTCTCTTCTGGCATTTACTGCTTTATGAAAACTATTTTTTCCCTAAAGTTGGGAATGTGTTACTTTTCAAGTATTCACAATCTTGTTGCTAGCACTTTTGCTTCTTTAGCAGGCTTTAGTATAATACTAAAACACACCAAAGAACTGAACTCACTGTAATATAGCACAAGCTCAAAGCGGATAGGGGACACTATCAGAGATACGGTGAAACGATGTGTTAGTGAAAATGTGAATGGTGAAAATGTGTATTTGGGCTCAGATCCTCAGCTCTAAAAAACTTAGGCTGTACTTTTCAGAGGCACGGGAAAGTTTTTACATACTGGGTTTGGAAAACTTGCAGTTCAGAGCTTGGGCTTGAAAATCTCTCAGCATCCAGAAACACACAGGAACAGTCTCTGAGGTAGTATTAACATTACAGAAGGGGATTCTGGAATTATAATAGACATGTTCCACAGAAATGTCATATTCATACTCAACAAAAGTGAAGAAATGAAGGATCGGGAGGGGACTAGAAATGAGAACATCACTATGATGCTGCATGAGGAACCCAGCATGAACATGATATGCAAATCCACCTACCCATCTTAAAAAAGAAGGCTTTAGAAGCAGAACTGTTTCAATGAAGGGCAAATATGGAATGACTTCCAATCACGGCATCACTAAAAAGACCAGAATTTGCTAGCTGGCAAACACTGAGGGGAAAACACACCAGAAGTCTACAAAAAAACCCGAATATAATGAAGGAAATTAATAGGAAATGATTGGTGTCTCTTCCAAAACAAGAACCAGCAGGTTTTTTGTTTTTTTTTTTTCAATCTAGCACATGTTGGTTCAAAGCCAATGAACAAAGGTGGTCTGCCCATAACATGCTAATTCAGCTTTGGAACTCCCTGCCAGAGGACACTGTAAGAGCCAGAAGCATGTATGAATCCACAAAGTAAACAGGCAAATCTAATGGAAAGAAAGCATCATCAAAAAATGTGAAATTCAGTGACACCAAATGCTGCTAAAGAACTCCCTGAGCTGTAGAGAGCTGGTAGGATACCCCAGGGAATTACTGGATGGTTAAAGTATCCCTGTGATCTTCTCTCACCATTTACTACTGGCTACATCTGGAGATGGACACTGGGACAGACGGGCAATGGATCTGACCTACCAAGGCTTCTCTTATGCATAAAAAGGCTGAGTTAAATAAGCCATGTAATGCAAACCAGGCCGAAGATAATAAATCTTTGTGGAAATCCACTTCTCAAAACCTACCGCATCTCTAGACATGACCTTACTCCTGTGCATGCACTCAGGCAGACACAGCACCAAATCCATTTGAAATTATTTGCCTTTTTCCAACTATAGGATCCTATACAGAGAAAAAAGTTTCCTGGTCTAGGCTGGAGTTTCCTTTCTTTGTATCTACACTTAAAGTGAAAATGAAGCATGCCATTAAACTGTTACGGTAATTTATCCTTACACTTTCTGCTCAACAGGTTTGCTTTGTTTCAAAAGTATGTTTCTGTGATACTTACAGCTATGTATATGTAATTTTGTGGTTAAATTAGAGGAGAGAGGAAAACCCTGGTTCCCACAGGAAACATAACTCGACCTCCTGCAAGCATGTAACATTTTTGCCGTATCAGTGTGATAAAGAACTTCAATGAGAAACAAATCCTGCCAAGGTTTACACCTGCGTGCAACTGCCTGATGTGTCTTGCTCAAGTGAGGTTAATGAGATTTTTCCACGATTCAAATTCTGCTGGAGGATTCTTTTGGGCGGGAAGGGGGCCTGAGACAGCCCTGTTTGTCAGTAAATGATGTGTTAAAACATAATGAGAGATGGGTCTGGTTCTGTGGGCCAGGATTTGGCTCTCTTTCTGTAGAGATCTCTTCATGGGACACCAGTTGTTCTTCCGATGGGCCTGGGCTCTCGGGGCAGGGGGGAACTGTGACGTTTTGCTGGTCATCTCACCGGGGATGGGAAGAGAAAATATCCCCACCCCACCCACGGTGAGCACCGGCCGTGATAGA
>VZRO01006067.1:16299-58579 GCA_013397915.1 Daphoenositta chrysoptera
GGCGGGGATGGAGCGTGGGTGTGCGGCCCCTCCTTCCCTCCTGAGGGAGCCCAGCCCCGCTGCCGTGTGACTGGAACTTACAGCCAGCTCGCCAACTGATCGGCTGCCTTAAGGGGTGTTTTTGATCTTTTGCTGGTAGTGGGAGAAGCATTTTTAGCATTGCTGCGGTTAGATTTTAGTTTTTCACATCCAGCAGTAAGCTTAATATGAAGTTTGTCTTGCACCAAATGAGAGCACTCCTGAAATTTGTCTCAAGATAAGGTTTGAACTGGGTGTTTGCTTCCCTTCTGGTTTTCGGTATTTTGGGTTTTTTTTAATACAAAAATTACCTGTGACCTAAAGGCAATTGGTTAATACTTTTGAAATTTTAAAAATCTCTATCATGTGATCATTCATAAAGGCATAAAACTTTATAATTTTGCGCTTGAGACTGAACTATGTTAACTTACTCAGTCACTTTCTCTTTTCTTGTGTATGTGTCTGTTTTTAAAGACAGCTAACACTTTAAGATAACCACTGTGAGTGTGCTGTTACATCTCATAGACAGACATCATAATTCTCTTGTGGCAGCAATGACTTGGGTGGAAGGATGTATTTGTGGGAGTTCTGAGGCATGACAGGAGTGCACCAGGAAGATGAGAATTAGGGATGATACTCCTAATTGCCCTCAACGCAGGCTGGAGTGACTTTCTAAAAGCGTTGTAATAGTTAATTCATAGTGAAGGCTTCTTTTGTTGATCTGTGTTGCAGCCTTCCAAAACTGCATGTAAATGATGTGTATTGTCTAACTGCTGGCTCTTAAAAGGAAGTGATGTAAGATGTGATCGTTTAAATGCTGATTTGAAAGTAAATTAAAACTTGGCTAAATGTTTTCCCACGCTAAGGATACCCTATTTTTGTATTAATGGACTTTCTGTCTTACAAGGTGACTGTGTTGGGGGGGGTAGGAAGATAGGACAGTTCTTGGTATTCTCTGGTAACTCAGTTAAGGGTGTTTTTCCCCTCCCTCTCCCCTTTGTTTCTCTCACTGCTAAAGGGACATCATTGTGGATTCAAATGATTTTGTTAAACATGAATACAATTCCAGTCTTATCACCATAAAGACAAACTGTACTGGGGATCAGTGAGGTCACTGGCTTTCAGGAACTGGTCCAGACCAGCTCTCTTAAGTATGAATTGCTCTTCTTCCCTTCCTCCTCTTGATTTTTTGTGGATTGTGTTGCAAAGTGAGAGCTTGCTGTTTTAGGAATTGTGAAGGACCAGGCAGCAGCTGGAATATTGGCATTTTTTTGGGTCCTGCGGCTAGATGTTTACTCTCCTGTCCTCCCCTAAATTGGCTGAACTTTTGACCAGTTCTCCATCACCCAAATCCTTCTTAATTAAATATACAAAAGCTAGGCAGGTGGCCAGGGGGGATTACTGATATTTATTTTTATTAAAAAAAAAAAAAAAAGAAAAACAGAAAAGAAAGCAATGTGCCAGTTGTGGGTAACCACATGTCCCTCTTGTTCTTCCTCCCCCAGTCCATCTGTCTGTTTGCAAAATGTGGGGGTTTTGCAAACTCCTGGGGCAGGGACTCCTTATTCTGAGCTAATTAGAAAAGGACCCAGCACTCTGGGACTTGGGTGTGTGCAGAGCTTCGAGGTGATGGATGTAACAAGATCCAGCCCAGAGTTTTGTGCTGACTCCTAGAAAGTTTTTTTCAGCTTTCTATAGGAAGATATTTCAACTGGTGTGGATAAAATTTCAGTTGAAATCATCTGGTGCTCTCTCCTTGCTTTTTGCATGTGTGGGCTCTCTCCCCCTTGGCAATGGTAGGGGTTGTTTCCCCGGGCTTTTTTAGGTAGATGGTTTCCCCCATCAAGGTCTCTTCTTCTTGCACCAGGCATGAAGAAGGTGGGCTTTATCTGTAAGGCCTGGAGTAGGGTTTTTTTAGTATTGGGATAGTGAAGAAAGGAGAAAACCAGGAATGTACCTTCCATTCCTTACTTTATTTTTGTTCTCTCCTAGTAATGTCATGTAGTTTGGTGACATGTTGTCAACTTCCAAGCACCAGAACCTTAGCCCGAGAGTGTGCAGAAATCCTTCTTTTGGTTTCTGTGATTGTTGCCTTAGGATTTTAGCTTTTATATTTTTCATATATTTGTAATTCTGCAATGCTTTAGTAACTCTAAAACTCTATATAGCCTGTTAGCTACTGTTCTCTCATTCTGGTCAGACAAAACAATTCCTCTCTAGGCCTGAAACTCAAGGACACCTTACTGTCTCAGGCCCTGAGAAATGTAAACAACAGTGCGTTATGGGGTGAGCACACTTGGGGTAAATGACTTCATTACCTGAAGCTGTCATTGGAGAATTAACCCCCGATATGCAAATGGACCAAACTTATGAGAGTATGGAAACCCCTGACCTGGTCATCCAGTTTGGGCTCAGACTGCCCAAAGTGTACCTGAAGGCCCTTCAATAAATTTATCCGCTTTTATTATCTTAATTTTGTCTAGCCTCTGTTTTTAAGTAGCCCCCCATCAAGGCATTATGATGATGGTAGATCTGCACCTCCCACCCAAGGGAATAATGCAGAGGAACGTCCCCAAAGGCAGTGCAGCATTACAAGAGGTTCTCACCCTTTGCATTTCCTTGCCTTCAGCATATACATTTTTTTAGTATATGCTTTTGGACTAGAATGCTAGATAACTTTTCTCATGTGGTCTAGCATGTGTTTGTATATACACATTATGTTCTAGTCATCTTCTTTTCAAGTGGTACTTGCTGTTGCATGAGTGATTTTAGCCTGGTACCTTCCTGAGATCTGTTTTCCTTGGAGGAAGGTGGTATTTTTGTTTTTTCCATTTTACATTTCTGACTGTACACTCTGGCTCCACCAGGCTTTGGATGATGTTGATATTTAAGCTCAATAGCATTGACTTGCACAATGTGAGCTTGACTGTAGTCAAAGTTACAGTAAGATCCTTATCTGCATCGTTATTTTAGGTCTCAGCCCACAGAAAGTGGTGGAAAGAATTCAGCTTGCTTGAATGAGAGGTAGATTTGGGAGGGGATCTCATAGCTTTGCACAAGAGTTCTCTTATCAAATACTTTATGTTTGTAACTTTATGGGTCCCTGATGATTTCTCAGGTTAGCACAGGCTCAAGAAAAGATACTGTTGGCTCTAAAATCAGACGACTGTGGGAAGGAAGAAGAAAAACGCCACAGCTGTACATACCTCTTGGGAACCTTGAAGCAGCTTTGACTGCAGAGGGCTTGGGGATTTTGACATTGCATCTCAGTATTATTTCCAAAGTGTATTTTCTGCCTTGGATGTGTTGTGAAACACTTTCATATAGGCACAAAACAATATGACACTGATTACAAGCTGTGGAGTGCTGCTTAATGGCCAATATGCTGTTGTGAAGCTCATGATACCCCCACCTAAGTCTCATTCTTGGTCCCCGTCATATCCTGAGCAGGGCTTGATGTATGTCCTCCAGGGTGGCACAGAGCCCTGTAGTCCTAACTTGTGTGGTATCTATTTTGGTGTTAGAAAAAGGACAGAGCAGCTTTTTGAAAGAGAAACAAATACTGACTGGAGACTTGATAGTATTACCGGCAAAGCTCTCCCAGGCTTTGCTGTCCTGCAGCAGAGTGAAATCTGCTGTTCTGAGTGTAATGAATAATTGCAATTTGACCTCAGTGGTGTTGGTTTTAATTTGCTGCTGATTGGGAAATCTGTGAAAAGCACCACTAAAGAAGGATGAAATCACAGAGACTGGGGAGTAGAGATGCTCACCCTTTCAGAGGATTTGCACTTTTGAGGCAAATAAGGATTGGATAGTGGTATGGATGCAGTAGGCTTTTCTCCACTTTACTTAGAAATTGGTGCAACTAACTCCTGTCTCTAATGCTCTGTGCAGCTCAACTGTGTGGGCATGAAGGCTGTTGACATCTCCCAAAGGTTCTCCTATGGTCTCCTGCTTGATCTTGCATCATAATTGCAAGTGAAGGATGAAATCTATGGCAGGATTTGCAGTTAGGAAGAGACAGTGGGACAGTTCAGAGAGAAGCAGTCTACTGAAGGTGAATTTACAGGGGAAATCAGAAGATGAAGAAGGAGGACATGGCTTAAACATAGAGAATGAGTTAGAGGACTGTTCACAGTTACGGGAAATAAAAAGTAGTGTGGAGTCAGGGAAGTGTGTAATATAGGAAAATATAAGGGACCCCTTAGTTGTTAGTAGAAACATATTAGCACATATAATTTATATTAAAAATACATGTATTATGAAAGAGATTAGCTTTTAGCCATTGCAGTTCACTAGCCAGCCAGGCCTTGGGCTTATGCGCACCAGGGGAATGCTCATTGACACAGGTTTTTGTGCTGATTTCAGTGTGGGCCAGGCTGAGGAGACCTCCCTTAGCCCACCTAACCATGTTGTGACTGTGTGCCAGAATAAGGGATGTCTTTTGGGGGAGGTTGTTTCACACTCCTGGCTAAGTGCTTCTTTCCCACCGGAGCTGTGCCTCCCCAGGTTGCTCTGGCACTGTGGCTGTCATTATCACTGTACAAACAGGACACTGCAAGTGCCAACAGGTCCTGATTGGCCTGTCTAGCAATAAAACAGCTAATGTGGTAAAACTCCTAACATGGATGCAGTTATACTGGTATTGTAGGGCTTATCTGGTGTGTCTCTGTCACTTCCCTTTGGAGCTGTCCCGTGGCGCGTTGATAACAGTTGCTCTCCGTGCAGGGATTGCAGTGTCTCATGGCTTTGTACCTGTGGCTGAAGGAGCCACATGAGCTGTAGCCACTCGCTTCCTGGAGCAAGGTAGAGCTGCCCCTGCAGAAGGTCTGCTGTGGGCTGCGGTCAGGATGTGGCTGCTGGGGCTCTTGGTGGTGCCACGGGCATTTGTCTGCTTCCTCCCCTGCCCCTGTGTGCCCTGGGCACCCCAATAGCTCCCTGGCTCTGGGGATGCTGGCAAGGTCCACTTGCTTAGTGCTCTCCTCACCACACTGGCCAAGAAAGTCCTAAAAGATCTCTGTGGGCACTGTAGATTTGCAGCTTTGGAGGCATGGTGCTGCTCCACTCTGTACCTGCTTCCAAAGGTTTTCATTCTACTGCCACTCCGCACATGGAAATGCAGATCCACATGTCCACCCATGACACCCCTCTGCTTTGTCTTTGGCTTCTCACTCTGTGATGTATTATCCCCAAAAATGGCTTTTCTTTTCAGTATGTCTGTCCATGGAGTTCCCCTTAGCACCACTGGATATTTTGAGGCTCTGAAAGTCGTGCTGGTTTTATGTGTAAATATTTGGGTTACCATCTTCTTTTGTTGGCTGTAGTTCCTGCACCTGGCAACTTAACCAGAGGACAAGGGTGAAATGGGGAGGGTGTTACTTAGGTAAAAGAATTGGCAGCAGCTCAAAATAATTGATTTGCATCAAATCTGTTTTTTTAACTTCCTGAGGACTACCAAGGCAATAGTTTACTCCTGCTGGTTTACCTCAAAGCTGATGCGCTCTGGGATTTTTACATTTGGCACTGTTAAAAATTACTTGAAGTCTCCAAAATACGACAATTTCAGTTAAGCTCTGGCAGTTTGAAGAGCTTCTTCCCAGGATTTTGAGAGAGTAGCTATAGGGGATAACAGTGGGCAAGAGTTCATGATTCTAATTTAAACTCTAAGCTCAAAACAAAATAAACCTGTCTCAAAACTTGCTCCCTAAACTTTGAGCTGTCTAATGGTACTGGGTTGTTTTGTTTTCAAATACAGAAAAGAAAAGCTTAAGATCTATGCATCTTAATGTGTTATCGTAAAGTATTCTGTGCCCTGCTTGGGTTTATGTATCTTAGAGTCAGGGACTCCCCAGCATTATTTTGGTTCATTCTTTTTCTTTGTTTTTGTGATTTTTCAAGGGAAAATCAGTAGAAAACCTAAAAGGAAGCACAACTATACCCACGTTACAAGGCTGTTGTCAAGAGGGAACACTTTTAACTGAGTTATAAACCCTTACATGCAGGGGTACATAAGGAAGATCAAAATGCTGGTGAATCCTTAGCTGTAGTCCACTACCATGTGCTACTGCAGTAATCCAAATAATTCTTGGGGGAACTGGTGCAGCAGAGTTTGCAAATCATGATGAGGTATTTGCTGACTGGAAGCCCTAATTAAATTTCTTTTGTGCTTCCCAGAAACCTGATAGTGCTGTGTATCTCCAGTTATGTTATGGTGGCCTGATGGGTGAAAAATGCATTTTGTAGTGAGAGCTGCTTTTACACACAGATGCTTAGTGATTTACAGCTTGTTTCTGTGCAGTGGGCTTGGATGGTACCTTTGAAGGGGCTTAAGTAGGTGGGCTGCTTGCTGTCCTTTTGCTGCCTAATCTGAGCTGTGTGTTCTCTTGGACTCAGAGGAGAGAAATAGGACAGGGGAATGGCCTCTGGAGATAACTACCATAGGATGAGATAAATTGCTCTTTACCCGAGTCTTTGTCTGTTAGTTAAAATGGGAACTTGGGATGAATGTCTCAGTTTTATGTCTTCTGAATGTCTAAGATTGACCAAGGTGACCCCACTCTGTGCCATGCATGTAGCAGCTCCTGCAGTCCGTGTTCTTTGTGGGCTATATAGTAGGAGTGAAGATGCCTTTGTAAGTGAATGTATGAGAGTGAGTGACATGTAAAACCCCACTTGCCCATCATGGAAGGGAAACATCAATTTTCTCCAAAAAATGTCATAAGTAAGTGACCTGTTTTTTCATGTACCAAGAGGTGAATGTGCTTGCTCTGAGTTAGGATTCTCTGCACTCTTATATGAAGTATGGGAACTTGTATGAGACAGTCTTTCTCAATCAGATCTGTCAGAAGTTTTGCAGAAATAAACCTATCAGTGTGAAAAGGAGTCAATGCCTTCTGTCTCCTCTCTCTGCCTCAGCAGTAAGTGCTGAGGTCTTTCCTGTTCAGGTAGATTATACATCCATAGAGAACGCATTTAATGTAGGTTACTGTTTGTCAGGTGACAATTATAGAGGTACTTTAGTTTTTTGATGATGTTGATAAGGGTTGTAATTAAGTGCCTGACATTCAAACTTTTTTCCAAATGTGTGCTTCTCTGCAAGGTATGCTTTCCCATCAAACGTGTTTGGGTTTTTTAAAATTTATTTTTCCCACCTGTGTTGTTGTATTACTTCTTTTTACCTGTAAGCTGAGCTAGTAGGATTCAGTCTGGTTGTGAATCTTGTGTTTAAATCTCAACCTGTTGTATATCCAAGAATCTTTTCTCTAATTAACACTTGGGGTTTTTTGAGACGATATCCTGGATATTCCTTCAGCAGCTACAGCAGACATTCCTGAAGTACTTGAAGTTTCAGATTCCGCACCATTTGTTAAACTGAACTTTCAGTTGCATGTTAATCTCCTGTATAAACACAGAAGGAAGTGGAACTCTCATGTGCTTCTCTGATACTCAAGTTTTCCCCTGTGCTTTACTTCAGGGTGAGGAGGTGGGAGGGAAGTACAGTAGGGAACTGATGTAATTTATTCCCAGCCACCGAGGAAATACGAGACAGAGGTACAATCTAAACCTCTGAACATAGAGTAGTTACGTGCTTTAATCAGAAGAGATCCCTTCTTTTGCCTTAGAACTGGCTGGGATCAGTTTTCATGCTGAAAAAAGAGAGGGAAGACTTTGCATGCTGACCCTGTGGTCTCTTAAAATCTGCCCAGAGAAAGGGTCTAAATGTCCTTGGGTGACTAGGTGGATGGGTCTCATAGACCGAGTCTCATGGTACCCCTGCTTGTTTTACTTGTATTTGTGGTGCAATTATGTGCTGTCCTGCAGCTGGTGAGGTTTCTGCATAACCGTCTTTTGCAGAAAGGTGTGAACTGAATTCCTCATGTTTAACTGTATTGCTGTCTGTAACAGAGGTGAGGAAGGTGTTGGATTATTTTACCATGACTAAACAGCAGCTTTAATACCTTTGAAATTGGTATATTGACGTTTATGAGCAGATATCACATTACAGTGATAGCTTCAGGGGCCTTCTGCTGCATATGAGAGCTCTTGGTTGATTCAGAAAGCAAATAAATAAAATTTTAAAGGTACCCTAACACAGCTAAGCATGTTAAATAGAAAATACAAGGTGATGCTATACCCTTAGATTATGCTGTCAACTGCTGCTATTTTAGCAGATGAAGTTAATGATGTACTGTTGCAGGAGAAGGAACAAAAGGTGCATCATTGAGAACTACGGGGGAGTTTGGGATGTGAGAGCTTGTCCTGGAGTCTGTTTGGAGGAGTCCCTGTGCTGCAGAGCTGGGGTTTAGCAGAGCTGGCACGACTCCAGGCTCCCTTAACTTGTCGCCTTCGCCTGTGTTTCTGGTGTGGTCTTGTGGGGGAAGAAAGAATGTCAGCCTATTAATAGTGACAGCGCAGGCTTTCTCCTCTTCATCTCTTAAAAATCACTGGAATGCTTTGAATAACAAATAAATGAAAAATCTTTTTCTCTTTTTTTTTTTTCTTTTTTGTTTTTAATCCTGATGTTGTGAAAGGTGCACTTTGCTCTTGCTTTCCCCCATGGGGAACACACTGAAATTCTCTGATCTGACTTGTTCTTGAGGACTATGGAGAACACTCTATGCAGCTCCCCCTGTGCATTTTCACCAAGAGTTAAGTTCTGGGGTGATGACAAGTGAATATGGAGAAGAAGTTTCAAGTCATGTGAAAGAAATGTTACTTGCTAAATAACTTGAGTGATAAAAGAAGGAATGGGAAGAGCTTTACTTACCCTTTTTGCAATCTTATATGGCAAGGAATGAAAATCTTTAATATTGACCTAATTTTATTTGTATTTAAGATCAAAGAGCCATTGTGAATGAGTTGCTTGTCTTGAATGTCAGTGGCTTTATGGTCTTCTGAATGGCTTGAGGCACTAAATCAGTTCTGAGTAATGCTGCCTTTCCTTAGGTTTCCTCTGAGGTAATGGAAGAGTTCTCTAGTTTCTTCTTCAGGAATAAAGATATATTCGTTATTGAGAAGACTTCTTTTGGGCTAGTTGCTGAATTTGGAGGTGCCTCCTCATGGACCAAGTGTTGTGGCAGTGCTTGTGCTGGGCTTTGAGAAAGGATGAGAGCAATGGGCAACGAAACCACTGTCATTGACACTGCCACTTGGGTCACAGACCAAGTCCTTGCTGTGATCAGGGCTGGCTTTGGAGTGTCCTCACCTGCTGCTGCTCTGCACCTCTAAGCTCTTTGCCAACAGAGCATGTAGTCAGTGTGTGCTGGTGTTGTAAGAAAGTATGTTTTGTATACATATGCTGTGATTGCACTGAGCTGTATGGGAAAGGGGAAGGTTTTATTTTGTACTCCCCACGAGAAGGATTTCCTGTTGCAGAAAGGAGAAGGGAAGGTTAGGCAGACAGATGGAACACCTTGGGTGGTACCTGGTTGCTTTATTCCCGCAGGGAGAGGGATCCTGCTGGCTTACACAATACAGAGCTGTGCTGAAAGCACTGGGTCTTGGAAATACCTGGGCTTGCTGAAGAATCTATTGACCCAGTAGCACCATAATGTGTGTTTTAATCTTTCTCTGTAACTCAGATAGGAGAAGATGGGAAAAGGAAATGTGAACAGCATTGGAATCTATAAAGACGGCATCAAAGAAGTTTGTAGATCCTTGTGAGTTGGGAAACAAAGCCAGTAGACTTGGGTATTAAAGTGTTTTATTACTGCTAAAATCTGTTCACCCTGTAGGATTGCTATGCTTAGGAAAAGAGGAGATTCTTCTTAAGGGAAGAATCCCAAATCCACTTCTTTCTTTAAGAATTCTTTTTATGGGTGCTGTTTTCTCAGCTGTTGGCTGATGTGAAATGGCCCATGTAGATAAGACCCACTGAAGAGGGTGTGGGTGGTACGGTACCTCTGGGGTGGTAGTTGTGTCTGCTGAGCCTTGACTGCTTGTGGGTCTTTGTCAGTGGTGGTGGATGCTGCTGGCTTGGCAGTGCCTCTTGTGACCTCCTCTGCTCAGAAATGGTGCTTATTTGTGAGAGTGACAGGTCCCCAGTAAACTGGGAATATCACAAAGCCACTTGTCTTGCTCAACTTTACCAAAACCTGTCTTTTTGTCAAGGTTAGCTAAAAAGTTTGGGTTATGTTTTCCTTGCAAGAGCTCTTGGTTTAAAGCTCCATTAATTGCGTGTCAGTTACCATATGTGTTATGATAATAACCAAGAGTGGAAAAGACTAGATTTATTTCAGTAAACATTTCACCTAGTAAAATTTTAATAGCTTGTCCATCTTCAAAGGCCATTCGTTTTTCTCCTGTGCAGACTGTGCACCCAGCAGCAGTACAGAGTGTTTCCCAGAGAGATGTTTATAACCTGACCTTGAGATGCTGCTCTTCCAAGACACGGATGGGGTTGTTCCAAAGATGCTCAGTCCTGAGTTTCTTTTTAAGGCAGAGATTGAATTTGCCTCTGCTGTGCTGGATTCTGTGGGTTTCTTTTAATAGTGCCTACGGACAGCTTTGAAAGATGATAAAAACAACATGCTGAAATGACTAGGGACTTACGTCTGAATCACAGCCGTCAGCAAAACCACCTCATTTCAGGAACGGTTCTGCGTGACGGCAGAAAGTCTTGTGAGCACCCGAGCCAAACTTCTCCTCAACAAATATGGGATTTCATGGTGTCAGTGTTTTGAGGGAAATGTCTTGAACATCTTTGCTGTCTTAGGCCAGCAGGAATGCAAACCTTAACAGCTTATGAAACCGCCTGCATGCTCATAATTTAAGAGATGTAAATGTCATTTGAGAGATAGAGAAGTGTTGTGGAATAAGAGCATGACAGAAGCAATCCTTCTGCAGAGTTGAGGTGTGTATTGGTTTAGCTTAGATTTTTTTGGTAAAGCTAGAAGTACTTTGACTCTCCAGGAACAGACCCTGTCTGCTGAAGTCAGAAGAACTAAACTGAGTGTCAGCCCGGCTCAGGAGCTTGTGGTTAGAGCCGTGCGGGCAAAGGCTGGCACATTTTTGGTTTGAGACAATGTTTGCTTGTCAGACTTGTGAGAAAGAAGTATTCTTTCTAGAAATAACACTTTTCGAAAGTGCCTCAGATCTTTAACTTCTTTGACTTATTCTTTAATCTTTTCTTGTATACTGAATTTTATAATTTTGCCCTTTTTCTTAGTGGTGGCAGGTTTCTCTCCCTTTCTGGGGTTTGTTTTGTCCTTGCTGTCTTCCCTCATACTCATCTGATGTGGGTGAATTCCTCCTGCTGGTCTCCCTTCCTCTAAACTCTATATTCATCATCTTTTTCATTTCTTCCTCTAGGCTTTTCTAAGGTGCTTTTTTGTTGTTGTTGTTGATTTTTTTGTCTAGAAGTAACTAACAAATAGAAAGGATATGATTAAATCCACATGACCTCTGGTATATTGACTGTAGTTCTGCCCAGATGAATGAGGTGTATTTGTTTCTACATTGATGTGTTACTCTTCATGCATTCCGAACCTTCTTTAGGTCTTTTTTTTTTGGTGGTCTCTTTTTACCCTGGGTCTCTAAAGAAATGAAGCTTTGTCCATTTCATTCTATCCTCAATACTTTTTCAACCTCAGGGCTGACTTCAGCTGTGTTTTGATTTGGGTTATGGGTCTGAAATCCTTACAAGTTTCATGAAATATAGGTGACTAGGTAGATGGGAGTGAGAGAGCTTGTTAGCTCTTCTCCTCCTCCCTGCTTCTCAGTTAAACCCCCTCATTATTTGTCATTGGGAAGATGTGTGCCCAAGATTCAGGTTACCCCTGCTTGCAGACCTGTCTTCTGCTCCAGCGGGGTATTTTTTTTTACCCTGGTCTTTCAGAGAAGAGGTTCGTGCCATTTTCTGAAGTTCTGAAGTTTCCAGCAGTCAGAGGAGCTCTGAGGGGATGCTTGCTCTCTCTCGGGGCTTCTCTCTCCGCTGGGATTGAAGATGAGAGATTTGGATATGCTAAGTAAAGAACATTGAAAGTCTTTGTCTAGACAAGGCATGCTGCCCTTGACACATGCTAAGTTGGTATGGTTTTAAGCCTCGGGTACTTAATGTGTGCTAACCTCGGGAGGCAAATCCAGGGCTAGACAAGCCCCCTAAGGAGGTGGTGGACAAGGTGGGGATTTCTTTGCATTAGTCTTTGCTGTAACTTCAGCTGGTGCCTGAATGCAAAACTAGTGATAAACAGTCATAAACCCTGGATGCTTTTTCTCTTGTCAGCTCCTGTCTGAATAGGGGCTTTTTCATGACACATGCTTGTTTGCTCATGTTTCTCTTTTAAGGAGAGCAGTTAAACTAGGCAATAACCACCAGTAATTCAGTGCTCTGTTAAGCATGTAATAAACCAAGCCCCAGATCCCTCGGTCTCGAGCCATTAGAGACTGCCACCCTTTGTTTCTCTCGGTGGGGAGGAGGGAAGAAATGGGGCACGACCGACTCGTGGTGTGGGAAGGACGAAAGGGCGCCGAGCAGGGGAGGGGTGTGATGGTGCAGTGCTCCCAGGACAGCCATCACCGTCCTGCACAAAGAGTGCAGGATCAAACCCCAGCCTGTGCTCTGTGCCTCTGGTGGCAAAACATTGTGAAGTCTGCTTCAAATTTGTTTTAAAAAGGAATTGCAGCACCTTGTGATTGGTGCCAATTCAAGTACGGGTTTCAGCTCGTCCTTCTGATGCAGGCACCTCTCCTTGACTACAAGGCTTGCTATCATATTCTGACCTTTGTTTAATCCAAGTGCAGCCTACCTGTGGTCTGGCCAGTAGCTGCTTCTATTCTGCTCTGCTCGCAGTCATTGCTAAAATACAGCCTTCTACTAAGTTACCAAGTGGACTTCGTTAGAATTTTTGTTTTGTTCTGGTTTTGTTCTTTTTTTTTTTTTTAATAAAGCTACTTCATGCAAGTGTTGGTACAGAGTGGAAACAAAGCAAAGGCTTTAACCAATGTATGGATACATGTTTAGGATATGTGTTTTACAGAGTTCTGGGGAACTCTTACTATAAAAACAAAATTAAAGTGCCATCTTATCTCTGAACTGCCCCTTTAAGCCTAAAACAGCCTCTGAAAATCAGTTTGCTCTTTAACCAAGAGAATGGCTTCATACTGTTTCTCTCTATGATCCTGCAAAAAGCATTTCCAGAGGGGACCTTTCTTATACTTATGCAGAACAAATTCTAGCAAAACGTTTCACTTTCTTCTCTCTTCAGTTTTATGAAAATGAACTCCATCATGACTTTTCAAAGTGTGGGTTTAAGCAGAAACTCTCAAGGCATTTCAGTGCTGGTTCTGGTGCAGCTGTTAGTTAAAGAAATCTCTTTTTAAACTGGGGGTGGCTGTTAATTTTATTCAGGAGAGGAAAATGCAGTGTTGAGCTGGATAAACTGTAGTTTAGCTGATACTTATTTTGAGATTGGGTGTGGCAGGTAAAAAGACATTCTATCAGAAACATGAAAGAAGAAAGACTGGTTTAAATCTTGTTACAACAAATTTTTAAAAACCTTTTCTAAATTTTTCTCCTTCTTGCAACATAAATTACCAGCACTGCCATCTGGGAGAGCACCATCACTCTCTGACACCCTGCTTTGACTTCTTTATTGCAACACTTCTGCCTTTTCAAAAAGTAATGTGACTTTTAGATGCTCAGCGCAGTTCACCGTGGGACATGTAGTATACATGAACTTTTGTGTCTTGGTCCTCTAGGGGTAAGGAGTTACCTAGTGGCTCTGTAAATGCTGAATGGCGGTGTATAAGACAATAGGTGCTATGCAGCTGTTAAAGAGGAAGTGGGGGAGTCGAGGAAGGGGAGAGCAGGGTTGTCTCTGTGGGTCTGCCTTCATTAGCTTGGCTTGAAGCTTCCACGTGGACCATCACCACATCCTGGCTCTGGCTCTGTGGGTTAGTCTGTGTGATTGTCCCCCTGAGACTGTGTGGGCATCGTGGCCTTAAGAAATGGTTCATTTAATTTGTCTAGATGATAATAGCATTTGATGGGGGAAGCTTTAAATGTGGAGTTACTGCCTTTGGAGCCTGCAGCTTCGTCACAGTTTTCCTTGCTGGTTGTGCTTCTCCTCCCTAGATGTGTTCGGGGTGATCTGCTCCCTGCACAGGAGCGATGCTCTCTCCCCTTGGAAGCCTCCACCCCTTTGCTTTGATTCAGACTCTGCTGCCCAGGAATTACTTTTCCTGTCCTTCCTGGGTGCAGGGTGGATGGGAGAGCAGGGACACACAGCAGACTTATTATACTTAGGTTCCCAGCCTGCCAGGTTTACCAGATGAAGTAAAATCAGTTATCTATTCAGATTTTTTTCACCTCATGGATAAACTGCGAAGTGTGTAAGGGTGTCTATGGCCTCATGCCATATAGTGACCAGTGGGGGATGAGGGTACTGCTGTATGTCTCGTCTCCAGCGTTGCACATACTGATTGCTGCTGTATCCCGAATTCAGTCTTTCAGGTGCTGGATAGTAATGCAGTGGTCCCCCTGGTAGCAGCAGGCAACAAATGATAAAGATCAAAACTCTCTCACTTGGATATCTGCAGTTTTGAATGTACTCACATAGCCTTTTTTCTCCAGGAAAACCATAATTGCATCTATTTTTTAAGATTCCCTCCTCTCTCCCCTCCCCCTACCCCCCTCCAATCGCCTTGATCTCCAAGGAGGTGACAGTTGTGGCAGGATTGAGCCAAGTCTGTTTTTTTAGGTATTAGGAGGTACTTAGAGGAGTTTCTGCTGAGACTACCATCTGGACAAAGATTCATTTACTGAGGAGCTGCACTGGCTCCAGGGGAAGACTGTTCAGATGGGGTGTGTGTGGTACCAGCAGGCTGAAAAGGCAGTAAGGGAAGATACAGGCTGCTATATGGTTACTTTGGGGCACTGTGTTTCTTGAAGTTTTTACTGGATGAAAAAAAGCAAGTAGTCATTGCAGATGGGCTTGGTGCTGACCTCTGTAATGTACTGGGTAGGCAAAGCACTCTAATAATTGTTAATTGCTCCTATATGGCAAATTCTCTAATAATGTAGGTGCTCACATACTTGGGAATCACCTTTTCCTTCCCGAGATCTGGTCCTGTACCCATCCCATACAGGAACTGCTGAAAGCAGCTTAGGTTCTTGGGAAGAGTTTAAACTGCAGCATATTTCCAACTTGACCCCTTGAAGTGTTTGGCTCTTGCCCTCGGACACGGATCTTGTTAGTCCTGCTCTGCTGAATTTAACTGGCTGTGTTTCATGCTCTCTGTGCTGGAATTGATTGAAGATTAGAGCCGCGTGGACATGCCACACATGTCCCACTCTGGGGGCATTGCACTGGTGGGGCTTCACATTTAGGCACCAGAAGGATTAAAGGGCACGCTTTGGAAAGAGACTACTTCATCTTGCTGATAAGCAGCACTGAGCACACAGGAGGGAGTGGGGGTTAATGCCCCTTTTACCCAGGGTCTGTTTAAAGAAAGGCAGTAATTCAGCTAAAATATACATGCACAGTTCATTTCTGTTTAAACTGAAATTACTGAGTAAAGAAATGCATCCTGGGAACAGATTAAGCTGTATGCTGGGAAAGGAGCACATTCCTTTCAAGCTCAGTTGACAGCAATACGCTTCAGGGTTTTCTGTATTAAGTATTTGATAAATCTTTAGTAGACTTGAATTCTGCGTGGTTTTAATTACTTTTGATTTTTTCAGCCTGCAGGATTCTGACATCTTTTTTTTTTCATTGTCATCCTTTTTCATCATGAAATGAGCACTTGGGTATAATTGTTTGTAGCCACATCCTGGTGATGGGCATAGTGATCTCTGTGGAGCTGGCCATAAGGCTACGTTTTCAACTCTGGGAGGTCCAGAAAGCTCTGGTCCTGAAATTTATTGCTTCAGAAATATTTGATTAACTTTGTTGTATTATCATAATGTTGGCTTTATTGCTATTTCCTATACTTTATTAAAAAAACTATTATTAAAAGTTCAAACATATGTATTTCCTTGTAATGAACCCATTCTTTTTCTGTTGTTGGCAGCAGTTTGCTGTAGGATTGTTAGCAGTCAGTGCTTCCAGGTATAGTGGGATGGGGAGAGAGGAGTGGTGGGGAAGCATTTGCTCCTCCTATTTTTTTACAAAATATTTAATCAGAAAATATTTAGGGTGGTTTTTTAAATTTTGTTTTGGTTTTGTTTGGATGGGTTTTTTTGAGCTGGAGAGAGGTTAATTTTTCCTGTGCATTCTAGAGCAGGAGTCTGGATCTTCCTCTCCTGTTGAGTTATATTTGGAACGTATTTGCCCATCTGTGTGCTGCAAGTACATAGGTGCCACTGGCCTCTGTGCCTGTTTGCTTTCTTCCCCTCACTCCCAGCTGGGCAAAGCCCAAACTTTTCACCTGCCCCCTGCATTGCATTCCCAGCCTTTGGATAAACTTGTCTTGTCAGGGAGCCATGGGCACAGGTGATTTCTGCTGAGCAGATGCACCTGCATTATGTCCCTGTGTAATTTATATCAGCCAGTGCAGTGGTGTTCTCAAAACACTGAATGGAGGGAGGTCAAGAGGAAAAAGCCCAACCAACCCAGCCTTGAGCAGTTGCTTGTAGCTGTTTAAGGTAGCCTATTCTTGCTGCTGCTTTATCACTCATGTGCTTAGGGCCTGCAGACTCTGTACTGCAGAGGATAAGAAAAAAAAGAAATCCACTCCAGGGAGAACTTGATTTGCTTGTCTATGGTACAGCTATCTTTCCAAGCAAGAACACAGATTTTTTGAGGGAAGAGCACTGATTCTGTATGAGCAATTGTGAAATTTTGTTGTGAGTAATGAATACATTCCTGTGCAAAGCAGGACTGTTAAAAAATTCTTTCACCCAGCTAGGGGTGCAGACTAGTGTTTGGCAGTCTTTCCCCATTTCTCCTTATTTTGACCAGATCTGCAGCTGTTTGTCTTTTGAGAGACCCTTTCCAGAGATGTTTTCTGTGACTTAATTTTTTCCTCCCTCCCCTAATGGTATTTTCTTGGTCTCTCAGTTTGCATTTTCCATCCTTCAGAATATTTAATACTTGAGACATTAATCTTTCTTCAGTCTGTTTTCCATAAGGTTATAGGTATGTAAGAAATGCTGGAGACAGCTAAAACAAAAGACCTTCCTAGACAAGAAATATAATACAAGCCACCTGAGTAGCTTGGTCTTCTCCAGCTGCCCGCTAGCAACCCTCCTTTTCCTTCAGCCTCAGGGCCTCCGTGAAGTCTCTCCCCTCCAGATTTGCCAAGTGCTTGGTGACCTGTTAATCACCGGTAATAAAAAGCATGTTTAAGGTCAGGCGAGTGTCTAGGGATACTTGTCAAGGCTGTATCTCCCCAGTCTCTGCAGCTTTTCCCAGCAATGAGTGTGGATGGAGTGACTCAGACCCCCAGACTGCAGCTGAGTGAGCAGCTCGCCTCTGGGTACAGGCTTGGCCATTTCCCTCTTACCCACTGCCATGCACAGAGACAAGTATCGGGCAGATCCTCACTTTTCAGGAGACATCAGGGAGGTTGTGTTGTGTATGGCTGGGGAGAGGATGTGTTTGCTGTGTGCACAGCACTAGTGAAACGTCTTCTGAAAGGCTGCAGCTCACCCTGCTCCTTACTCAGAGAGCAGATGTGTTTTAAGGGGGTTCTGCTACTATGGACAGCCATGGAAAGCTGCTCTCAGCATGGATATGGGTCATAGGGTCACGGTCACATAGCTGATGAGGGCTGGTCTGTGTCAGGCCTTGTGTTAGCCATGGATGACCCTCTGGCTGACTGCAGATTTGAAAGCTGAAGCTCAGGTGGGAAAGCCTGTTGGTGCTGTCTTCGTCCATCACCTGCCTTGGCCGGTGCTCGTCAGCACCTTGGTGTTGCCCAATGCCGGTTCACCTCCTTGTCAATTCATCTCTGTTACACAAGTCGTTTGCTGACAAAACAAAGATCTGGGTCACTGCTCTTAAAATAGATTCAGCATTAGGCAAATTGCTCAAGCAAGCTCTCCTCTAAGAGGGCAATGTCAACCCAACCTCATAGGGATACCCCTAAGAAGCACAGCATCCTACCGCAGAGGTAGGATGTCAATTTAGCACACTTGCCTAATACACTTTCAGAATGCAATGCCCAGTTGTTTGCTCAACATTTGACTTGTGCCTTAGGGAGTAATGGTTTTTCTCTTTACATTAATGCAGATATATGCATCAATATGAATTGTTTTGTGTTTTTTTGTGTGGGTTGGGTTTTTTTGTTTTTGTGGAGTTTTTTTTGTGGCAGTCTTTGCAAATCTTTTCTTCCTTTCTGCTTTGGTGCCTGGAAGTGTGATCGGCACGTTTAACTTTCATCTGTAATAGCCATAATAAATGATAACTGTATAAGATGATTGTTGCCTTTGCTTATAGGCAGAGAGTCTGGTGGTGCCACTTTCATCTTGGTAACAGTCATCTGGTAACTGCTTTGAACACGCTGTGCCGAGTTCACGTGTGGGTGCACAACCGGTCAAGGTTGAATTACGCATGAAATTAATTTTTAAGGTCACAGCCAGGCTTCTGTGGACTCTGATCCTGAGTTTATAGGGCTATTTGCTGTACTACATGCCTTTCTCCCAGAGTCCTGTGGACTTCCTGGGCCTGGGCTGCAAAACGTGCTGCTTGGTGGTTTCTTCTGCTCGTCCAGGGGATTTCTTCCACTTTGAAGAAGACTACTGTTGCTGGGAGTGGGACTGGAAAACACTGATCAGAAAAGTGGAATTAGAAAGCAGGATATTGCTTCTTCTTGGTCATCAGAAGTCACCTCTCTTTGTCTATTGACATTAAATGGAAAGCATAGTAGCCATTCGTTTGGTGAACTGTGAAGTCTAGGTGGAATTTCCATTTATTAGGCAAATATGGTTTGGTGTTCCATGAATGTGTTTCCTGCTTGACCCCATGCCAGTCTGGGTTGGCAGTAGCAGAAAAGTCCCTCTAATGACAGGGGAGGTGGCAGTTTTCTTCTAATTGTAGACTCATAGAATCATTTAGATAGGAAAAAACTAATGTCACTGAGCCCAACTGAAGAGCAGTGGTGTGAGTGCTCACCAAATACAGGGAATCCTAGCAATTCTGTAGTGTGTTAGCAAGAGCACTTGGCTAGTAGGGAGTTGGGATGCAAGCTCTTCCTTTGAGATGTGATCCCTTATCTTCTTCCCTCTACTCCAGCTACTGTGATGTAGGAAAGTCTTGCTAGATTTGATCCTGCTCTCTTTCTGAAATTTTAATACTTAGGTGAATAAAGTCTGATTGGTTTGGGAAGGAGGTGATACACTGCTTGTGGCTTTATGTGATATATCAGCACGTGGAGTGTTTCCTAAAAAGTTCTGTGTCTGCACATCTACAAATATTGGAATACTGTTCAGGTGAAGAGAGGATGATGGGTTGGTTGTTAGTGATAGTTCTTCCACTTGGAAGAGGAGAGGTGGGAATGCTAGAGCCTACTTCAGCCCCCTCTCCACAGTGTAGTTTCAGGAAAAGCAGAGTGCATCAGTACTGCTGAGGGGTGAGAGGGGAGGGCAGGCTGAGATGAGGAGTTGCTGTTGGTAGGTACCAGTTTTACCCCCAGCGACTGACTGAGGAACAGAGGGAGTCAAATACTTCTGTAGATACTGTCCTTGATGGGAGTAGAAAGCTCCCTCCCTTATCAGGCCTGTAGGTGCCCAGTGGTTTTTAAGGCCAAACTGTCTTTGTCCTGTCAGCTAAGAAAAAAAGTTTCTTCTCAGACTAGGGGAAAAATCAAGGGTCACTGTGGTAACTGTTAATTAGGTTTCTCTACTTTCCCTGTGCTGAAATGTTACTTTGTTTCTTTTTTCCTTGATGAGAATGCTGAAATACCAGTCAGTGGTTTTAAACAGCCTGCTCCAAAGGACATTGCTGCTTTAGAAACCAACTCCTTTATTTTGCAGTGCTGCCATTGAGGTTAATCCTGACCTGGAGCCTAGCATTTGTCTTTTCAGTTTGGATTCTTCCCACTCCCAAATCACAGATATAATCAACTTAAACAGAAATGAAAGATGGCAAACTGGGAGGAGGCTTTGTAACTGTTTTCCTAAAGAGGCTGGTGCATGTCCTGGTGGAGCCTTTTTCAGTGATGCTCTGGCAGCAGAAAACACTCTTACTTGTTTGCCCCAAATTATTAAGTCAGGAAGATGAACTGAAGGAGGGTCAAAAATTGTTTCAGGTGGTTGTGACTCTTTTAATTTCATCCGTTGAGAAGTTTTGCTGTACTGAGCCCAGCACCAGAGCTGAGTGACCTTCAGCTGGTGTTACACCTTCATTTGGGAGTTGAGCTCTGGGCTTGATTTTATGCTCAAGCATTTTATTCAGAAAGGTGAGGACTGGGACAGAGAGCCGTTTGCTGGCACATGGGTGTGCTTATGAGATCAGGCCCAGAGTCATGCATGTGACAGTACTGAAGCAATTTGATGCAGAGTGGGTTTTTCAGTAAGGTGATACTGAGGTGCTGTATGCTTCAGATGGTTGCTGTATCTTTAAAAAATCGTTACCTATCTCTCTATCTCTGTTGAGCAATTCATTATACAAAATCACAGAAATGACCCCAGAAATGGTTATGTAGTTTTTAATTTTCTTTTTTCCTGGGGGTGGCATATTCACATGGGCTAGAAAAATAGCAAAAATCAAATAGGATGCTGGAATGGTCTTGGAACTTTTAGGTATTATTCTCTTTGCTGAAAATGTTGAGCTAAATCTTAACCAGGGTTTGAATGGTGAAATCACATGAGGTGCTAATTTTGACTCAAGAGGTAAGACAACAAAAGGAAGATGAAGAGAAGGGTGGACGTAATGTAGAGATGTTGAATTAGTGTGTTAAAGCCACATGTGGAATATTCCTATTCAGGCATTTCATGCAGCTTCTAAGAGCCCTCCACTACCATGTTGCTGCTTGGTCTCCTCTGTGTCGTTACCATGAATTTTTCAGTGTATGAGAGATCTGTGTGTGTACTGCACATCAGAATAATATAAATCATGCATGTTAACATACAAGAGGGATAACTCTAACTGCTCTGTCAGGCTGATAGTGTCTTTATAATCAGGACTTCTAAATCAATGTCCTCCCCTCAAAGTGTGGAGCTGTGACAGCTGTCCCTTGGATGTTCGTTTGTGTGTATATTAATTTTTAGTTCCTGTATCAATCACTAGCTTTATGTAAGGCTTGATCAGGTTGATAAAAGGCAAAAAAGAATCTGTCTAATATAGCTTACAGTGAAAGTGGCACAGTAAGTTACTCCTGCATGAACAGCAGTCCCCTGATGTATCAAGGAGACCTGATTATACAACAGGACTAATCAGCTCTGGATGCTGCCATGAATTATGGGTTGGCTTAAGTGCTGTGATACACATTTCTGCCTTAAATTATGTCAGAATCAAAACAGAAAACCAGAGCAGAAAGCCCAAATGTCGACAAGGCTTATCTTCTTTAGGTCTCTGTCAGGGTTAAAGAAGAGGTTTTTTAATATAATTATAACCTGTCTCTTCTATCCAGGCTAGCAAAAATAAACCAGGTTATATTGGAACTTTACTGCATAATGTTACACAACCATGCTTATTTAAATGTAGCTATTTTTGTAATATGCATTGTGCCGTAATGGGAGTCAGGGATAAAGTGCGTTGACCCACTGAAACAGCTGAATATAGAGGTACAACATTTATGGAAGTTACAGTGAACCCAGCATATTTGCACTTAGGGCAGAAAAAAAAGGTGGAAAAGAATGAATGTGTTAAAAAAAGAATACCTGCCTGGTGTAACGACATGCCTTTTTCATCCTATGGACAGCGAAATAGTTGTTCCCCCCTCCCTTTCTTTCTTTGTCTGTTTTCCATTTTTATTTTGCTGTAATTTTGGCACTTTATGCACACAGCCTCTTCAGTTTTTCATTTCAGGCACCAACAATTAAGGCTTACCTATTTCCTCAGACTTAGTTGCATCTATGGTTGAGGGATGAATAGGTGCTTCCAGGTGATTCATCTGACCTGTCTTAGACCCTGATGAAAAGGTGACTAGCTGAAATTAGCAGGTAGGTGCCCTGAACTGGGACAGATGTGTTCCCTCTCTCCACCTGCATAATATCCCCAGCTCAGGTCACTTTGTGAAGAGGATGAGGAGGGTGGCATTGGTCTACCCTGGTAATTTCCAAACCAGGTCCAGAGCTGTTAGGTGAGTTTTGGGGGTAAATGTGCTTGGGAGGTGGTGATTCAGACCAAGGGGCTTTCAGAAATAGGGCACAATGCTGGCTGTGGAGAACTCAGCTGTTTCTTAGATATGCAAATCCACTCCCTCTGATTTGGCTGGGAGAGCTGGGTGTCTGTGTCTCCTCATGATGAGATTGTTTGTTTGTTTATCTGTATGGGATTTTCAACATTATAAATTCTGACTATAATTATAATAATAGATGGCATGGTTATTTTACAAACAGTGTGCCCTCTGCTGTGATCATCTACTGCATTCAGGAGCCTATGTGCCCATCTACAGCTTCGTACCCTCTTGCCATGTCTGTATTCTGGTTGTTCCAGGTTTCCCCTCCTCAAAAGCAGCAGCAGTTTCCAAGCATTAAGAAAAAAATAATAAAGGAATGTTGTGAACGTTTTTGGGGTTGTCCTGTCCAGAGGCAGGAGTTGGACTCAGTGATGTCTGTGGATCACTTCCAACTCAGGATATTCTGTTTCAGTGATTCTAACATGATTTAAGAAGGAGGAAATTATTAGTGGATTGGTAAAAAGCAGCACTCTATTGCCTTATTTTTGTGCAGGCTGGGAGTAATGAGCGACACAGCCCCTGTGACGTGCAAGGTGCGTCTGTGGAGGAAAGCTGGCACCTACCTTGCAAATAATTACAGTCTAAGCAGAAGGGGTGGAGTGCAGGGAATAATTCAATCTGTGAGAGATTTGTTGTACAATGAGGTTGGCTTTTCTTGGTTCTCATTCAATTTTTCTTCTAGGGTTTTACCCTTGAAGGGTTCAAATGACAGAGTGAGGGGATACTGCTACTCATATGCTTCTTTTTGGAGGGGAGGCTCAAAATTTGATTCCCCAGAATTAAACCTGGGTGTTTCTCAGGCGTTTCTTTCAGCAGACATGTCAGCTGGGAGCACTCAGCCCTTCCCCACCACCATCTCCTTGGCTGGGCTGGTACAGCCCTGGCAGCAGCTGAATTTCAGTCCCTGTCTAGCTGCACAAAGTCGTTCCAGGTGCCAGAGCAGTGGGGAGGGAGGAGGAGGAAGAAGAGGAGGAGGAGGGATGCTGGGCTTGGCTGTGCTGTCGAAACAAGAGCTTGTGGTCGGAGGCTGTCAGTTTGCGTAAGCTGGTTTTAGGGCTTTTTAATACTGGATCAGAAGCGTTCTCATCAGATCTGAATCCTTGCTGTGCAAACTCAGCTGGTTCAAATCTGTTAGCATTTATTTATTTATTTTGTTTAAACAGGTTAAATTCCCGCTGATGGGGCTTTGTGCTGGTTTGGGTGTCCTCCTCTTGCAGCCAGTGGAAAGCTGGCAAGGGTGTCCAAGCTTTGGCTACTGCAGGAGTAATGTGGCTCGCTGGCTGCTGGCTTCTTGCCGGCGTTTTGGGGTGGGGCTGCAGCAGGCTTTGCTTGCCCCACGGGTGCCTGCTGGCTGGCTGGCGCTGGCAGCTCGTGGGGAGAGGTCCGGACGGTCCCCAGCTGGCACCGGCGTGCTGGCAAAGCCATGGCAACGTGGCGCTTCCCGTCCTGCTCGCCTTGCCCGTGGACAGCCACCACGGCGTGCACCCAGCCAAAAGAGGGTTTCACCCGCCTCCCTGAGCGTGTTGGGGGCACAGCGTGCTGGGCAGGATGCCCTGGCAAGATGCCTCCTCTGCAGATGAGGTCCCCACTGCCCGCTGGGGTGCCATGTCAGCTGGAAACTCTTAGCTTGGGAGTCAGAGCACATGCAAAAACATAAAACGTATTGAAAATGTCAGGCTGGAGCACTGGAGGGAGATCCCTCACGTCTCACCTGTGCTGTGAAGATAACCATCCAGGCTTCTTTCCCTGGAGTACAGCACAGCTGAGTAAATGGTTCACCAGTGCTGAGGAGGAACACCCCGCAGCTTGTCTCCTTTGAAGGGGGCCACAGGGCTGTGCTTGCAGATGCTTTCAGTTTTGCCTTGAACAGTTTCACCTGTATGCTGCTGATTCTGAGTGAATATCACGTGGGGCCTGTTGAAGTGAGGTAAAATCCTATTTAGTTGGTAACTTCTGCCCAAAGAGAAGTGAGAAAACCTGTCCCATCTTCTCCCTCCTCCTCCTGGTCCCTGTGTCTGTTGGACAGAGGATGTACTTGCCAGTACAATACCCAATCCATTCTTTTTGGTTTATTGTTGTTTCTTGATGGGAGATTAAATCAAGATGCAAACACCACATCAGAAAATAGATAGATGGAGCATTTAGCTTTACCTGGAAACTCTAGTAAGGGTGTGCAACTTTCTTGCTAAGTTTTTCTCTGAAATTGTATTTTGGCTGTGCAGCTCTTTTATTTGTTTGAACCAGGGTAGCTCCCTCCTTGTGTTTACTGGTTTTTTTGTTTTGCAAGTCAAACATCATCCCTCAGGTGTGCAGCTGAGCCAGCTTGGGTGGGTGGGACTGAAGGCAAGAGGAGGACAAGCATGTGCAGGAAGAGACATATTCTGGATTCCTGCTGTGGAGATGAGTAATCACTGGTGGTTAAGGCAAAACAGGAGAGTTCCAAATAGAGTTTTGTGTATTCCTTACATCCCTTTTTCCCACTGGAGAGCTATGTCCCTTTTTGTGATTAAGGTCTAAACATCTGAGCCCAAGGGTTGCAGAAAAAGATATAGGCTATGTTTTTTGGTGGTATTGGACAAAACTTGCGAATAACCTTACTGTTTTTCTCTTTTTACTGTGAACTTTGAAAAGATTATCAACAGCCACATGCCAAATACCAGATAATCTGTGAAAGGGATTGTTACAGAGGAGGTGCTTGTGTACTGTCTGGGTATGAGGATATAAACAAATCCTAATTTGTTTCTGTAGGACTGAGTTTGACTATATAGTACATTGGGGAAGACAAGACAGAGCTGGAGCCTTCTGACATAGTTGCCCAGCCTGGCAGTTCTAAAGGTTTTGTGTATGAGGCCATGAACAATGGCTTGGAATGTGATGCTATTGATTTTTTTTCCCTGCAGTGTTTCATAAATGCTGTGCAGTTTAACTCAGCTTTTAACCTTGTATGCAGTTTGGAGTGTGAGGCTTCTCACCCGGTGTCAGATGGCTCACTCAGTGGAAAAAAAGCCAGCCACCCTAGAGCTCAAATCCCATCGGTACGTGGAAACGTGCCCGTTCTGCTGTCCGATTCCCAGCAAAAGCGCCTGGGTGGTGGCAGCCCTCCGGGGTGGTCCCTGGGAGGTCTTGCACAGCTCACGGAGAGAAGCATGAGCGCTGTAAGCTCCATACTGCCTGGGGCCTCAGGCTTCAATACTAGATGCCTTTGTTTCCTGCCTGGGTCGCTATAGCATCTGTTTGGACCAAACAGGGCTGTGTAGTACAGTGTAACTCTGCTTGCTGAGTTTTATACTGCATGTGGTACTCAGCAATTGCTGTAGAGCAATCTGAAAAGAAATCTTACAGCTGATTGGGACTTGTTTTTAACCAGTTACCATTTCACTGAATATTGCATTGCATATTCATTAAAAAAACCCCTGAAACAGAAAACACTTTGGGGGGGCTTTGTACTTTCTCCATGTTCTTATAACGTTCCTATTTTTCTGGATGTGCAGGTGTCTCATTTACATTCCTAGAAACACAGCCTTCGTGTTTCCTTTAAAGTCAAGGTTTCTGATCTGTTGCACTTAGTTAGCTTAAGGCATCCTTGGCATCGCTCAGGAACACCTTTGAGAGGGGATTGTTTCACAATGCAGTACCTCCAGGTGGTGATGTCATGGCAATATGAGCAAAAGAAAAACTATTAGAAGCGCTGCAGTGTGAGTTGGGTTCCTCCTGTGCTGTGTCACCCAAGAACGTGTCTTCTTGTGTGCTGAGTTTCTGTCACAGCATTTGTGCCTGTACATTGTGCTGTGCCTCTCGTACAGCCAACCTTTTGTACAGGTATTGTGCAGTTTCTGCCCCCAGTTGCATAGATCTGGATTTAGGTAGTGTTACGCTTGCCTGTCTAAATTATTTATTGCTGTTTCACATGGTGGATCAGTAAATACTGTTGAAAGACATGCTTGATATAGCAGTATTAGGAGAAAAGCCAGAGCTGATCTTGTCTGTAGGTGGAGTGACTGACTACCCCTCGTAAATAAGATGATTAACGCACATACACACACCAGAAAAAACCCCAACCAACCAACCTCCCCCCCAAAAAAAGGCCTTGAAATGTTCACTTTTTCCTTTAGACATCACTCTTGTCTATTTCAAGGTGATGACCCTGTTTTGTGAGTCTCAGACAGGTGACTCAGAAGGAGTGCTGATGACCAAACATCTGCTTGAAGCTTCTGGTTATGAGAGGAGATCCCATTTCTGCTTCTCTGTGCCTTGCCTGCTTAGCCATGTGGCAGCAGGAGACGTTGTGTGTATCTGCACTAGTAAATGCTCTGAGGTCACCCCAAAAATGAATTATATGCTGAACAAACACTGGAAATGTAAACATAGAATTTATTTCTTGGAATAGCCCTCTTCAAACTTCGGTGAAACAGAAAAGGGACTGGAGGCTCTAACAGAGTTTATACAGGGAAGGTTTGGGTGTAGGATCAGCTAAAGGTGAAAAGGTCTGACCTGTAGCTGGTTGAAATAATTGTGTTGGCAAAAGTCAGTGGCTGGAGGTTTCCTTGCTGTTTTTGTTAGTAACTTCCCCCAGTGCAGCATTGGAAGTGTTCACATTTTTTTGAAGAAAAGTTTTGGGTTGCTGAATCCTCAGCAAATCTTAAACTAGAGGTATCTCAGAATAGCTCGACTCAAAGCACTGTGTGTGTGTGTGGCCAGCTGAGACATGGGACCTGTCTGCTCTGCCACTGGACCCCGCATAAAACAAAACTACAGAAAAAACCACAGTGTACAATTTTGTATCTTTGTATTTCTGCACCTTTTCCTGTTTATGCCTCTTGCTTAAACTCAAGTTATCAATGAAAGTGTATAATGCAAGTTTTGCTAAAAGATTTTGATTGACTTGATTTTGATTGATTGAATGCGGCTTTTAATATTGAACTCCTTTGGAAACCAAATTCTCTTATTTTATGATGGAATGATTTTAAACAAGCCCTGTGCTAGGTATCTCTCTCTCTCTTTTTTAAATTTTTTCCTTTGGCAGAGGGGGGTACTGTTTAAAAAAAAAATAGCACTCTGGTGATGGCAGCTGTTAGGATCCTGGTATGTTGCTCCTGTGCTTCCAGACAGTGTAGCCATGATGTAGCCATTGCACTTGAATTCTTTGCATTCTGGCGGCACTTGCAGTTTAGCTGTTGGGATCTGTTGAAGTGCAGAAATCCCCACGGTGAGAAGGCATGCACATGGGCTCTCTGCTGAGAAATCATTCGATTGACACCCCCCACCATGGAAACGTACAAGCATGTGCATGCACTTTTGAAGGCTATTTATTTGCCTTGCAGAGGGTCAACTGTAAAACCCTTTCTGAAAATATGCTCCTTGAAAGCCTCCTGAAGAATGGTGGGCTCAAGCCAGAAAGGTCTTGTTTTACAGCCCCGTTGCCGTGAAAGAAATCTAAGTGTAGAAAAAAATACATCTTAAATACCTCAGATATTTATTTTGTCCTTTCCTTGCACAAGCTTTCCCTCCCTCCCTGGGCTGGGAGGTCAGGGCATGTGTGTGTGTGGCTGTGCTTTCAGGGGGAACCCTGCTACACAGGCACTTGTGGGCCTACTCTAGACCCCTCATTGTTTTAACAATTAATCTTTCACCCATTTATAATTCAAAACACTAAAAAGTACACCCTTCTCTCCCCAAATTCTCAGGAGTTTCTGCAGTCTCTTGCTTGATTACATATCTCCAAGCTTGCCCAAATAATCCTTCAGTGTTATCCCGCCAAATAAAACCTTGAAGGGATGTGTTTGACCTTGGTTTTTGCAGTGACTGTACCTTACCCACTTGTCGTGAAGACAGAAAAGAATGTTGACATTCACAATGTGAAAATAAGTATTTGAAGATATGTTTTGGTGTGTCAACATAAACAAAACTCCTTCTCTTGTTTGTGTGTTAAGGGTCTGTGTTCACAGCCGTCACAATACTACTCTGTATAATCCAAAAGCCCTTCATAGGAGGCATTTTAAATTGGAAGTTAAAACTAGAAAACAAACCAGGAGTGAAACTCCTGTATTCCTGTGATTGCTTGTATTCCTTTCTTCTTCTTAAATTCAGTATGGATTTTTTTTCTTTTATGTTTTTGCATATCCTCACAACAAATGGTGTGTTTGCTACCCCACTAGGAAGCTCAAACTGTTGCCCCAGCCCTTGCTTTCACAGGAGGCTTTAATTTGAAAGAAAATTTGAGCATTTCTATAGGCTGCCAAGAAAAATTGGAAGAACTTGTTTCATGTTAGAGCTCACACCTTTGTTCTTAGCTGTGGAAATATATGAAAAACTTGCTTTGACAACCTGGCATATTCGCCTGAATGCTTTCCCTGTCACTGATGGATGGAGGGACAGGCTTGCAGTTCTGTGTAACAAAGGGCCAGGGGAGCACTGCTTCCCAGAACAGGACATCTAATGATGGGAAAGAAATAAAGGCCTAAATATCTACTTTCAATTCCATTTGTGTGCATCTGCTCCAGGTATCTTCAAGATGGAAAAAATGTAAGATTCAAGGATACCTGGTTGGTAGCTTTGTTCATACCTGATCCTATGTGTGGATCATCTCCTTTCTTTCTCTCTGTTGTTGAGAAAGTGTAAGCCCTTATTTTAGGCTATTCCACTTCCATTAGGACCTCCTAAGAAAGTAAGGAGTGACATGTTGAATTTGGACTGAACCAAGTTTGTTTGCCTGAGGCCAAACAGGAAATTGTGCAGTGGGCTCTAGGGGAGTAATCTCTTGCAAAGGTTCTTCAAAGGGTGGTGGTGCTCGTTTCCCAAAGTGGAGCTTACGTGAGACAAGGATGTCCATACCACTGAGGTGTGGTGTCTCCTGGGTGTCCTCAGAGAGGTGTGCCTGTGGGAATGGGCTCCTACTGATGGAGATGTGACAATGTGTCACAAAATTCTCCACTTACTACTGCAAAATTTCTCCTGGAGTTTTGCTGTAAAGACTAAAGGAAACCAGAAGCATTTGGTGTTGGGTCAAAATGCTGAGATTATTGTTCTCCTACTTGGTGTGCTTTTATACTTTTAAAGCCAAGGTGAGATTGGTAGCGGTCTCTAGTATGTGTTCGCTTGATTTTGAGGTACTTCCAATGGTTCTGTGCCTGCTAACACTGTTTCAGACCATTAAGATTTTGTTAGTTCCAGAGAAGTCTAGAGAAGAACAATTGTTGGTATCAGTTTCTGCACTGAGAGTTCACTGACAGTCTCTGATGCAGGCAAGGACTAGATCTGGTTTTGATCTGATTAGCTTGTTTATAGCTTGAGGTAGGAGAGCTGAAAGCTGGAAGTCACTTTGCCATCCTTTGTTTTCCTTGATCGTTGCTTTTTTTTGGAGTTTTTGTCCTCTTTGGGTAGCCTTTCCCACCCAGTTTAAAAGGGACTGCCGTGTTTAGTGCAGTATTTGTAGAAAATCTAATGTTGACAGGTAGTAATATATTTAAACAACTTTCCTTGAAACCTTTTTGTCATGGTTGGACTGTCTGGAAGGCTGATTGTATTGTGCAGAGCAAGGGTATGGAGTCAGGTTTCATGTTTTGGTTAATTTGCAGGTCATTTAGAGCTCTGGGTATTGCAGGGAGAAGAGAAGGCAGCAGAGCTGTGTTTTTGACATGGGATTTATCTGTCTGGGTTGGGGTTTTTTGGTTGGGTTTTTTTTGTGTGTGTGGGGTTTTTTTGTTTGTTTGTTTGTTTTGTTTTATCTTATTCAGTGAAATTAGTTTTCCTGCCTTTCCTGCCTTTCCAGTTCACGCCCTAAAAATCACTGAACTTTCAATGAAGAGGTAAACTTGAAGTCAACCAATTGGCTTCCTTGTTTGTGTTGGTTTGAAGGAAAGTTTTTTAAGGCTTAGGAGGTGGAAGTCTAACCAACCCTCATCAGTGGTACTTCCAGCTCCTCACTGGAGGCCTTTGCCTGGTGGTGTCTTCCTTGAAGGTGGTGTCCTGATGGGACTGAGACCGTGGCAGTGATCCTTAAGATGAAGAAAACTTTGTGTAGGGCTACAACTGTCCTACAGTTTTTATAGTCTCTGTTCTAGCTCTGTACTGCCAATAGGAAATGAGAAATTTGATTCTTGATGGTGTGGGAGGTCAAAGATGGCGCCAGCTACTTTCTGTTCAGAATACAGATCACCCAGCTCCTGAGGCATATACACCTTCAATCACACCTTGTCTTTTTGCTTATTCTTCTCCTCACTGTGGATGTGGAAGTAAGGCACAAAAAGTAAAAATCATATAAAATTAGAGTTGTGAGTTGGGGGAGGTTCTCTGTCCCTTCCAGTGCAATATTAATCTTGTAATTGTCTTAGGGGTAAACAAGTGCTGGGAATGGTTCAGGAGTCTGAAGTCTGATCACTTTAGACAAATCTGTGTGATTGGAAACAATGGCAGACAAGAGGACAGAGCTGGGGCTTGCTAAGCTGCTTTGCCTTCCTAGAGAACGATGATGCCTGGTTAATCTGTCACTGCTGTGGGGTGCCTGGCTGTTCCCCCAGTGGGACTGCAAACAAAGTGCAATGAGTGTGGGCCCAAAAGCAGGAAGGGACTGAGGCAGGAAAACTCCCTGCTCGGTAGGGGCAGCTTCTGAGACAGTGACATCAGGGTGTCAGTGCCTGGTCGGAGCCATGTCAGTACCGTACTGCGCTAGGGCAGCTGTTAAGGAGAGGCTGACAGTTGGATACGAATCACCCAAAATGGGGGAAAAGCCTTCTTTAATGAACTAACAGAGAGACGCGATTGGTTCTGAACTGTGTCTATGATGTAGACCTTTCCTCAGGCACCATCAGCTTAGCCTGCTGGCGCTGGGAGATTGCATCTTGATTCAACACTGATGGGGTGCAACCTGTTTTCCTACTGCTCTTAGGGGTTTTCTGTATTGGTGTGACAGGCAGAACCTGGGAGAAGTTGAAGACCAGTGGTGTTTTGACCTTGGCTGGATGCCAAGTGCCCACCAAAGTCACTTTATCATTCCCCTCCTCAACTGGACAGGGGAGAGAAAATATTACAAAAGGCACAGGGAGAGATCACTCACCAGTTACCATCACAGGCAAAACAGACTCAACTTGGGGAGATTAACTTAATACCAATCAAATCAGGGTAGGATAATGAGAAGTAAAACAAATTTTAAAAACACCTTTCTGCCACTGCTCCCTCCTTCTCTTAACTTTATTCATGGTTTTCTGCCTCCTCAGTGCAGCAGTGTAGGGAGATGGACAATGGGGGCTGCAGTCAGTTCATCGCATGTTGATTGTGCCACTGCTTCCTCCGCAGGGTGAGGAGACAGTCCTCCACAAACTCTTCCAACGTGAGCTCTTCCCATGGGCTGCAGTTCTTTATGAACTGTTCCACCGTGGGTCCCTTCCATGGGTTGCAGTCCTTCAGGAACAGGCTGGGTCCCCCACAGGCTGGAATCACAGGTCGTGCCAGCAAACCTACTCCACCGTGGGCTCCTGTCTCCACAGGTCATGTCAGGAGCCTGCTCCAGTCTGGCCTTCCCCACAGGGTCACAGCCTCTTCTGGGCATCCATCTGCTCCAGTGTGGGGCCTCCAGAGGCTGCAGGTGGATCTCTGCTCCACCATGGACCTCCAAGGGCTTCAGGGGCACAGCTGCCTCACTATGGTCTCCGCCATGGGCTGCAGGGGAATCTCNACAGGCTGGAATCACAGGTCATGCCAGCAAACCTACTCCACCGTGGGCTCCTGTCTCCACAGGTCATGTCAGGAGCCTGCTCCAGTCTGGCCTTCCCCACAGGGTCACAGCCTCTTCTGGGCATCCATCTGCTCCAGTGTGGGGCCTCCTGTCGGTGTCCACAGAGTTGTTTCTCTCACATATTCTCCCTCCTTAATTCTCTGGCCACAGTAACTTCCACCCAATAATTTTTTCCCTTTCTTAAATATGTTATCCNCCAGCACCTGGAGCACCTCCTCCCTCTTCTTCACTGACCTGTCGGTGTCCGCAGAGTTGTTTCTCTCACATATTCTCCCTCCTTAATTCTCTGGCCACAGTAACTTCCACCCAATAATTTTTTCCCTTTCTTAAATATGTTATCCTGGAGTCATTACTACCATTTCTGCTGGGCTAGGCCTTGGCCAGCAGCAGGTCCATTTTGGAGCTGACTGGCATAGGCCTTGTCAGACAGGGGAAGCTTCTGGCAGCTTCTCAGAGAAGAATAGCCCCTATAGCCCCCCCAGCTTATCAGTACCTTGCTACCCAAACCCAATACTTTGGCCTGTGGGTTCTTAGTGGTGCCCTTTGTGCTGGTGGCTTTCATCTGCTTGGGTTCTGGGTCTTGGATTAGGCCCAGGGAAAATAAATCAGCTTGTGGATCATTTCAAGCACTTCTGTGTGTGCTTGTAATTTGTTTTACTGGAAGAATAAGCATTTGACTTTTTTTTTTTTCTTTAGTATAGTGATGGTCTGAGTTTTCCAGAACTAGTCCACTGAGAGGAGGGGAAAAAAAAAAGTGTTTAGGCAAATGAAGGCTTCAGCAGCTTAGTGCTTGTCTACATGGGGAAGTTAGTGCGCAGTAAGCTAGGGTGTGAATTTACAGCACGCTAGCTACTCTGCACTAACTCCCCCTGTGGATGCTGAGTGTGCACTAAGAGCGCCTGTTGGGCAGGTTAATTTAGTCTGCTGAAAGAAAGTGTGCTGAAAATTCACACTGCCGCTTCCTTTGCCCTGACTTTCCCATGTAGACAAGCCCCAGAGTAAAAAGTCCTAGTTCAGAGGTCTGGCTTAAATTCTTTCTGCTTTGTTCTTTCTTGTTCTTTCCTCTCTCTCTTTTCTCCCAGTTCTCCCTCTGTTTTTTCTCCCTTGTCTCTCCTCTTCATATTTCCTCCTCCTTTTCTCTCTTCAATGCAGATTAAATGTAATTGGAGCTTTGTCATCCTGGTGAAGACTCTCTGTACACATAAATTTGGGGGGAATGAGGGAATGACTTCAGAGGGAGGCCTGAAGGTGTATCATGTGCAAGTGTAAAATGCTTTTTTACCAGATAAAGAAAGGGGCATGTCCTCCAAAGCATGAAGTGTGCTTGACTCAGCTTAAACAGTATAACCAAAGGCTAGAAGAGCATAGTCATTTGGAGGAGAGTACTTCCCCTTGCTTAGAAAATGAGAAGCTATTTATACATGAAACGGTATGTTTTGTAGACACAGCATTAGGTTTGTTTAATTTTCAACAATTAGGGGCCCCATAAAAAGCCCCTCTTCTAACAAGTATAGGCAGTAATTCTCTTACTGATTCCTGAGGTATCAGGGCAGATTAGTGTTGTGGAAATTATAGACACAAATTAATTTTTTAATAGGTTATACTCACTGATGGTTATTTCTCTCAGCACATTTCACTGCCTATTATCTCCGTTTATTTCCTCTTGGGAGGTAGGAAATATGAGAAGGAAAACTCTATGTACTGGTACAAAATGCAGAGCCGTCACTCTTTCTCATTTTACATATGGTTTAGCATATGAGATTTTGGCTATCTCATACTGATATTTTCTATCTAGATTTTTGCGAAATAGGTTGTTTTGGTGACTTAAATCATGGAAGGAAATTTTGCGTTTCTTCTTCTTAATTGGGAGGGTGAGAAGGAGCGGTTACATACATGTGTGAAAACAAACAACTTTTCTGCAGCTCATCTCACTGTGCTAAAATAAGCCCAGTCAAATGGGTGAAATAGGTCAGGTGCAATGTTACGCCATACTGGCTTTTCACATACCCTGGTTTGTGGTGGAGTTTCACAGAGAGCTTTTCCAACATGCCTGCCCCAGCCCTGATGAGGCGGGAGATACAGCCTCTTCCCTCCTTCCTCTCTCCAGTATGTGTGGTTATTCTGGATGCAGTCTGTTTCATCCAGTGTTTCCAAATACAAAGGAGGGTGAGTGAGTTGGGGGTAAAAAGGAGTTCTAGGGCTGTCTTTGATATAGAGATCTTGTTTTAAGGATTTGCACTCACTGAAGTATGGAAAAGAGGCTGTGTTCAGAGCTTTGGTTTTCTAGATCCTTCCCATCTATGCTGTCTCAATGGTCCACTGTTGTAATGACTTAGAGGTACTGCCACAGGGGTTGGAAGCAATTTTATCGTTCTCCTATTTTCAACAGAATGTGTATTTTTGTTATGTAGTTTGTCTTTAAAGTACAGAGATTACAGTGGTGGCTTCTGCTCTGTGTCCTGGTTCATGTGGCAGTGAGTTTGTGGACTTGGGCCTCCTGTGGAAGAGGTCTTGAGCAGTAAACACAGATATGCCACTGCATTGGGATGTTTTGACTTAATTCTTCCTTACCACTGCTTCTTGTCTGCTGCAGTATATCAGCTGGTAGTTTGTCAGCCTGTAAACATATATTTATTTTATAGAGAGTTTATAAAACACAGGAATAAGTTCCTGTTGTGTTTGAGAAGAATAAATAAACTCCCAATGTATATCTGCAAAGGAGCAGGAGTTGTTCCGTTCCTTGTATTATAATTGTAACATATTGTTGATGGATGTCTTTTATATAAACAAGCCTGAAAAAAAAAAAAAAAGCGATGTGGTAGGTGCTCTGGCTGCAATTTCCCTTCCAAATTAAGCTGATCTATGCCCTTTTTTTCTTGCCTGGTGTAACCTCACATAAATTGCTTTGAACAAATTTTTTTTTTCCTTAAATCTGTCTGGTCATTTGCTTTCTTTTCTGGCATCCGTGGTGGGAATATGTCTCTGTTTAGCCACTCCTCTGCTCCTTTCCATTTTTGGGAGACCCTTCTATAAATGCTCCCGGTGCCAGCTTCCCTGGGCCGCTGCTCTGGACCATGCCAAGCAGTGAACAAAGCTGAACTTCAGCAGTCTCTTGGCTTTCCAGGCGCCTGCCTGCTTCTGAATAGCAGCCGGGGAGACTGATGAGGCACTGTTCGCCTCCTGCTTTGCTGTGCTTAGGCAAGGCAAGGCTGGCTGCTGGGACTGTGCCCTTGCAGGCTTATGAAGACATTACTCACCTTCTTTTTCCCCGAGTTTGGGTTTGAGTGACTCCCTTCATAGCTAGCAGGGCACAGAGGTGGATTGTGCCACAGCTGAAAGCTCGGACTCTGCCGAGGTTGGGGAGCTTGCACTGGAGTCCATCACTTTTGCACTTTGAGCATCAAACTCCTGAACACAATTAAGCAGGGCAAGAAAGAGAAGGGCAAGGGGACTCTCTACTTCCCCAGTTTTCCTTTCTGGAGCTGGGAGGTGCAGGGGACACCGTGCCTGCAGCAGGAGCCATGGCAAAGCCTCACTGTGTGTGGGGCAGCTAGCTCTGCATGCTGGCTGGCAGCCTGGGAGGACTTGAAGGTGACAGAGATAAGGCTTGGATCCTAGTAACCCGACTAATAAAAGACTTATTCTAGCCTTAATAAGCTCCTTGGACAGATGGATTCTGTTGGACAGATGGATTTAATCTGGGAAAATGATTACACGGCTTTTGTACTCATTAGTATTTTTGGTCTTGGTATTTATGCGTTAATATTCTTATGGTAGGTTGGTGAAAATATGTCTGTGTAAACCTGCAGGGCTTCTGCTCTCAGCAGTGGGGCAAGATGCCTTTGTGCTTCCCTTCCCAGCCAGGTATGTGGTGTACACGTGTGCCTCTCTATATTTTATAGACATACATCTGTACACGTACATACAGGTACATAGATATGTACAAAGACATATGTCCATATGTCTGTATCACGTGTGTAGACTATGTGTTCTCATGATTCTTGCATGACTGAGCTGCAAACTTCCATTTTGATAGGGCTGTGCATCCCTTTGTTCCCTGAAGGTGCAGCTCAAAGTGATTTTCTAAGCGGGAATGTTCTCTCCCCAGCTTGTGCGCAATCACCTTTTTGAAGGAGACTTGGCAGCTCTTCAAGATAGTGAAGGAGATCAAAGTTGGGACTGTTGGGTTGTCCTCATGTCCCCAATCACATACTAGACAGCAGGGTGGACCCGAGAGTAACCAAACAGATTCACAGTCTTCATATAACCGAGGAAAGCGCTTGCAGTGGAGTGAGCGCATACTTAGGTGATGGTTTGGGAATAATTAATGTTAGAGCAGAGGATGCTAATGAGCACCATCTCTCCCCAAGGTTCATTCAAAGCAAGAAGCTATAGAAACATAGAGTGACAAAGAACATGCCAAACATTTTGTGATTGGACTTCATATTTTCATTGCCTGAAGTGAGAGGTACTTAATTTTAAGCACTTAATTTTCCCATTATGGATGGGTGTCATTTGCAGCTCTGGACTGGCTGGGGATTTTTGAAATAGCTGAAGCATGATGAAGTTTTAAATGAAGTCAGAAACCGAAACTTACAGTGGAAACTTTCTTAATATTTAATTTTCTACCTTCGGAGCTAGTGGAAAAGGGCTGGGGGCAGCGGGAAAGGGAAGAATGATATTCATGAGTTGTTCCATGAATGTGTGAGTGGGTGTTTTAATGGAACAAAAAAACCCTAAAACTTAATTTCATGAGGTTTATCAACTTACTTTGCTATAAACTGAAGAAGTGTTTGCCAAATATTTTTGTTCCTTGGCACTTCATTTTCCTGTAAGTACTTTACCAGTGCTACCTGTCACGGAGGATTAGCTTGGCAGTTTCGCAGGCTTTGGAGGAATGGCCATTTGCAGTGGGGGGTGGCGAGTTTTGCGACCTGCCCTGGAAGTCTGGGCTGTGTTGCTGGCAGTGTGAGGGTGCAGGGTCCCACCCTGTCACCTCCCTGATGCTGGGTTACTCTGGAGGATGGGCAGCCTCCCATTCCTGGGACTGCCTAGAAGGAGTCCTCTTTGAAATACCTTTCACTCTGTAGGCACCTGGACTTTTGGTTTTCATAGGGAGTGTGCTAAGGTGAAAATACTAGTATTTAAAATGTTTCAGTGCTTTCTCAGATACAGTGTGTCCCTAATCTTCTCCCACAGGTAGGCAGAGATAGGTGAGCTGTTTTCTGTTTCTGTAAGGGGCCTGGAAACCCCAGGTAGGGGTGTCAGAGGTCCCTCATCAAGCCCTTTCCTCGTGCTCCCTGTAAGCCACAGATGGGGCCCTGGTAGTACCAGGAGTGTGACCCAGCAGAACCAGGTGCTTCATAACTGAAGCACATGGTGCAGGTTGTGCTGTTGTTGTGAGGCTTCTCTGCCCCTCTAATTGCCATACCTATGTGGATTAGTATTGAAATATTTGGGTGGAAAGTGTTCATATTTATGTTCTTATTTTGTTTTTATGTGTGTGTGTCTCCAATGACTTACTCAGTTCTCGTATGTATAGACTTTCTTGATTCCAGAAAGAAAGAACCTGAGTAAAAGACTCCAAAAGTGATGTGCTTGTGTTTCAGGGAGCTCAGGGCTGTTATGGTGGGGTGCTCCAGACCTGGCTGCTGCGAAAGGATGGTGAGGTTGTCAAGCAAAGAGCAATTAAAGAATTCTTCAGGGAACAGATGATCCCAGCTGTGTAATTAGAAATAGTGGCCTGCTGCTGTCATTGCTGTTTGGGTTTGCAGTTAGAAGCAAAGCCAAGAAGGGCAGCAGGCAGCTGCCCCTCCCACAGCCTGGCTGCAGGATGCAAAGGCCTGTCTGCTCAATCATTCTTCCCCCTGGTACTTGCTTTCCCCCTGCTTTTCAAGCACACCCACAGGAAGCCCCACCCCAGTCAAGGGAGTGAAGCCTGTGCATGCTCTGGAGTGCTTGTTACTGTGCAGCCTGCTTTAAAGCAGCATGCATCCCTGTACACAGAAAAACCTCTGTGTTCAAGTAGATGCTTCGTGAGTTTCTCTAAAAAAAGTGCTAACACAAGTCTTTAGTTACAAGCAGCAAACAACAGAAGAACAATTGCTCTGAAGCAGCATCATTTATACTGGCTGGCAGTGACTCAGAAATTGATTTCCCCCCAAGTTACAGAGTTTACCATTCTTTTTTTGCCTTTTTTGTTTTCCAGTTAGGTGTTCTACATTATATATTGTATTAATAAAGCACCTCCGAGATGAATCCCTTTATTTAAGGGAATATCCCCTCAGCTTCTGTCCTTTGTCTTTCTTAATGATAGCTTCTCTCTGCTTTCTGACTGGTGCCATGAATCATGTGTGTGTTAATAGATCTCTGTCAAGGTCTGCTTGCTCACAGAATTCAGAAGGGGAGCAAATGATGAGATGTCTTACAGATGAAGAACTGCTGTAGCCACATTACAGGTTGAAAAACAAAGAAACCCCAAACCTGCTAGCATGAGGTAATTTTTCTGTGAGCAAAGGTGATAGAAAAGACAGTACGAAAAGCAAGTCTGGCATAACTGTGACCCTCCAATTCTTTTAAGTCTTGTCCAGCTGTGTTAAGGAGTGCAGATGGCATTGGATTTTTGACCAACCTTTTCTTTGCTTGCTTGTTATGGTTCTTCAAGGATATTTGTGTTCTTTGCCTGCAGCAAACCAGAATTTGCTTTTATGATGAGATTTGAATGACTCAAGGGAATTTCTGCTGTAGTTTTATTTAAATTCAAAACATGCTTTGATTAGTCACATGAAGAGGGGTCATGTGGCCAGTATCCTCTGTTTTGCTAGGAAAATTAATATGCTTCCCATATTCAGCTTGCAAAGAGTAGTTTCTGGTGTGTTCAGTTGCTGGTACTCAGCTGTGATGGATGATTCAGGGTTCTAGGATAAAGACCTTTGGACTCCCGACTAAATTCCTGCGCTCAACTTCTTGGCAAAGCAACTAACTGAGCTAGCATTTGTGATTGCCTTTTCAATTCACTTATGATGCACAAGCAACCTGAAGTATGGGGGGACAGCCAGGCACCTCCTTGAGTGCTTGCAGGTGAGCCATGAGGGTGGGTGGTGTGCAGCTGGAAGTGCTTCCTTGGTGGCAGCCAGAAAGAGGGGAAGGAGTGCCTGCCCTACAGTTTTCGTGTCGCACAGCTGTGGACAGAGGTACCTGGAGCTCCGATGCCACTCTAGTTTAGAGCAGGCAGAAAGCATGTAGGTGGATTTCTGTGGGTGAATTTGGCTGCAGAGGCAGGGGTGGGTGGTGGACACCTGGGATGAGGAGGACCTTCAGCTAGCACTGTCTCACCAGCCAGAGCTTGTCTGCCTTGGGACTGTGAACAAATGTGTTTTGGTAACATCGATGGAAATGAGAAATTATCCTCCACCTCACAAAAATACACAAAACCCAACTTAGTACATTGGATTTCCTTGCTCAGAAGTTGGGAATCAGTAGGTGCACAGTTATTCTTGCAGCAGCTCTCTTTTTGCATCCTTTCTCTGTGGGGATGGGCAAGTGGAGCGTGGTGGCACTTTATCATAATATCAGTTTGTAGGAAAACTGAATGGAAGTTTGTGTGGATAAAAGAATAGTCCCAGCTGGTCCAAAATTTGGGTCCGAGAATTTAATAACTTCAGCACAAAGAAAAAAGGTTTCTGCTGTAGGCTTAGGTAGAGAATGGTGGGGGCTTTTCATTTTTCAGTGATTGAAAAGTATTTTCACAGCATAGCTGTCATACACATCAATTTTTTTTTTTTTTTTTTTTTGTCGTTTAGAAATAATGATTCCTTAGGCTGATCATGCTCTGAAGGGTAGGTATGCATTTGCTATTCAGCTCTGCTCGGACCATACTGGCCAAATCCCAAATAATCCCCACATCTAGTGAGATCAGAATTCCAGCTCTGGGGTTGAGCAGAGTGTTACAGGTCGTGTGTCCATGTATATTGGATGGAGTGGGAAGCTGCTCTTTTGGAAATGCCCGTTCTTAACATTGGTAGTCTTTGTCCCCTGAGCCCTGTTCACAGTTCTTGGGATGACTGTATGTTATTGCTCTCCGTGGAGATTATTTACAGTGCTTTAAGCTGTGCTGATTGCTGGGAGGTTGAGGCTGTCAGTATTATTTGGGTTGCCTTTGTGGCCTAAAAATAAATATTTTTATCTTAGCCTGTATTCTTGGGAATTGCACGCACATGTTAACCACTCCTTGGAAACACCTTACTGTGGAAAGCATTACTGAGAAAATACTATAATCTTTGTTAAAAAACGGCAATTTTAGTCTCTTATTCCTTCTCACTTAGATTTCTCCTCCCAATGTGTGTTCACCTTGATTGCTTGGGAACATGCCTTTTTCTGGTGTATGTAGGAGGCTGCTGTATGAAGAGTTATCTTTAGTTTTGGATGGATGTTCTAGGGCATTGATACTGAGGAAAATACAGACGTGCTCTCAGATTTACATTCACAAATAATTGCATTGATTAGGGGCCTAAAGGGGCAAATTATTTCAATTTATTCATTATGTTTCCTAATCCTAGATTTGAAAACTTTCCTGTTTTAATTAGATGTATGGGAGAAGCCTGTATCTAGTTTATTCTATGTACTGAAGAACTAGAAACAGTTGGGTTTGGATTAATTAGAGCTAACAGTAATAAATTGCTTTACCCATAGCTCTCAGACTTTGTCTTGAAGAGCAGATTTGTCACTGTGATTGAAGGTGACATGAGGACTGAGTCATATACTCAGCCCCTTCCAACACTTGCATATAATAAATTTTAATTAATCTTAAAATTGGAATAAAACCCCATCTCATGATGATCTTTTTTTATGTTAAGAGCATGCTTTGTGTTTTTATAGTAAGACTGCATTTTGAGTGATTGCTGTATGGCATTTTAAGATAGTTTTTAATGGGGAATTTTTTTCTATAGAAACTTTGCTTTGTGTTTTTATAAAAAAATATAGTATCTTTTACTTGGAGACATTAAGGAATATTAAACTGAGAGATAATTTGCTTTGTCTTTTTTATGCAATGTTCTTGTGCCCTGTCGTGGTTTTGAACAATGTTACCTTTGGGTACATGATGAAGGTGATGACAAGTCGATGAAGTATGACGACAAAGTGAGGCTTAATTTTAGTATATTTTGTACTTGGAAAGTTCACTAAGTTCTTTTACAGTCTGATTTAAATGCATCTGTTAGTTGCTTAACCCATGATTGAAGTGGAAGGACAAACTTCTGAGCGGGCAGAACGTGTAATCATGAAAAGTGAATAACAGCTTGTGATTATGGAATTGAAACTGCTGGTGAGAATTTTTATAGTGGCATGTAGTTTATATAACTAACCAAATTAAAATTTAACCATATGTGAATATCTTTCCTCTTACGGAATACGTTTACTTAAAAAAAAAAAAAGAAAACAAACCCCAGAGGAATTCAGCAATTACAGGGAGTGCATTGCATTTGATCTCTTACCAGTCTTTCACTAATGGTATTTTAAAGTATGAATTTAATCTTAATGCATACATAATTCTCTCCTATTTCCACTTGTTTGATTTGGACTGCGAGAACAGAGCAACAGCTAATATCTGTGTTTATCAATATGTGCTTCCACATCACCACCTCCTCAGGGGAGAGCTTTTGCTTTCAGAGCAGTGTTTCAAAATCACTTTTCTAAGCTCAGAGTTGAGCTCTGCTCCCAGAAGCTGGCAGGCTGGCTGGTCCTGAAGGGCATGGAGGACTGTTTTCATTTTCCTGCTGCTTCTTCCATGAGAAAGAAAATGTCTGAAAACAGGAGGGGAGTAGGGGTAAAAAAGCTTTGCTGTTTCCATTGAGCTGTACAACTCCACTTAGGCAACTTGATATTAAATCCTGATAAAGAGAAAACAGGAACTTTCTCCTTTGCTTCGTTGCTTTATGTCAGCATTAGACCTTGTCAACTGCACTTAGGGCTGAGTCCTACTTTTGAAGATGCTGGTGAGCTGCCACTCTTGATGTAAAAGCCTGTTTCCAAGAACTTAAGCTTTTTCTACACAAAAATTTAAGTGTATTTGGGAAAGCCTAAGAGCTTCCATGTGGGATCAGGCTGCAGATCTGTACTGCCTAGGCTGCTGTCTTTTGTACTTGTCAGTGATTGAGAAAAGGATTAAAAATATATATACAAACAGAAAGAGAGACTTCCCATATTACCAACCCTTGGCAGCTGATGCTGGGGCTTTGTGGTGGGTGCTTG